>JAWWEQ010000001.1:32187220-32290320 GCA_035583055.1 Torymus tubicola
ATATATACCCCTCATCATAAATATTCATATACCATCGAAAAATGAATCAAACCACGCAGGGTAACCTCGTACAGGGCAGGCCTCCTTATAAACCATCGCATATATCGAGACCCGCATGACAATGCGCACATACGCGGCTCCTTAATTGACCGCGCACCTTGTAAGTCGAAAGCGTCCATGTAGTATATGCGTGCCTGTGTATTATACGTATAGGGTTAAGGCCGCTATATAGCCACGCAGATGCGAATGACCGCCGCGCGTGCGACAATTATTAAGAAACCTATAATTAAAAACGTACGCGATTGTATATATATACGTCCTGTGTGACTGTTGATTGTGAAATGTTTATATATATATATATATATGTTATAATTTAATGATTCGTTATCTTCCCAGCGCGTGTGAGAAAATACTATATACGCAAGCGGGGAATCCTCAACGACTGTTGTACTTTAGATATATCGTATTATAGAGATACCTATAATATATACGCATTATTTTGATTTTATGTAATTTTGCCCATGCAATAAAGTGCTGCAGCTTACGCATAAACACCTTTGCAGAAGCAAATATTGTGATTCTATTTGCAAATCGAAAAAAAGGTAACTTAAAAAGTATATAAGGAAACAAACAAATACGAGAAATTTTCTAACATATAGGAGAAATTATTATTGCGATTCACAAGAGAGAGAATCTTATCGGCTTGTTTTTCCGACTCCATCGCAAATGCGCGGTTTTTTCTCTCGTTCCGTTATATACGCAACTAAGCTGCATATTCGCATTTTACTCGCAACAATGTTTGTTTATTTAATGAAGCGAGCTGCTTAATACTCTTTGAGGGCGATAAACCGTTCGACTATACTTCCTCGTGTATCACGTGTAATATTATATTGCAAACCATTCGCGCATAAATTATTTATAATATACTATACTTGATGGTTGTTTGATTTTCCGCGACGTAAGCAAAACTATACGTCAGTGACATCGTGGCAACTGCGCAAGAAGAATTTAAAATGGACGTTTTCTTTTTTTAATGTAATCTTTTTTGAAAAAACTGATGATTATATAGTAGATATATAATCGTTGTATTACACTTTTTCAAGAAAATTTACCGGTAGCCATACGAGTTTATCAACATTGCACTGACGATGATGCATTGTTGTTTGTATATTGACAATTTTGCAGAAATATCGCGTCACGGAAATTGTTGGTTGTACCGGCAAACAGACCTTCAACCGAACAAAAAGTGTCATTGCTCTACTTTGTGAAGAAAAAGGCTATAAATTTTAATAATGAAAATTTTGTTGCAAAAAGTTATTTTCGACGCTTATTTTGTTTTCTATTTTTAATGCGCCAATCATTATCTGTTGTTTTCAAAATGCAAACTTGTCTGTGTTATTATTGAGATAATTTTCAGTTGATTCTTTGAAAAATTTTCTTTTAATTTTTTTTTTTTTATTAAAACACGTATCTGATAAAAATCGAAAGTCACGTCAATATTTCCCCGTAAAAATTGGAAAAACCATATAGTTGCTTCTGCTATATATGTTTTTCAACATTTTCTTACCACCACAAATATTTATTTTTTTTTAAAGACGATTAAATTTTAAACTTTGAGTGCTGACATTTTTCACATTTTACACAATATTCCACTACTCCCTATAAAATCATTAATCTGCCATACGCTAACCTTAAAACTAAAATCCTCTACACTATCCATATATATGTATATAATATTCCAACTCGAAACCTCAAAACCTCCCAAGAACAATAATTCGCCGCTAATCAAAAACCTTACATTATATACTTGTACATACATCTTAGCCTCAACTCGTACAAAATTCATTATATTCAGAACAAATCGGACCCAAAATTCCCGGCGACGACGTCTCAGCGTCACGGGATTTTCAAGTTTTTCGGGTTTCCGCGGCACTGCTCGTATATAAGTACATATATATATCTCATGATCATGCTCGTATACACATGAAACAGAGAGACGAGCAAGGTTATACACGCGGCAAATTGTTTTAAAACTCGAGCGAGCGAGGATGTCGTGTGCGAGTATTTGTAAGATACAGGAAACGAAACGAATGCGAGCAGCCGCGCGCGCTTGTAACGTTTCCGTGTTTCGACGATGCGTTTTCCACGCGAGGTTGCGAACGAATGACTTTGAATAATTAATTTTGGTGTTGTGAAAATCGGATCGTATGGGAAAATTGCGAAAGATTTATAATAATTAATTGTCCACTATTTTTGATATAATAGAGAAAAACATTTATTTATATATGTATACACGGTATAATGATGTAAAGTTTAAACTGATTTATCTGTAGGAATAAACTGTAGCAAAAGAAATTTCATTAATCTTTTATGTTTCGACAAGAAACTCTTACTATACGTATCTAGTATGACTTTGAACTATAACAAGCAAGTTCATTGTATCTATATACACAGATACGTGTGAATTGTCTTGGGTATAGATGATCATAATACGTATAATTATTTATGATCTATAAACAATAATAAAAAAAATTCTAAGAAACATTGGTATAATCAATGAATTTCCCAATGATAAACTTGTAAAATAATAAACAATGTTTTCTGTCGCTAACAATAATAATAGGGGACTACGTAAGACTTCATTGATAAAAGATATCACGTATAGGCAATTTATTAAACTAGAAATTTTTAAACGTTGTTTACGGATGCGAACGCAATATACTCACGAGTGGACTCAGATTACCGGCGTATAGGTATTCGATCAAGTTTTCTTTTTTTGTTAGAGAATTTCATTTATAATAATAGACGATATTTACATAGGTACCTTGCATTCTATTCACATGCATTAATCGAACTTTTGCATTATGACAATGAACTTTCACGTTTACCATATATATTTCTCGCATATGTAATTTTTATCATATACGTCATCATACAATTATCCCAATGATACTAAATTTTTTTAATTTTATTAGCCAAGAGCATCATAATCACTTTTTTATATTGTGCTCACGAAATAATAAACTTGCAGAAAATACGACGTTCAATTAAAGTTACCTCACAGTCGCAGTAAATTTTTTAAGATTTATATCTTTTTAAATGCTTGATGGCTTTTAGTAAAACAAGTTTCTTTATTTTTTTTGTTCTTACGTACACTTTTTCATATTTACGTGTGATTTATATACAATTATTATGCAAAATTTACTATGGTTAAAGATGTAAAGTTAATAAATTACATATTTTATTCTATTAAAAAGAAAACCTCAGCATAATTTATTTTTAATATTTTGTAAAACAAAAACCCCAGCATATAAAACTTGTCAACCATTTAACCAAATATCACTTTCTTTTTTTCTTCGTTTACGTGGAAAAGCAAAAAAAAATGCAAACCTGTTACTTAAATATCTTAATTACTCTTACACTTTTAATGTACATACGTATAATTATTTGCGTCATATACATACCACCAGCTGAATTGAAATAAATAGCATTAATATTTATTACAGCATATAAGGCCAAAGCTTCCAGCATTTTTTCTCTCACAATACCATTTTCTTTAAAACTAGCAAAATCGCACAATGAATCTCCCTCCAACATTAAATACTACGTCAAAACTCCTCAATATACCATTTAAAATCCACACGGCAGACCCATAACCCTAATAAAAAGAAACACGAACAAAACCCACGAACTCGACCACCTACAAATATACAATTATCATCCTAATACATGATCACACAAGGCGTTATATACGGCAAAACCTTCAAATTTTTCGGAGTTCACGAACAGCATCGTATAGCATTGCTCAAGGCATATATATCTATATATATATACGTGCACGCGTATCATCAACACCTTGTCGTCGTGTCAACCGCATACAAACGAACTTCCGCGCGCACGCGGTCGTCTCTCTCATCGATTTGAAAACGCGCTTTGAATTTTATCTATATACGCCGACGTCGCGGTATAGCGTCAAGGTCAAGTACGGCAAATCAACGATATATATATATAGCGTTGTATATTGCGCAACGTATATATATATGTGCGATAAAGAGAAAGAGAGTGAGAAACAATCGCATGGCGCTATATATGTATGTATATATGTGTTTAATTTCTATATTAAAGAAAATTCGATTTAGTGGATTATTTTTCTTATATATGTTTTTTGGGAATTATAAGTGCCTATGTATTTATTGACCGTGGTAAGACAATATTAGACGTTGGTCGTTATTGAGTGGAGTAGAAAAACCGACGTGGTGGTAAAAGAAAAAATTTATAGTCGGCCAAATAAATATATGAGCCATGATGAATGATAATTAAAAAACATATGTATATATATGGAGAAAGAGCGGAAAATTACTTTATCGATGCGCGTGTCGATAAGAAATGGCCCTCATAGATGTGTGTGTGTGTGCTCGTAAAATGCAAAGTTTATAAGGATCCACCTTTCAAAGTTTTTAATAGGATGTAAAACATATGCACAAAAATGATAAGATTTTTACATCGTTAAAGTGCACCATCATATACGATGATAATTATAAATACCGATTCGGATTAAAAGCTTTCATGCGGATTCCGGCGTTTGGACGTGTATGTACAACTTACGAAGAAAAAAAAACATTTATAAATAAAACTCGCTTTGAACAAAGCGAACGAGTTGTCGGTGCGAGAAAAGTTTTGTTAGTCCCATTCCCTTAAAAGCAAAAAAATCATCCTTTTTATCGTACATTTTCCTTTTACTCCGATTTTTCAAAGAACCGTAAAGCCCTTATTGTTACTGTTACCGAGTTATCCAGGCTTTCAGCTTCCGTATACTTGTCATTCAACTTTGGCAAAAATTCACTCCGATACCGAGTGTATCAAGAAAAGCGCAACTCGACCCACAAAAATCAACAACAACAACAACAATCACCCCGAGAATGCGTCCGTGTTCGCATATAAATTGCGCGTCTTTTTTTTCCATACACACACATATTTATACTCGTTTGTGCAATTCAGCGATATATATCGTTTCCCTAATAATACGCAACCGAAAACCTGCTTCGCACGTTGTCGCGCGCCATGCAATTTGATATTATATTATCCTCTCCGTCTTATTCTCTTGACGAAAAAAAAAAACACAAAATAGTAAGAAAAAAAAGCATAAGATATACTGTCGACCTTTCACAGTGAAAAATCCGTCATTGTGGGAGCAATTAATCTTTTCGATCATCGCGTGTACGTACGCGTGATTTTAGGTCTTTGAGGATATATATACAGAGATGTTATATATAGAAGAAAACACACGCGGCACACGTACGACGCGTGATTCGAAACGTAAATTGTCGAGTTTATATACATAAGATATATATGTATATTTAAATTTCCCGCGCTACGATAGCATTTCGAAAGGGTGCGAAATGTCGCAATTGTGTGTGTCTATATACGAGCGCATGGGAATCGCTTGATTAGAAGAATTTTATACTTTCCCGTATATACGGGTTTCGCGGAATTCCGCGCGGGATTATATTCGGATGGTGTTTCGGTAACACTGAATTTTAATTGATTCACGTGCGCTATAGGTATATAGTCACCGGAGGTTTATGACTTTACGAAGGTAATAAGAGTTATAATATTGCATTATAGTCGCCTTCGGAAATGGTTTATAGAGGTTTGGCTGTTTTTTTTCTTCTTGTTATTGCGGAATAACGATGATTTTGACGTTTTTATACGGCTTCTGACATATTGAAAGTAGCGTTTGGTAAATTTTCTTTTAGAGTGTGATAAGTTCATTCCGATAATTGGCAATGAATTGCGATAACACAGTAAATGAAGTTCGCATATATAGCGATAAAAATTTTGGTGTCGTTATCGGTGAATTGTTGTATACTCAAGTTGACCGATAAGAGTGGATTAATAAAAATAATAATAGAAAAGAGTGTGTGATTCGTATTGGACTATGAACTTTATCTTTCAACACAAGGTCACACTTACTTTTAATTACGATCGGATACGATTCTGTATCGAAAAAAAAAATATCATACTGTTGCAAAATTTCTGCATTATGATAATCATACAATAATTCCGCGTATACGTACAAAAATTAACTAATCAATATTTGACAATCGAAAAAAAATTAATTAAAATCAGTATATGCATTGTACAATGTCTTCATTTAACAACAAATCAAACAAAAATCTTGAGAAAACAGATGAGTAACGATTTATAATTTATCGTATGATTTAAGCTATATCAGAATGTATACATACGCATCCGATTATCGTAAAAATTACTTCAACTCACAATTTTCCTCAACACATCGAAGAACGAATCTCTTCGAAATTTTTCATCTTTTTTATACATACTTTTCTAAACAACTTTTAAACATACATATATATATATATATACATTCGTCGTACCGCATAAATCAGGCTCAGTATATAGTAGTCCGCGAAAATGCTCGTACGTATGCCCGTAGCGTTCCCCTCCTTAAAAAGAGAAACTAGCCAATTGAATCGAAAACAAAAACAAACGACCGCACCGGCGTGTTTCGCGCATCGCGACGACTTTCACCATTATGTGCGCGCTGATGCGCGCGCGCAATGGATCGGTTTGCTTTTAACTGCCGATGTTATAAATTAATTGCAAAAGCGCGAGAATATATTCAATTTTAAAATAAAAAGAAAAAATTTCGTTTGAGCTCTTTTCAATCAAAAAGAATGTGTTTTATTTGGTCGAAATTATCAATTACAATGGTATATAATATTAATAGAAATTAAATTTTAATTTCGTTATAGCGATATATTATAATTATGTGCAAAGAAATGTTTTTTGGACTAGTTATGATCGAACGAACTTGTATATAGAAAAAGAACGTAAAGTCAATATTATTCGAGATAAGAGGCAACCGCGACGCGCATATGGTTTGATGAGTGACACATAAGGTAAATATAACGAAGCGACGAAATCGACACTCTATTATGAGCGTGCGTGCAGTGTTGAAGTTTTTTGTATTAAAGCGTAAATTTCTTTTTAGGCTTCAGCCGCAGTCCTCCACGAATTTTTTAACGTTAGCAATAATTTTGCGAAGAATATATAGACCCAAGGTAGTTTCTATCTTTATAGACATATTCGCATAGATTACGCAATGATAATTTCATAATTCGCAAAAGAAAAAACGAGTCCTCTCCTATATATACGAAAAAAAAACTAGGCTGACATTTTCAAAATTTGGCCAAAAAACATGTCGCTATCCGGTTTTTTTTTTTTTTTTTGCAAAACCGGTACATATAATGTTTCAAACTCCATTTCACCTGAAATCGGGCTGTTAAACTTATTGCACGTGAGGAGAAATGTCATGGTTAAAATTACCATACCCGCTAGTAGTTTAAGGACATGTTAACGTATAAGTTTTGTCACTCTAGGAGGTAACCGCAATACAACGTTACTTGCACGAATATAGAAAACTTTGCAGTTGAAAAAGAATCGTGTTGATCGATCAAAGAATGCCAGTATATATAGAATTGAAACGTTTCACGGTGTTAAATTAAGCAATAAAATTAATTGAACTGTTGGTCTTCAGAAATAAAATATGTGAAGAGGTTCCAATGAAATAAACGATTTTTATTCTTGACAGATTATATCGATAAAGTATATATAGCTAATTAGGTATATAGAAAAAACGCATCCGTAACAACGACTTCTCTGAAATAAAATTTCTTTGACACAAATCGTTGCATCCAATATATATATATATATATATATAATAAAACATCTACATATACACAGATCGTATCGAATCGTATCGTATACCTATCGAAGATGCAAAACCACGCGCCTTGCAGATTACGCACCGGCCAAAAATGCAGCGATTGACGTCAAACTACTCCCCCTCTCCTTCATTCTCCTTATGCTTATGGAGCTATGTAGCATATAGCAAAGAGAATACTCACAGTATGTGTATATATATATATATATATATATATATACACACATACCCCGATGAATATTGTTATTGCGCAGGAATGAATTATAAATGCACAAGCGAATGATAGACGCAGGGCCGAGGAAGGAAAAAAAGTGTCAAGGAAGGAAACGAACGGAGGTTCTTTTTCATTTTTCGGGTCGTTAAATGATGATGATGATGATGTTTGATTGCCGTATAGTGATAGATGGGGGGCCACAGCACGATATGTATATATTTAATGGCAGAACTTGACATAGAAATTCGTGAATGATGTAGAAATTTTTCGTACAGCGTGTGTGTATCTCGTGAATTTTAACAGTCTTGTAAGAAATTCTACGCTCTCTTGTCCACACGTGCCGACAGCTTGGAATAATTTCCAATTGCGTAATATGTGTGTGTGTGTATGTGTCTGTGCCAGATTTAACGTATTGTATTGGGTGATCTAATGCTGTTTTCAATACGTTTTCAATACGCTTTCGTTTTTTTTTGTATCGTATAATACAAAACTATTAAACGCAACAATTGTTGTATACGTTATAAACGCACGTGTACATATATATATATATATATATATACACGATCGTTGATTGACCGAAAAACGGGCACGTATGTGTATAAGTATATACTAAAAAATGAATCGAATTACATAAACCGTATGTTTTATTCTGGTTATTCCATATAAAAAAATCTTAAAGTTCGTTTGTTTCAGCTGTTTACTAATACGTATAGCTCTTGATCGTATATTTTATTCGCGGTACCCCGACTGTACTCGCAGGTATATATATGTATATACGTATAGTAGAAATCACTTTTTACGTAACGATTCTTACATTGCGTTTATTGTTGAATGGAAATGCCCGTACTGTATCAATCATGTTAATCATTTTATAAAAATTGCTTTTTATACCATCTCACTTATCATATTCGTTACAAAAAGAAGAAAAAAAATTATAAGATATAACAACTATCGAAAACCTTCGAGCAATCATTACCCTTTAGATTATATACCGTTTATTTTATATATGAATATATATATATCAATCACAAAAACTACTCGTATCGCATGCGCCCAAAGCCTTCTGTTTATTCCTTTGCAATAAATCCAACCCATCCATCATGACGCTCACTTACAATACTCCATACATTTACAGTGTGTGTGTGTGTGTGCGTGTGCGTGTGCGTGTGCGTGTGCGCGTGCGCGTGCGCGTGTGCGTGTGCATGTGTGTGTGTGTGTGTGTGTGTGTGTGTGTGTGTGTGTGTATATCATTGCACCTATCCTACCACGAATCTCTCCACTTTCTTTCTAACAAAAAAATGAAACCATATCAATCCAATCATCCCCCCCTCCTCTCCCCCATTAACAATACTTTATTATCCCTACGCATCCAATTGCACACACACACACATATATATATACACATATACACAGACCCACAATACCACAACACGACTCGTTCCACATATACATACTCTCTTGAACTTTCGAAATCGCTTCGAAGTAGGTTGAGCGAACGACGAAAGATATGTATCTCGAAGAGGAAAGACACTGCAGTAGCGACGCTGCAGCAGCAACAGTATATAAAATACACGGAGGATATGAGTTATTATAATATAGACGCTGCCAACGTCACGTTTGCTGATGATTGCACGTCCGTTTTTCTAAGATGATGGAAAGAGTGCCGCACTCGTAGCGGCGAGTATATATATAGTATTTGTAGAAGTTCAATTCGCGGAAAATTCTAGGATGAACGAGGAGGAATGCGATGATATTAAGAGAGGATGCGTGTGAGGTCCGAAGGCTCGTGCAATGCGGTTTACAGTTACACGTGAGCGCTTAAGTTATACGGTAATAAGGTTTTTATATAGAGAGGTGTTATTTGTTTAGTTCGTATGTCTTGGGTTGGTATAATTTTGGACGCAGATGTAACTGTAAAAGAAAAGTTTTTTCTTTCAGAAAGGAGTGAAAAAGTAGACAATTTAATTTAGAAAAGTGCATAGTTTAAGTAAACGCGAGTGCAACGCGTTTTAGTGCATCCACTATATATATATAAACAGTTATTTTTGCATATGGGTTATAGCTCCTTTATTTTCAAGGCCTGGGAAAACAATTTGCAATATTCAAATTTACGCGTGTAGAAATGAAACGCCGATCGTATAATCTACGCGCGAATGCAATTCATTAAGTCTTTTACCATATAAAAGTGTATAATGCACGAGTTTGGTGGCAGTCGGTAACCAGAGACCCAGATATAACGAAAAAATGAAGTTTTTATCTCTTATTAAAAATGTGTTATTTCCAGATTTAATGTTGTATAAAGGAACACACAAATATACACTGAATATGTCTACAAGCGAACCCAAGTTTCTGCCATATATATCTCGTACTATAACAACAACAACAAAAAGACTTTACCACTGTGTTACCGCACAACACCGAACGTCACCTTGATCTTATAATTCATTCCAACGTTCGCAAGCACCGATCCATTATATATAAAACCTGATACACATGTATTTATACGTATTCTTTACCAATTTCACCCACTACCTGTTCCATTGTCTTTTCTTTTTTCTCTCCCCCGCATTCCTCAACGCTCGTTTAACGACACAATAAAACGCCGAAATCCCTATATACCTATATATATACGCGACCTTGCGCTATACGTCCCTGCGTCCATATAACCGCACGCAGAGTCGAGCCACAACGTATAAGCAAAGTGCATTGATCAAAAACCAGTTGACCGCACCGATGTCACTTATATATATATATATGTATACTATATAAGCATGAACACCCGATGCATCGAAATTTTCCTATATACGCATTCGACGTGGTAGACATCAATTTCATTGTCGGTCGTGTGCAAAAAAAAAAAAACAAACCGTCGCGCGAACAAACAGGTTTCACCGGGAGCTCCTACATATATATACATCTATATAGTATACGTACAGATGTATAAACGACGAAGAAGCAGAATCCGAATGAAAGAGAGAGAGAAAACGGTGAAAGTGCTAAATTCTTCTTATGGACGCGAAGTATATATACGCGAGCCTCGCCGCGGGCGACTTGTATATATATACTATATGTGTATATGTATATGTGCGAAGGATACTTTTACTTTTCTTCGATGCACCGCGACGCGACACGATAGAGGCGAAATTTGTTGCGAATATACCCGGAAGTCGTGTAAATGTCGTGTTTTTTTTCTCTTGTGGCGATGTAGTGGAGAGGATGATGGTTTTTTTTTCGATGGGAGGATATATGTAAGAGATGGATTTTATGAATGTGTGTATAGTAGAAGGTTGTTAATTGAAGTATACAGGAAGTATAAGGTTGGTCGTCGATGTAAGTTAATGTGACACGTGGATATATCCTGGATATTTTTAAAATTTCTATGGAAAACAAAAATTAATGGAAAATAATAGTATAAGCACAGTCCTAATTTTTTTTTTTATAATTTTATTTGAACTCTTGATAAGTAATGTTCTGTCGATGTTAGTCACTTTTTTCCAACGGTGCATTTCTCCCATAAGAATAGCATTGGTGTTTGGTCTACGCAGTGAAATACGGTAAACAGCTGTTGTATGGCGATATTCTTAACGTTCTAAAACTTTTATACAGTGAATAAAAACTATATTGTATTTGTACTACCGGTATAAAGGTAGATTTTTTTATTTAATCAAGTTTGGAGCACTAACGTTTCAAGTTGTGTCATTTCAAAAGTTTAAATAGCGCTTTTCTTTTAACGATAGAAATATGGATACATTTATTTAATTGAGTAGACGGAATTCAGTGCAGAACGTTAACTGTACGAAAATTAAAAAATTTTAAAAATACTGATTCAAGTAATTAGAACTTTTTTTCTATATAGTCGCATTAATGAGATCGTAGGCAAAGTCTAGTTATTAACAGTTAAAAACTTTTCATGATTTATCCACGGAATTCACAAATTTTTATGTTTTAACTCTTTAAAACAGATAGGAAAATTTTTTTATGAAATTTGAATGAACCCAATACCCATATTTGCCATAACGCAGTCATTGCACATTTTTTAGTCGCTTACTCTCAATTTGGAAAGTATCCTGGATATATCTCCATAATTGCATTTTTTCTGTTGGTGAGAATTGGCTGATCTTTCAAATTACGTATAATTTATGTAAAATTCGACGTTGGAAATTTCGTGTATATATAAATATTGTCAGAGATAATATACTTCAAGATGTAGAAGTGTCATTATATATATGATTACAAAATTGCTTTTCACAGGTCAAACGAGTTTCACTTACTTTTTACGCTGTGAGAATTAATTACAAACATTATCCAGCTTTCGTCAATTTCTATCAATGTTTTTGTTTCGCACGAAAAAAAAACAAGAACGAACCTCTATATCAAAGAAACTTGAATAATTGATTTGCTAAATATAGAAATTTTCGGATAAACAAGCCGTACGCACGCATGATGCGCTCTAGAATTCCAGTATAGTATTAAAAACACTTTTTCCACAAGTTGCTCACGGTATGCAAAAAAAAATACATCTACATAACCTCTACCATCCCGTGGTAAAAAAAAATATTCATCAACTCTGCCGTTGCTGTTTGTGTCGGCTTTTTCTACCATCACTATATGTACCGATCCACGCCTTCAACAGTGCTCCGTAAACACTCTGACCCTCTTCTAAATTTATAACCCCCGCAACAGACTTAAAAAAAAACCGTTGATAAGCAAATCGTCATCGCTCTCTCATCCTAATTCATCGACCTTACCCTCCTCTCTCTTTAAAAAAAAAAAAAAAAAAAAATCTATAATATTGCGAAACAAGTAATAATACGTCTATTAATCACCGTTACTCTCCAACGACACATTTGTTTATACAA
Organism: Torymus tubicola; assembly: GCA_035583055.1. Classification (NCBI taxonomy): domain Eukaryota; kingdom Metazoa; phylum Arthropoda; class Insecta; order Hymenoptera; family Torymidae; genus Torymus; species Torymus tubicola. Next base: position 32,200,041 of record JAWWEQ010000001.1, read on the forward strand.
AATTTCTCGTACACTTAGTCACCATCAACCCATCTCGCACTCGCAATTCGCACGTGGCGCGCTTTCTTAATTTTTTTTTCACCTTTTTTTACGAGAGCCTCGCCAGCGTATCGACTTTCTCCGGTGTTTATAGGTAAGTCTTTCTCCTTACGCTGCACGTCGCGTGTATATATATATACTATGTGGAAACGCGAAATCCAAAGCGACACAATGCGTATGCTCACTTTCGCTGCGAAATATCAAATCTGCGAATCTTCTTTTTCTTTTTTTGCTGAACTGTAAGATGGGTAATATACAAAGAGTGAACAGGTGACCGGTTTGTGACGATGCTCTTAATAGACTGTTTTGTGTGGTAACGCTGAATGTTGATCTTTATTAATATAAGTTTTTATTTTCGCAAGTCTAAAGACGAAATCAACAATCGTTAATTATATTACATGTTATATGCTACTGAATTCGTGCGAACGTTTATGTATTTATTTGTATTACGGTAATAATTATTAATCTAACTTTGAGAATTACATATAAATATAAAGTCTACGTATATAACTATGTAGAAAGCTGACGATGCAACTTCTGTTGTGAATGAAAAGTACAATGGCGATTTTAGTAACTAGAATAATAATTTGCAACATTCGCATTGCAATTTCGTATTTTTTATACCTTATACACCGAGTATGTAACAACTTTCGGACTTTGAAAGCAAAAATTATTGAAATTGCAGTATAGGTGGGCCATAAAAGAGTAATGAAAAGGTGGTTGACACCGAACTTTTCGAGAGGTCGTAATTTTTTCACACGTAACAAAAGAGAAATCCGTACCACCATAAAACTGCCTATACGTACTATACTGTCGCACTTAACCAAACATATATATATATATATATACAAAAGAGAACAAATTCACTTCTCACCACAACACAACGTCAATCCTCTATTTTATGTATACACAAAGATAGAGAGAAAAAAAAATGTTATCGACTGCATTCGATCTAACGGTTGCCAAGCAGTCAACAACTTGCCACAGGTATATAATATGATTTCTCTTTCGTTCGATGCACGAACACAAGTCGACTTTTAAATATAAAAAAAATTCTAAACACCCGCCAGTCACTCCGTCGCCAGGGAATTGATCTACACACCAAATGAGCCCGTATACGAGAAAATTAGAATTTTAAACGAAGGTTTCGATCCGCTTTGTAATGTCTAAAAAAATCACGTTCGGAGATATTAAGAAAACTCCAAACCTTAAAAACCCCGTTGTAGCATGCTTTTACCATTTTTCCTATATATACCGAAATTATATACTTAAATACTTAACTTTACAACGTGGAACCTATTAATTTTGTAAATTTCACATTGCATCTACTTGCACAACCCAACGCATAACAAAGAGAAAAAAAGAACATCCAATCTATCAACTTTAATTCTTAACTCCAATCATAATAAACAATAAATGTGTATATATATAAGTAACGTACGCGCAGCCGGAAAGACACGAGACAGTCTTACAACTTATCCACATATATATATCAACAACACAAGCGCGCTGCAACAGTATGTCTACGCTATACAATGTCACGACGCCGCATCGTCATCGCTCTCCATCCCAGTACATACCCAAACCCAACCGCACCTACATCAAACGAATATACCAAATCTTAAACTTCTATATAAGCAACGATGAAACTATATAAAGTATATACGACAACAGGATCTAAGCGTACGGAGGCGCACCTCGCGTATACATAAATAATATAAACAAACGCGCGTGACCCAGTTCTACGCGCTCGCGCACCTACGCTCTATAACCTTAAACCAATGTTATATATCCGCGAAGACACTGCGATAATTCTTGTATGTCAGGTTAAATTACTTTAACGTACCGATAGAAATATACGTAAAGATATTATAGGATGTACGCAATGTACAAAGAAAATATAAGAGACAATAAGGAGAAAGAAGACTTACCGAACGATGAGACAGAGAGAGAGAAGTCGCGCACCGCGGCAGTCAGCTGCTGCTCCGCTTTGTGCTATGGCTCACTCTGCGCGCGCGCAGTGTAGTCCTCCTCCCCTTCTATACGTAGGTGTGATGTGTGTGTATATGTATATACGCACATGCACGTACGTATATACACAATATAGTCTATACGATGATCTAGATATATATATATAGATCCGTATATAAAAATACAGCTGCGCACGCGTCAAACCTATATATATATATATAACAACACGCGCACCAAACCGCGCAGTCGCAGTATATAATAAGTCTTTTTAAAAAAATTTCGCTATACTTTATCACCGAAAGTAAAGTATATAAGAAAGAATAAAAAAAATGTTAATAAAGAAGAAGAAGAAGAAGAGGCAAGCAGTCGTCGCGACCGTATAACGAGAGAAGGTTGCCGACCCTAACTGTCATAAGCGAGGTCCCGAGCGAGACTGGCGCGTATATACCGCAGCAGTAGAGCGCGCGCGCGCGCGGCATCGTGAGCTCCGACGCGCCGGCTATAAACTTGGTATAGAAGTAAGAGAGAGAGAGAGAGAGTATACGTTATATGCGCCACGGCGCCGTATATACAAAGGGAGCAAAAGTGGGGTACACTGACGAGTATAGAGCGTATAAGACTGTGTGTGTGAATGCAACGTGCATATACGTATAGGCATCTGCGGTGCATTGCGGAGTAGTGGGAGGGGGGGGGGGGAATTTTGGTAGACCGGTTTTTTTTTCTCTCGTACAGGTGCGAGTGAAAAGTGGAGAGGGTGTGTTTTTTTGATAGTACTATGGGTATATGAAGGTGTAGATTATAAAGGAAACAGTGATTTTGACCTTCGAAAAATGAAAAAATACTGCTTGCGAAGAAGGAAAAACCTTCGAAATTGAAAGTAGTAAGCTGATAATCGATTTTTAAAGGGATAAATTTCATTTCCTTATCTCAGTTCTATTTTTGTTATCGCGAATTTTTCATTTTTTCTTTAAATATATATACCGCGATAATGTGCAAGTATATATAGCTATTCTGGAACATTCTTACAGCGATTTATCATGTGCAATAAACGATGTACAAATTATTTGCGATTTATCAAAGCGAATAATACATTGATCGTTATAAATTTAATTTATATTTCCGTTCAATAAGATTATTTGATAAAAAAGAAAGAAAGATTATTTATATATATATTTATAAAACATATCGTATAACTTCATCCAATATTTATGTTATACCATTTTTTTTCTTTCTCCAAACTTTAAATAACGCCTCCGAAAAAAACATATATAATTTAATGCTCATATACCGAGTTTCCTTCATATATAAAAACAATGTTTAATATACTTCCTCATGGTAATAACCGATCGGCAACCCACTGCATAAAACATCGATAAACCTCCCTCCACACACACACACACACATACCAAATTCCCATCTAAAAATACCCGCTAAATACACATTCAAAAAAACAAAAATACCTAGCTATATACCAAAAAACAAAACCATCATATCGGTATATCGCTATTACTTTATACAACCTAATACATATACAGTATACCTTGCACTATAGATTTTGCAACACACACGTGTATAGATACCAACAAAAATGTTACGCATTATATTCACGACACGTAACTTACACTCCCCATACTGTATAGGATGCTACTACTACTACTACCACTGTACCGAATCTTCCATTTACCGCGACGAGTGCGCAATCTCCTTCCATGGCGTACACAGTACATACCAGTTCTTGTACGATATATGCCACGAGGACGGGGCACCGTATAAAGCGGCTGCTTTTTCTGGATGAGAAACAACGCGTGTCAGTCGCTCTCACTGGTATACCACGTGTGTGCGATGATGATGGACAATAATGTAATGAAAGTGCAGTTTAATGTTATAAACTTTATTTATATATATCGGGGGACATTTGAATTTGAAATTTCGCCTGTTTTCGCGTACACGTGCCGCAGTTTAATAGTTTTCCTGTTGAACTTGTGCATATATATATAGTATATGTGTTTTATAAATTCGTCGTACTTTGTTAATTTTGTTTATCACATATGCGTATATGGAAAATGTATGTTTGTATATCCAATATATATTATGTATACTAATTCATTCCCTATGTATACGTTGCATAATTATTTAGCCTACGAACTTTCCTCCTCTTAATTGAAATTTATTCTTATTGTATACCCAGTCGCAACATGTCTCAAGAATACGTGTGTGTGTATATATATACACCTATACAAGACAAAAGAGACGAAAAACCGGTAGCCAGCAGTCGTGCAATGGCTCACTATATATATTATAAATTTCCTTGTTCTCATCGGCTATATATACATATATATGAGAGTGTACATATCGCAAGAACTAAAAAAATTATTACAGTTTTTGCGAAACAAAACGTTGCCTCGATAGTTGAACTAGATTAAGCGAGCTGATGTGAAAGTATGTATATGTATGGATTTTATCGTGTAAATCGCAAAATAAAACGTCCTAGACATCAAAAGAAAGTGACAAAAGCCATACAGAGAGCTGCACAATAATGGTGACCTTGTAAAGATACATCGAAAAAAAAATCGAACACACTGAAAATAATGTAGCTGTAACATTAATAGTGTGCTAGTATAATTGTACAATTAGAAATACGGTAAATCGCAAAGTTTTTACAGTGAGACGATCATACATATTATATACGCGTCCTGTCAGAGAAATATGTATATCCATGTACAGATGCTCGAATAGCGTACGCGTGTATATATAATTTATGCGTTTTTTGTATATACTTTGAAGTGTCATTAGAAAAATGCTCACGACAGTAATTATATATCCACTTTTCTAACCAGTCGAATATAAGATGTGATAAATATATGGTAATAAAGTTCCTATCACTAGTAACAGTTTTCTTCGGTATAATTGTCGTCGCAACTGTTTGTACTTCGACGTCTTTTTAATTAGCAAATGCTTTTTTTCTCAACTAGTATTTATCGTCAGAAATTACAGCCATACGTATATTGTGGTATAATTTCCTTTTTTTTCTAACCAATTGGATTTTCTGTATTTAGTTATATATTATAGTGTTTCAAATTTTTTGTTTCTATCTATACGTATTAAAAAAGAAAAAAAAATTTATCAATGTTACATTCTTCGATTTGCAAAATCAAATGTAGAAATCCACATAATTGCAGGCAGTATACGGTCACCCATTAATAATACCTTTATCTTTTTTAATCCAACCCGACAATTTCTCACGCATAAATTTTCAGAATAATGCAAGAGATGGACAAATTATTATTAATTAAATAAATTATCTCATATATATATGTGAGAGAGAACTACATTTGTTTTTATACTCATCTCCTCCTGAGTCTTTTTTTTCTATTCTTAAACTAGCTATAACCAACGGAAAAAGCCATCATTGGCATTTATTGTTATGCTCGCATTCGTCTCATCAGTATGCAAGGCAAATGTGTATCATTTTAACAAAAAACCGTTACACATATATAGACATTATACTGGCGCGCACCGGCTTAGCTTTTTTTTTTGCTCGCAACTATAGTAATGGCTAGAAATGTAAGAAAGAAATATTTTTTTGCTTCTTTCTTTTCTTTACTCTATTGACTTATAATACCCGTGAATTAAAATAACTCAAATGCCTGGAAAAGGTATATATAATAGCTATAGCACGTGTCATTGCTTTACACTAATGTTTATAAAAAGTCTTGCGTTATGTATTTATAAGCTATATCGATTTGCGCATATTTTGCAAGAATATATAAGTCGATCGAATAAGTCGCAACAAGTTCATCACTATACATATTTATATATATATATAATCTGTTACGCACAACGGGAACAACGTTAATCATAAAAAAAAGAATAACGGAACACAGCAGACTCTTTTTTATCGGCTAACCTGAATATTTACAATTTCATATATACGCGTAGCTGCAAAAGACAGCAATTATATCATAATAACTTTGCGAATTACTATGTTACAAGTATAAAACTCAATCATCTATATATTATACATAACTCTTACAACAATGATAGTTTTTTTCCTAATTTTCATAAACTTTCTTCTCAAATTGTTGGTACAGTTTCGAACTCTTACATACATATACACGACTTACGGAGCAACCCGCTATGTCTCTCTTTCTCTCTCGGTAAAAACTTTTACGTCGCTTATATATACACGAGCTGCGCGACCAGCATAAACCGTTTTTGTAGGCTGCTGGTGATTGAACTCGTTCCTGGAAGATATTCAAAAATGAAAGTTGAAGAGAAAGAGAGAGAGAGAGAAGCTATATAATTTCGAGCCTGCACAAGAAGCCAAATGATTCAATTCGAAACGATACATATATATATATATATAATCAAGACAAGGGTTAACGAACGGGAACTGAAATGTTGGTTTCCCATTATGTTTCTCTCTCTCTCTCTCTCTCTCTCTCTCCTACACTCAATGGACGATAACGTTAATTTTTCAAAATTCAGTTATATCAAGGCAAACGTACGCGCGCGTGCGTCTATTTAGCCGTGCGATGATCGTCACGGGCGAAAGTTTCTACTTTCGTTTTTTCTTTTTCGTGTGTTTTGTGACGATATAATACGTTATGCAAAATCTTGAGAACGCGCAGTCGTCTCATATACATACGTACATATGTAATTAAAAAAATATAGAATTTTTTTGCAATAAAATAAAAATATCGTATAACAAATATATAACACGAGTCCACGCATTGTACTGCGAATGTCAATTAGCGTGTTTAAAGCTATATCATTTACGTGCTCTTTACAAATACATAAATAATCATAATCACTATATATAAAAAGAACGTGAATAAGTGCCACATACATGTATATGCTATATAGATATAATATCAAACGTAAGATTATCGTATATACCAAACGAGCATAGCGCCTATATACGATGAATCACTCACCCAGCAGGTCTCGAGCATCATCGTTTACATATACATATAGATATATTTTTACGAATATATATTTGCAATTAGCTATACAATGCATTTTATATACCAACGCCTGGAGCGAAAACCTCGAACACGCAGTATAGTGTATATATACCAGGAAGCACAATGAGCAAATGAATCATTTCAGATGAGTTCTGCACAGAACCTTGGAGGTTTTTTTTTCGTGCGTACTTTTTTTTGTGGTGCATACGCGCATGCGTTTAAAGGGATTCCGATGTGCAGCTTCCATATTTGTTAAACATATATACGTGCGCATATATTATAAAATGCGTGGTTGTAATGCACTGTGCGCGGGTATGTATATATATATTGTTCATGAAGGTAAATACCTCGTAACTCTTTGTGTTTATGTTTTTATGTTGCTGTAATAATGGTACAGGGTAACAAAAACGTTGCTGTTTTAATTGGATTTTAATGTAAATTTTATAAAATGATTTATGTCGGAAAACTTAATACTTTGATCGAATATACATACCGTTATTAAATTGTTATAGGACCGGTTGAAAAGGTCTGATAAAAACTAATAAAAATTTGAGGATTGCACCTTTTTTGTCCGGCTTTATCAGACCTTTTTTAATCAAGAACGAATATTTTTCTAACAAGTTTATACATAAATTTTGATAAATTAATTTTCAACAGTGACTCAAATTTTCATGATTAACTTTATCAGACTACAAAATCAAAATCACAATAAATGATCAATAAATTATACTCGAGTAGTTTAGGTTTCTATGAACTAGTTTTTACTTTTTTTTTCAAATATACGTTTTAGGAAATAGTTACAAATTTTTAAAATCTATCCGAATACTGTTTTACCTGGCGATGGTGTATGGAACAATGGTACGAATGTACGATTTTATCGACTTAGACTTGTGTAATTGAACAATCGATCGTTAGGTGGCAGAATACCGGCATTTTTAAATGTGTGTATTACTACTGTATGTGTGTGTAAAATGTTTACGATGCACTTTGAGAACTCCGGGGAATGATAATTTTCATTTTATTCAGTTTGCCTTGTATCGTGTCGCCGCAAAAGTAAGGTTATAAAAGTTGTTTAGGTGGTGATATCGTTATTAGCTTTTGATATTTTCAAGTGTACAACAGTGCTCTAATAATGGGAGAATAAGTGGTGCTATAAAAATACGACATTTAAAGAGAATTGAATTATATAATTGAGCAGATACTAGGAATTATTCAAAACTTAATGGATATCCATAATGTTTATTATTTAAATTGCTAAATAGCTTGTTAAATGTGGTTTCCTGTTTTATAGTTTTAAGATCTTGTGCAACATAATTTTTTTATTGGTTGTAATTTGAGGAAGCTCTAATTTTCACTATTGCATTGTTCAGCATGACAGAGCAGAATTTTCCACCTCTGGAGAATGACAGAATATTGAGGGCAGCAAGAGGTGAACCTGTAGACAGGGTTCCAGTATGGATTATGAGGCAAGCTGGCAGGTACCTGCCAGAATTCAGAGAGTTACGCAAGCAGCATGACTTCTTTACAATATGCCAAACTCCATCGCTGGCCTGTGAAATAACTCTGCAGCCAATCAAGAGATTTCCCTTAGATGCCAGCATCATTTTTTCAGATATCCTTGTTATCCCACAAGCTATGGGAATTGAAGTTGAAATGAGGCCTGGTGTGGTAATGAAATAATATTTATAATTCAATATTTAAAAGAGTAAATTATTATATTTTATTTTGTTTGTTTAAGGGACCAGTCTTGCCAGAACCTATAGTAGACCCAACTCATTTCTCTAGATTTAAGAAGCCTGATGTTGAAAAGGATTTAGGATATGTAGGTCAAGCAATTACTTTAACAAGACAAAATTTAAATGGAAAAGTTCCACTTATTGGCTTTTCAGGAGCACCTGTAAGATAATTCATTAAAGTATGTTTATAAATTATTATAGTTTTTATCTAAAATTTTATATTTTAGTGGACCCTTATGGGTTACATGGTTCAAGGTGGTGGTAGCTCCACATTTGCACAGCCAAGAATTTGGCTTCACAAGTGGCCGGCAGAGTCACATACATTCTGTCAACTTATTACAGATGTTGTTGTTGATTATTTAGTAATGCAAGTTAAATATGGTGCTCAGGTTTGTATCAATTATTTGATTTATTAATAAAGTCTTGTAAATATGTGTAATAAGTTTTGATTTTTACAGCTGTTACAAGTATTTGAAAGTCATGGTGACTTTTTAGATCATGAAAAGTTTAAGGAATATTCTTTTAAATATTTGAAAGAAATTAGTAAAAGAGTAAGAGCCAAATTAGATAGCCTGAACATTCCACAAGTGCCAATGGTACATTTACAATAATTTTAATTATTATAAAGCAATAATTATGATGTATATTTTATCAGAATATTTTTCTTGCAAGATCGCGTTTCCTAAAGGAGCCACTTTGGATTCAATAGAGCTACTTGCTAAAGAAGGTGGTTATGACGTGATAGGTTTAGATTGGACTGTTGATCCAGTTGAAGCTCGAAGAAGGGTAGGACCAAACATTACTTTGCAGGGTAACATGGATCCAACTGGCCTGTATGCAAGCCCGGTAATTTTTAGAATATTTTATGACGTAAAACACATAAAATTATTTCATTTAATCCATGACATAATTTATTTATTTTAAAATTCTCTACTAAAACTAAATTTTCTATTTATATAATAAAATTTGAACACCTTCATGTATTTTAAAAAATGTATTTATTTTATTAATTAAATAATAAAATAATTTATTAATTACAGGAAAAAGTACGTCAGAGAGCTGAAAATATGGTACGTCAATTCGGTAAAGATCGTTACATCGCTAATTTAGGTCATGGAATATTACCCGATGCACCAATTTCTTCAGTTGAAGCATTCATTGAAGGCATTCATTCTGTGTGACAAATAGCAATATTGTGATTTTTTACAATTTACTTTGTATCCGATATATTGTGGCGTTTGTGAAACGTCAAATTGTTTTATACGAAAAAGAAAATTTTCATTAAAATTAAATAAGGTTTATTAATTAAAATAATTTAAAACAAAAAAGAAATTCAAATTGTAATTGGGTATTTATTTGTTTTTTTAAATTTTCATCTCGATATAACAACTGCAGCCTTGGCATGTCAAACTATATATCATCTGTATGGGAAATTTATAGACTATTTTAAATCGCACGCTTAAAATATTCTATTTTTTCGCATAGTTCATGACCTAGAATCTAATTTGTGTTACGCGAATAAATTTCGTCTCTCCACAAAAATTGTTATCATATCCTCTTCTCTCCTTAAAATGCTAATGTAACCGCGATATCCTTTATACATGGCTTCCGAGTGACTTATCACAATATGTATACACTAGGGTTCCTTAAAGTCGTGCTTGAATCGCGATTAAGATTTTGGACACGAGAAACGCTCCGTTCAATTATAACAACGTACAGTTGTTACGATACAGTTTATTCTTTTAAATTCATACTTTCGAGATATTTTCTCATCTTAAGAGCTAAGTAAGAATAAACGTAAATCTAAATAGTAAATAGATATTATGCTACATTATTTACAAGCCAATTTTTCTCATACGATGCAACACATTCGCATTTATATAATAATACATAAATTATAGAAAACAAGAAAAAAAAGAAAAGACGAAAGAACACTAAAACGTGCAAGAAATACGATATAACGATACAAACGTCAATCTTTTTTTTTCAAGATTCCAAAAAAAACTAACGCTTAGCCGAATCGAGAGATCTTAGGAATTGTGGAATGAATATGACGATTATAACAAGTAACGTTTTTATAAAAAAATAATTTCTTTAAATTCCTCTTATTTGAGAATTTTATTTTTTTTTTTTTTTTTTTACCAATTTTCATGTGCCGTCAAGATTTGATCAATCTTGGAATAATATTACAGGAAGATCATCGTAGTACGATTGTTTAGCGTTGTGCCAAAGTTTTAATAATCGTTTTGATCGCACAATCACAATAATACTTGAAAAATCTTGAAAATATTGGCCAAGTAAATTTTTTTTCTTTTAGTTTCCATAGATTTAAAAAATGTTACAATTCTAAATTTTTAATCTTACAAAATGTCGATTCATCCTGTAAATTCTCGCCTCAAAGCACCTTCAGGGTATGTATAATTTTTGAAAAGTTCGGTATAATTTATTAACACGAATAAGCGTTAATAAAACTAGACTCCATTAAAAAATGGTATGGAATAAGTAATTGACAAAATGTTAAATAATTCTTGCCAAACGAATTTATATTAGCACTTTTTTCTTTAAAATAATATATTCGCACTACCTCGAAACTTTCAATCTTTCATCTCCTAGTTACACAAGAAAGTTTCACACTGTGAGCACTTCACTTCAAACCGCAGTTTTTTAGTACATGATTAAACATTATTCAAATCTTATCATATCATTCATTTTAATAAGTTCGGTACTTCTTTCCCCCTGCGCAAACGAAAATTGCGTTAAATACAGCCCAGACTAAATAATAAATATCGTTATTCATAACGAACAAGAAAAAAAGAAAACAACGAGTCTTGCATATACACATCACTCGCTTCTCTCAATATCTCTGTCTCTTTCTCTCCGTGAAAGTTCGTATCTTTCATTGAAACTTTTTAGCCTCTTTCGCAAATACATGAAACTTGCTTACACTGTACATCAATCGCTTAACGTCCGATCGTTTTGTTTATTTGTTATTTTCTTTTTCTGTTTCCTATTCTTAAATCTTAGAGGTACAAAATCTTGAAAGAGTGTCGCTGCTCTCCCCGTGGTCCCGCGCAACAAAACGTACACACCTTACACCCCCAACAACGCACTTTTAGCTTTTGGCACTATGTTCGTCTTCTTCCTCTTCTTCGTTCGCTATTACTTCTTCTTCTTCTACTTCCTCCTCTATCTGTTCTCGACTATCAATCTGCTCCTCTTCCTCCCCTTCTTCCTGTACATGCTCTTGATCCTCGACCTCTTCCTGAACGTCGCCTATCTCCATCGCGTATGTCTGGTGCTCCTCATCATCTTCATCGGCTTGACTCTCGACAATAGCCTCGTAGTCCTCGAGGGCAAAACCTGTACCGTCCTGGAATACATACTGCGCCATATCGTGCACAGAATCATCGTTCTCGAGGTCGGCCATATTGCGTTCAATAAGGATTTGATTGCCGTCCGCGTCGTTGGCTAGCATTAGAACGGTACCGTTGAGATTGTGCATATCGTTCTCGTCAACTTCAACTAGTTCTGTGCCATCTATACCATGATCAACATTTTCATCTTCTTCTTCCTCTACTTCTTGCACTTCCTGTTCGACGTGCAAAACTTCTTCATCTTCTTCCTCTTGTTCCTGCTCTTGCTCTTGTTCTTGCTCTTGATCATGTTCTATTTCTTCTAACTCTTGCTCTTCTTCTACTTCTTGTTCCTCACCTTCTTCTTGTTCATCTTCAACTATAATAAAAATAAAAAATGATTAGAGAGTGAAAAATTAATTGGTGATTCTTTCTTTTCCTACTTCTGTATAAGAAACTAGAAATGTAACGAAAAAAGTTGCAGAATATTCTACAAAGAGTGCTTATTAGTTATAGTTTTGAAAATTAAAATATAAAATTAATTCAAAAGTTGAATGACAGTTATGTTAAAAGATATCGTGCAAAATCAAAAGAACCATGTAAAAGCAAACGAGTTAAAATATATGAAAAAGATAATATTAGTTCAGAAAGTCACACAAAAGCACTAAAGTAAATAAACAATATATGATCTTAATAATATAAAACTTCTCTAACCTAACAACTGGCCGTAAAAAAAAAAAATAAATAAAGGTAAAAAAACTTACATTATTCTATATACAAAAGCATGCGTGTCAAACGTGCTTGCAACACTAAATCGCGTGCTTTTTATACGTAAGACAACAATGAATCACCTTCGTTGCTGCTGCGAGACGTATTGTCCGCATGGAAGGCGCTGTTAGGGTCGACGACCTGAGCCTGTCTGCGTATCGTGTCCTCCTCATCATCCTCATCGGAGTCTTCCTCCTCCTGCTCAGGCTCACTACTGTCGTCCCCACTTTCATCGCTTTTGTCTTTCTTACTAAGTGAGTCGCTGATTGTACGTGCTCGACTGCCACCTAATTCATCATCGTCTTGACTCTCGTGTTCGTCACTGGGTGGGGCTTTGATAGCAACGGGTAGCATAGGACTGAGTGCTGGTGGACCCTCATCGTCGGAGTAATTCACGAGCATAGGCTCCTTATGAGGCGTTTGCTCGTAGCGGTTCTCAATTTCACGCTGCTGCTGCTGGCGCTGTTTCTTCAGGTACTCATCGTGATTCTCTTCCTCAGATTCGGACATGCCTTCGTAGCGCGCTTTATCCTCCATATCCTCATCATCTTCCTCTTCTTCCTCATCTTCCTCACCGAGGCTCATAGTCTCGTTCTCCTCTATCATCTGACGCTGTTGGACTACCACGGGATTCACGGCAACAGGCTGAGGTTCTTCAGCGTTTTCGGAATCTTTGCTGTTACTGCTGTCTCCCTCAATGTTTCGGGACCTACCATCTTCTTCATCTGTCCCATCGCTGTTATCATCATCATCACTGGAGCTATCCGTGTTGCTGTTGCTACTACTGTTATCAGAATCGTTGGATTTGTCGGAGCTACTATCTCCCGAGTTTTCTTCCTCAGATTCAAACTCATTTTCCTCGGGTTCTTCTTCATCACCAATAAGGCTACCCTTCTCCTCGTTCTCCTCCTTAACAGGCTGCACTTCAGTATCAACGCCTTGGCCTTCTTCTCTCGCACCCATGCACGTAGCAATATGCTCTTTCAGCTTATCTTCGTTTTCAAAGCTCCTGTTACATCTTGAGCACATATTGTTAGTCTTGCAATTTATGTGAATGCTCATGTGGAGTAACAGTTTACTGCGAGCGTTATGATATCTTCCGCAGATTTTACATGTGAAATTGTTGCCCGTCGTGCTAAGAATCGACGGGTGGATATTCGTCAGATGGTCCGCTAAATCATCATACGTAGAACAAAGCTTCAGACACACACCGCAGGTAACAGCAGCCTGGGCTCTATGGAATCGAATCAAATGCTGCCACAGATGCTTCTTCGCGGGCCACTGTTTGCCACATACCTCACACGTGCACTCAGTATTTGTCGACTCGTCATAAACCTTACGCGAGTCTTTCCTCGAGTACTTGGATGATTTAGATGAATGGCCACCTAATGGCATGAGGCTCGGTACAGGCTTCTGACCCGACAACTGCATGTTAATATCCTCAAACAAATTGAAGTCGGGAATATTCAAGTTTGTCTCGCATATTATAGGTTCGGGTTCCTCGCGTTTTATCTGGTTATTGTTCTTCAAATGTGCTTCAAGAATTGACGTCGTGGGCGGCATGGCCTTGCGTGTGCACTGACTCACGTGATCCTGATACAGAGGTTTAGTGCAGAATTGCTTCTGACAATTCTTGCACTCATAGTTTTCTCTATCTCGCGTTTTCTTTTTCGATTTGCTTGCCGGCTCCAATTTCATGCGCTTAAATATCCTCTGAGGATCTGTATTGTGCACAATTCGATAATGTGAGGATAACAATTCCTCATTTAGGAACATCTCCGGGCAGATTTCGCAATCGAAAGTGTCAGTAGACCGCCGCCTCTTCGAATCATTCGAGTTACCATTATCATCTTCAAAAGCATCTTCGTCAAAGTCAAGCTCCTCGGGCTCTTCTTTAACGACAACCTCTAATGGACCAAGATCATAATCGTCCATCTTATTACCGGCTACCTCCAGCCTGTACTGGAACGCGTCGAGCTGATCCTTAGGAATGTTATGAATATGCTCGTAGTGGTATCGAAGATCCTCGTCAGAGGTGAATACAGCGAGGCACTGCTTGCACGTACGGAAGACCTTGCCGTGGCATTTTTTTGTATGATCGAATGCTTTCCACTTAGAGGCGTACTGTTTACCGCATACCTGACACGTGTTAGGCTTAAGTAAAACACTCTCGTGAACATCTTCGACGTGCCGTTTCAGATCCTTTGGATCTTTCATGGGAATCAAACAGACGCCACAAGAAACGCCGATTTCATTCCTATGCAGACTAAGGATATGCATCTTGAGCTTGAGTTTATTCTCGACGGTGTCACCACAGAAGTCGCAGACATTCGGACTGCCATGATGCTTATGGTCTTTACGATGGGATTCAAGATCCTCTTTCGTCCTGAATAATTTCCGGCAGTTCTCTTGTTCACAGGTCAGGTCTGGATGATGCATATGATGCATGCGATTGTGCGTCATGATTCCAAGCTTCGACGTGACTGTTTGCTTACACAAGTGGCATTGGTACGACGTGTGATGATTCTCAATGTGCTTCTGCAAACTTGCTCGGTCCTTGAAGATTCGCTCACAAGCCCTGCATCGCGTCAGCAACGCACCTGGATCTTTTCTATAATTCTGGCAACCCTTCATGTGTCTTCTAAGCAAGTACCTTTTGTGGAACGATTTATTACACTTTTCGCAAAAGTGCAATCCATCTTCTTCGACTGAAGCCGCAGCCGCAGCCGCGTTGTACGTACTGCTCTTACAATTTGCTTCGTCCCTCTCGATTTTAACTTCGGGTTCGTACCGATGGATTTTAGCAATGTGTGCAGCTAGATGTTCTCTCGATGCACTTGTCTTAAGGCAATACTTGCAGGTAATATCTTCGTGACCTTTGTGTACACGATTTACGTGTTTCCAAAGGTGTGAGGTACGACCGTAACACTTGTTACACAAGTCGCAAGGGAAAAGATTGTGCGCCATACGGCGATGATTGCATAGGTCCTCCAGACAGGGGAACTTGAGGTCACCGCACATGTCGCAACTGAGGTCGTGAGGCGATGGCTCCATTGATTGTAGCATACCGTTGTCCAATTGTAGTGGCATTGGGAGACCTTGAACGAATAATAATTTACATAAATATATATGTTTATAGTTATATTAGAAGTAAAAAAGAAATTTAAAAACAGTTAATTTGTTTTTAAAAATATCAAACTAATGTTTTATAAATTGATAAAATAACTATTTAATATCAAAGCGAATTAGTCAATATATCACATATTAATTATCAAAAAAATTGTTTATTTAATTGTTATAAAATGTCGCACAATACTTTACTAAAAATCGCGGACCTATCATGTTTGCAAGCCACGAGCTTTTGTTGTGCTAAACTAGATAAATTGCGTTAAGATAATCGATAGCGACTAGCGCGAAACTGTGCCTTTGCTCTAGATACTTTAAAAATACTTTTCCTTTGTCAATTCAACCCTCTTTAAATTATCTCTAGCCCCAAAAATAAAAAAAAACACACAATATATAATAAAAAGTAGGAGATAGCTACCATTCTCACCAGGTAGGTCGCCCGTGGAGGCATCATTAATAATTAGACTGCTATTCGTCGCCGATGGGATATATGGTTCTCCATCCAATCCGTGAATCTTCCTGTGCCTTGACATCTTACTCTTGTTTGAGTATGGTCTACCACATACATCGCAACTAAAATCACCATTGGTCAGTGGCCAATGTTTAAGCTTGACATGTTGACTGAGCTGCATCACATCGGGAAAGACTTTGAGGCAAACGCCACAAATGAGCGGTACAGTGTCCGCATGTACGCCCATCACGTGTTTCCAGTAGTCAACACGACTACCCCACAGTTTACCGCAGATCTCGCAAGTATTGGGCGAGCTACCTTGCAGCTGGTGATGCTGCGTGTGCTCGTTGCGCAGAGCTTTCGTTGCAAAGATTTTAGCGCAGTCGTCACGCTCGCACTGTAGAATGAATAAAGTCAATTATTAATAAAAATAATCCAAGAGGATATACTATTTAATTTTATTAAACATAAGTGTCAGAATAATTTTAAAAAAACGTATTCAATTTAACAGTTATATGCAGAAATTTGAATTAAAATATAAATAAAAGACTTACCTTAATAGACGCTTCATTACTGTGCATTCCACTGACGTGCAGCCAGCGTTCCCATTTGCTAGGGTGAGAGCTTCCACACAGCTCGCAAATGAAGAACAGATGATATTGTGCCCTGTTATGTGTACCATTCTGTCCGGGTTGTCCACCATTGGGCCCGAACTCACCGACTGGCACCATTTGTTCGGTTTTATGCGCATTTCTTTGATGTCGAATCAGATGATCCTCGCTGGGGAAGGATTTGTAACAAATATAACAATCAACTTTCTCGCTGTCGTCATCACAGTCCATAATCAGGCCTTCGTTACCAGCTTCGTTGCTATTCACATTTTCACCATAATAGTTAGTGTTCAATTGAACGAAACTTGCCGGATCATAACCAGGATCAATATTGTGAATAGAAACGTGGGTTATGAGTTTCTTGCGAGAATCGTGTTGTCGGCCGCATATCGTGCAGCTGTACCTCCTTTGCTCGGATATAGTAAGTTTTGGACCTCCGTGGTACATAGTAACGTGGCTGAGTAGCTGTGTATTATCCGCGCAGATTTTCAGACAGATTCCGCAAGCAAAGGCTGCATATTCTTTATGGGTAGCACGAATATGGAGCCAGAGCGAGGCCCGATCATTAAAGTCACGCGTGCAAATTTCGCAAACGAAAACTGTCTCCACCTCGAGCAGATTTTCTGTTCCGTTCACAGGCTCCTCTTCCTCATCATTATCCATATTCTGTAAAATTATAATAGATATTTAACATTTTTTTTTTACTAAAACAGTAACTTATTCACTAAAACTGTGATTCAAAGTACAACTTACGTCAGCAGAAAATGGCGACATGGAATTATCTTTGGTAATATTCTGTTCCTCCTTGATGAGTGGCAATTGCATGTTGCTCTCTTGTACGGACTTTTTCAGACACTTGTCGCTCTCAACCAATGGCGTAGGGTCTACACCGTGCGACGAAATTATGTGCCTGCTCAGGGACGACTTCAAACTGAAATCTTTCTGGCATAAAATACAAACGAAAGGCTTCTCGGCATCATGAATTTTCTCGTGCTCCCTAAGCTCATCAACGCTGCCGAAATTCAAGGGGCAGGCCTCGCAGTACCATCTTTTACCTTCATTTTCCATCGATTCTGTAATAACGTTCAATTTTACATTTAAAATCTGACCAAACACCATAAACAACATATAATTAAACCTTGGTTACAATATTTACCTTTATGAGCCACATTGGTTTGCTTCTTCTGTTTGCATAACATTTTCTGTCGCTCCTCGTATTCTTTCTTCGCACTATCACCCTTTATCAGAGCCTGCTTCAGAATAGTCAACTGAGGGTTTTTGGCAAGTTTCGCTTCAGCGCTCTTATAATCTTTATTTTCATAATCCGAATCTACGCTAGATATATCCGAGGTACCTGGTTCCAGAGCATTTTTAAGTTTCGCTGTAATTAAAAAATATCAACCATCACATACACCATTTACCATTAAAACGATATATAAATATTCAATCACATCATAGCAAAAAAAATTCTCTGAAAATCATTATCAAATTCTAACCCCAATTTTCAACGAATTTCAATCACAAGGTGCAACTGGTATGCTTTATTTCTAATAAAATAACACTTACACTTATGTCTTTGAGCCCCTTTCTTACCGAATTTCCGGGCATTAAAACTGTTGTTGGCTAACTGCTGCTCTTTACGCTGCTGCATGCCAAGACACGCTTTCGCGTGTTTGTTGAGATCTGTGACATTTGTGTACATCTTAGGACAAGTTTTGCATTGGAAACGGGATTCCGGTTGCACATAAGACATCGGCATTTCCGCAGGTGGCGGCATGCCCGCGTGCCGCGATTTTATGTGTTCTTCAAGATTCGTACGTGTCGAATAGATGCGCGAACAGTAACCACACGTTACAGCAGGATGGCCCCTGTGTGTTGTCGACACATGACCCCATCGATGCTTAGCTGTCGAGTACGATTTGTTGCATAGATCGCATTGATACGGCCTCTTATAAGACGTGTGATCGTCCGTTATCACTTTTTCACCGATCACGTCTCCAGCGCCTACGTGTATGCGTGCGTGCAACGATAAATGGCCTTTCGAGCTGAAGGCTTTGTTACAGAGTGAACAGACGTA
This sequence comes from Torymus tubicola, assembly GCA_035583055.1. Lineage (NCBI taxonomy): Eukaryota > Metazoa > Arthropoda > Insecta > Hymenoptera > Torymidae > Torymus > Torymus tubicola. The sequence continues at coordinate 32,219,140 of JAWWEQ010000001.1, forward strand.
GACCTCGTGTTGCTCGTTGCGATGCTGGAACACACCAGTGTCTTGCTGTTGCTGTGGCAAAGGCTGAGGTAACGCGTTCGCGTCTTCTTCTGAGACTACGGCGCTCATCTCGAGGAAGTCGCTTGGATTCATCTCCAGGTCCATGTCGTAATCGTCCGACTTGTGGTCATCTTGGTCGCCCATGCCGGCTGTTTTAAAAGAGAGAGAAAGAGTGTCATTGGTTAGTTGTGTTATTACAAAAGCTCTTTGTGGTTGACGATGAAGACGCCCGACGCGAGGTAGTGTGAAAACTTTGGCTATTGCGTAGGACACACGTTTTATCTTTTAACTTTGGTTTAAGAACAAGTACGTGAAACTTTTATAATGTAATTATATCCCACACGCAGGAAGAACCGGTATAACCAGATTTCTTTTGTTTCCTTTAGGCAAAGTACTGATAAAAATATTTGAAATATTGAGCAATAAAGGAGTACAAATATTTCGTTAACCTTTTCATTAAAAAAATTTTCAAACCCTTTTTTAACCACAATTAATCGATAAATCCAAACATATAATTTCTCAAACCCAATTCGCAACCTATACAACCTACACCTTGCCTACGAGAACTCACCTTCATCATTACTATGTCGTTCGCCATCATGGCCCTCAGGCTCGTGTTCGCCATCCGACCTAAGCCTTGGTGGTGTGCCAAGAGCTGCGTTTGGATTGACAACTGGCGCTTCTGGTATCATCATCCCCGTAGGCGCACCTACGCCTTTATCCTGTTTCTGCTGCTTCAATAATTCCATACGTAACTCCGAGTATGGCTCTTCCGGCATCTCGATCTCTTCCTGTTTTATCGTCGGCGTTTTCTATAAAAAAAAATCATATATATTTTCTTTTGTTTTGTTACAGTATAAAAGCAAAATGACTCGATACTCCAATCGATAAGAAATTTCTTTTTTAAACAATGACAATTTATGACAAATTTTCTATATGTATACTGCTTCTCTTTACTGTAACCTTCAAACCCCCTTTATCAACATTCACAAGACTTTATTCATAGTTTAGCTCGAGTTTAAACGACACAAAGTAGTTCACATCGCGAAAGCTCTCTCGTGAGCTATCGTGTTGTATACTGTACTCGTCGTCCGGCTGGGAAAAAAAAAGAATAACATCACATCCGTGCTTGGACAGTAGCAACTCACCTCTTCCGGTGGCAGACATTTCTCGAGCATGGATACCGCGTTAAGGCAGGCAATCCTGAAGTCATAAAAGTTTTCCAGATTGTACATGCATCTGTAGCAAAGGCATTTCGGCAGTCTGTCATCTTCGGCTATCTGTAACATTAAATAAGAAATAAACACATTAATAATTTTGTTACTGTTGTCTCAATAATAAAAATAGTTTTTCTTTTATAATATACACATATACAGTTAATTACAGTAAATTTTTACAGCCTATCATGTAACCACATAGCTATATGACCGGTCGATATGTATTTAACGCAGGCAACGCGATGAGCGAGAGAAAAATTCAAAATGTTTGTATACCACCACGGCATGGTAGAAATTCGATTTCACCTTTATTATAAACGAAGTTTTCAGCGAAAGGTAAAAAAAAACAATGGCAAATATTTGCACAAACAAAATTGCATCGGTTATTTTTTTTTTGTTCTCCCCCGCAGCTAAAAACTATTTTTATGCGGAGCAAAGGACCGCGTATCGAAAATGAAGATAAAATTGGTACATGAGAGACGATAGTAGCGGTGTGTTTCCACTTCCGTAAACGGATATTAAAACTCTAGGATTCGTGTTCTTTCAAAAAACATTCATTCAATTGACATATGCTGTTATTAAGACGTCAATTTAATTTATCGAAAATATACGCACATACGCATACATTTGTGCGTATAGCACTCCAATCAAATCCCACCCCCATTTATTTCTGTATATAATACCCTTTGCGTATATAACAGTACAACAAAATAATCAATTAACTTAATCACCAAAACTCTCGTTACATTAATTTAATTGCTTTTACCATACAACAGCAAGCTAATAACAACAACAACAACAAAACAAAACAAAAGCAAAAGCAAAAGAAAAAAGAAAAGATGCATAATATACGTATACCCTCATCTCTGCTCGACACCCACGCGCGAACCGCCGCATCAGCAAACAAAACAAAACAAAGGAGTCATCGGCCGTAAGAGTATAACGAGTCGCCCTCCTCCCCCTTTTCCATTCATCTCTTACTCTTCCCCTTACCACAATACCCTCGCAGCAATGAACCAACCTCTCTCTCTCTCTATACACACGCAAAATCGGAATCACGTGTGCAGCGCGGACCGATCATAATAGTACTACTACGCGTTCTCTCTCTCTCTCTCGCTCGCTTGCCCATTGATCTAAAGAGCGCCACGACGGCGGCGGCGGCGTTGGATCGGAGAAAGTAAACGCGAGCACGCGTGTGCGGACTATATAGATACGCGCGTGCATATGGGTCAAGGTGCGCGTGTGCGAATATATCTGTGTGTGTGTATATATATATATGTATGAGAAGAGAGTTTGTTGCGCCTGGAGGGGTTATGTAGGGGTCAGTCTGTCGTGTATTTTGGGTACATGCGTATATAGAAAGGGGTATAATGTGGTTGGTTTAGATATACATATAGTATATTCGGAAGGGTTGTATATATACGATGCGTCGTAAGCGATATTGCTGATGGACAGAAAGGGAGGAATGGACGGGTAATGTTGTTGCGTTTACGCACGTGTTGCACTGGAGAGAAGTAACTTTTTTACTTCATTGTTTCGTTGTTATCATATAGCAAAATCAACGTCCTAAACCATTATTATCAAATATTTGTGATATTTCAAAATATAACCTGTACTTCATTTCTCTTTCTGTTTACCAAAATTCACACACCGAAAACACGCGTCGTAAACACTCGACTGGAAACAAGCGCATCAAATGGGGGTAAAAAAAAATCATCAAATTGGACATCTCTATTTTCCACCCAAATATTCTCTCCGTTATTGACATCAGATTTATACTGTTACGCATACCTGACCCTTCCACTCTATAAATCAATTGTAAATCCATCCATAAATCCATCGCACAACCTAGATAAAGTTAACAATCCAACATCTCTCTGCATACATTTCCTCTTAGCAACAACAACCCCCTTGTACAAAAAAAAACAAACTTTACCATACCATATACCATCACCAAGCGTGGCATCGCCCACTGTCTCTCTCTCTCTCATTCTCGCTACTACCCGTTACATAAACCCTCTCTCCTCACGCGCGCGTCTACCCGGGGCTCATGCTCACGCCAGGTGCGCAGCGCGCACGCTTGCCGGGGCTCCGCGATCCCGGCCGGGTACCCGGTACACATATACATACACACAGACACATATACATCGTATATCGAGCGGGGCCGGACAGCAGAATTTCTCGCATGGGAGCAACAGCAACGGCAGCACGTTTTTTGGGAGAGGGCCCCTGCGTGCGGTTCTTCATTTTCGCGCGCGGCGCGCAGATGCACTGGTCTTGAATCCTCTCTGTGTGTGTGTCTGTGTGTGTGTATATATATATATATATATATAAGTACATTACTACGCTGAGAGAGAGAAAGAGAGAGAGAAAGAAAGAGAGGAAGAAGAAGACGGTTTTGTATAATATATATGTGAAGCAAGCGAAGGCATCTGTCAGAAACACCACTGCTGATACGACGTTTATGCATATATATATACTGCGCTGTTGCACTTTTTTTTCTTCTTCTTCTTACGCGCAGGAAATTCAGTTACTCATGCGGTCGCGCTCGTAAAGACGACGCAGAGAATATAGAGAGGATTACGTGGCCACTGTACTGATAGAGAAGAAGCTCACACGCGCGTCTGCGTCTCTTCTCTCGTATGGAGAGAATTTTTCACGACGTGTATAGAGAAGCGCGAATATATAGAAGAAGACGAAAAAAAAGGAAGAGAGAAGGCAAGCAGAGGACGAACGACGTAGAGCAAGAGTATAAGTAGTATTAGTAACGTGTCTCCCTCTCCTTGAACGTTGAGAATGAGTAAGCGAGACGGAGAATTTCCCGTCCTCGTCGGCAACGCAGCAGCGGTAACCGAGGTCAGCCGCGATGGGCAAGTCGAGAGAGAGAGAGAGAGAGATATAAAGCGAGTCGTAGAGCTCGAGGAGTCAGCGCGATGTGTGTATATATATATGAGTGCGTTATAGCGTATGTGTGATGTCTGAGTGTAGGCGACGACGACGGGGACGCGCGTGGTGGTTCTTTATTTATTCGAAAGGAGGTTGCACACACGCGCGCGTGTGTGTGTGCGTGTGCAGAACACGTTCTCCAAGTGAGCTGAGGAGGTGCACGCGGTGAGTGAAGGTATAGAACGAAAGCTCGGTTGGTAATACAGAGACCGGGTGGATTTCAAAATATGTAAAATGTTGGATGACTTTCGTGTATAATATAATGATTATTGTAATCTATATTTGTAAGCTTAAGAAATTGTTTAGGTTACGCGGAACGATACTTTGCATTTTTTTTTTTTTTTTTAAATTGTTGGTAATTAAAAGTCAGGATATGATAAAAAAACACACACACATTATGCAAGAAAAATGCAGAAGTAAAAATCAGCGGTATCAGTATTACAGTCGAATAAGCTAAAACTCTCTTTAAATTAAACTTCACGCGGCTCAGATCGCATAACGGAGCAACGAGCGAAGTGAGGGGGACAATTACGTAACTTTTCTATATATTATGTGTGTCGAGGAGCACGCGGTGCCACGAGTGAGAGTGCTATATAATAGCCTCTTTCTTTCACTTCGCGCAGGATTCGCACGCGCGCAAGGATCGCAACAACAACACTCTGCTATATATATATAAAGTGGCTTTTAAACTCTTTTAACGACTGCGGTGATATATAAAAAGTTAACATTTGTTTTATACACACACACACAGCGTTACAATAGGTTAATGGTAATTCCAATTTTTTTTGTTCTCGTCGTCCCCGAGAGCTGATACAATTTGTCAGACGCGTTCGTAGTGTATATATATATATATATATATAGTGTGTATGCAAAGTGGGCGTTTGCGGCCTTGAACGGTTCCGAGGAAGAAAGTGACTGTTGCGTTTTTGGTATATATAAGATCGACAGCAGGAGATCTTTAGGGGTACATTAAAGTATATAAAGTATGTAATATGAAATTTTTTCACGGGCATTTCCGCGTCTGGATATAATAACATTATACCAATTCTCAACAATACTACAAAAAAAAATTACCATCCCAACACAAAAAGAAGCAAAAAATATATATCCTCATCGTTCTCCCCGTATATATATATAATACACGAACTTCGCAACATGCGTTTTCTCCTCCACGCGCTCGCGCGCGCGCGGTCACAGGCGCAGCATTATATGTACAACGCACTTCGCCGCTTCGCTCTCTCCACACGCGCCGCTCTCGGCAGGCATTCCGTCCTCGGCGTCGCTCACGTCGTCATCGCCGTCGCCGAGGAGGCGGAGTAACAGAGAGAGAGGAGAGGTGAAGGGGAGAGAGAGAGAGCGTGCGAGGAGAGGTATAGCATGACTCCGACTGCTGCTGCCGCGTCGACGACGTCGGAGACGGGAAAAATGCGACGCGGTGGCGTGGCGTGGCCCCGCCGCCGCCGCCACCGTGCGTGTAGTATATAACCGCCTGCCTGCGTGTATATTATAGCCTCATGCTTGCCTGCCTGCTGTGTGCGCCGATGTCTGCGTCGTGTTTCTCGCACACGCGCGCGGCCGTTGGAGTGTTATGTAGTTGTCGAGGAGAGTGGCATGGATCTTTTTTTTTAAGGGGGAATATGGTACAGTGATGGTTTGCAGATTTGATAATGGTCTAGGTTGTAGATAAGAGAACGATGATGAACGGTTGAAATCGCTTTTTAGCTAACGTCAATGAAATACCATTACGTTTTTATGATATGTGTTAGTCAGGTTGTACCGCGAAATATAGTTTTCAAACAACGCGACAGATAATGTAGAACCCTACTGTCGATAAACCCCCTTAAAACTTTCACTTCTTCGTATACAAAAATCAGCCAATATGCACCCGAAAGTAACGCTCCGATGCGCAGTAACATCAGCAGAGCAAGCTGCTCGTTCAACCCGGCCACGCGGTCCATACGAGGAACAAGCCACGGCAAACTTTCCTCGAAGTGTACGTATATAATACCCACACAGATATACAAGCCAGCCATGTAATCTCACTCTCCTCTCTTCTCTCTCCCCCACTTGGGCGTGCTCGCCGTCGCCTCCTCGAGGAGCGTCCGTTTCCGTCGCCTCCAGCGAGAAACGCGCCATCGGCTGCTATATACATTATACTCCTACTCTCCCTCTCCTTCCTCGCGCTCTTCGCGACCGGAAACCCCGACGGAGGAATTGTATGTGTGTGCGTGAGAGGCCCCGAGTGTGTCCGTGTCAGGTCAATACGGTCGCTCGAGCGAGAAGAACAGCAGGATGATTATTCTCTGCTACGAGGAGTTTTAATATTACGTATTTTTGTATCATTGGGGGATATCATTAGGTTTGTTAGGGGGCTGATCGGAAATAGTGTATCCGTCGGTAATGTAGATTTTCGATTATACGCGTATATATATATATATATATATAATCCGCAAAAGATTGGATTCAACATTTTACTATAAAATAGAAAGAATCTGAAGCAAAACGACGGTGACGACGTGGGCAGCAACGTTGCTATTTTTGCGTATTAATTGTGGCGATCGATCGTCCGACCGGGCAATTCCCCCAGCAGCACACTACTGCGCAGATATATAACAGAGAGAGAGAGAGAGCGCCAGCGCGCCCCTTTGAGGTTAGGGATCGTTATATAGGGAGGTCTCGTGTACATCTGACCCGGTTCTCCCTCTCTCTGCACTCTGGTGGCGCATTTCAATTTCCTGCGGGTACGACGCCGCCAGGCTGAGCTGGGCTTGGCGAGCGATATATCCCCGCGTGGCTGACCGACAACCGGAGCGAGAGAGAGAGATTCACATTATGATGATTGAGATCGTTGATGTATATAATAGAGTATAAAATTGTATAGAATTTATAGCGAGGTTTGGGAATCCCCGAATTGGTAAAAAAAACATACGGAGTACCAACTGTTTTTGGAATTTTCCGGTGACCTTTGAAGTTTGTTATTCGCTTGCTGCGCATAACAACTAAAAAAGTTATACCATAGTTCAACGAAGTAAATATATATAAATGCATTTACCATGACTAACTCCAACTACGAACCTACGCGGAAGCCAAAGGAGGCAACAACGCACGACCGCGCGTACTTCGCTCATCTTCTGCAACCATTATTATTGCGTCATACATCATCGCTTCCTCACAGCAAGCTTCTTCTCCCCCACATACGATAAGGAAACCCTAGGAACCCCGGACAAAGAGAAAAATATATATCTGCCTCCGTTACAATATACCCAGGCGTTCTCGTATTATCCCCCGCATCAGCAGAACCAACCAACCAATCTCTATCCACCTAGCTTATACACAAGCAGCCGCAGCTCTCTTTCTCTCTCTTTCTCAACAGCCAATGCGCCATCGTTCGCGCAACTCTCCGTCGTCGACGTCGGCATTTCCACGACGCACAACCTCTACCTACACACCCGCGGCGTCGGCGTAGCAGCAGCAGCAGCGGGTAACGATCGATTCCCTGACAACGTCGTGCGCGCCAGCGGCGCACATATACATTCTCTCTCCCTCGCGCACACAGTTACATCGTAACCCCCGCCGCCGCTTCTCATGCTGCTGTGTAGTTTCAACAGCAAGCGTGTGCGCGAAAGAGAGAGAGAGAGACAGAGCTAGCTCCAACCTCGCACGAGATACCGCGCCGCCGCCGCTTCCACGTAACGGCTGCTGCTGCTGTTGCTGCTGTTCAACCGCACCCGAGAGAGGAGAGGTAGAGAGAAAGAGAAGGAGAGAGAGAGAGAGAGCGAACGAACGAACGCGCCCGGCTGGGACCGACGCGCGCGACGAGAGCTGGTTGGTTAGGTCGTCGGCGCGGCTCTCATGCGCGCTCTCTGCCGCGCGGGGCCACGCACCGGGTGTCCGGGAAAGAAAAATGTCGGTGGCGAGAGAGAGAGAGACAGAGAGAGGCGAGGCCGACAGCCAGCTAGCCAGCGGCGGCTGCTGCGCGTTGCGTGCCCGAGGTTTCCAAGCATCAGCAGCAGCAGCAGCCCGGCGTTGGCTCACTCTGTGTGCTTCGTCTATCTCCGTTTCTCTCTCCCTCGCGCGTTCTCTCACTCCCTCCCTCTCTCTCTGTGTCCGGGTTGCTGCTGCCTGCTGCTGCGTGGCGAAGAGAGCAGAGCGAGAAGTCCGGGATGGCGGCGGTCGTGTATAGCAACGACGTGGAATTTTTTTTGTCTACCGAGGGATTGTGGTATGCGCGTCCGCGCGCGCGGTTGCTGTAGCGGGTAGTTTTTAGAGACCCCGATAAGAATGTTTTATTGTCACTTAGATGTAGTGTAGGGAGTGGTTTTTTGGAACAAACGGTTAGTTTTTTAATGTAATATAGGAGGTAGTTTTGTAGTTTATATGCGGGATTGCGGGGGATAAAATTAATGATATGGGAGTCTGAAGTGTATAATAAAGGGATAGTTGAACAGAATGAAACAATGAATTTAATCACAGCTATAATAATGTAGCGGTACGTTGCTCCCTTTAATAGATAACGAACATAAGTTTTTAAAGATTCATATAGCTCTGGTTTTGCATCCCTATATATCTACATACAACCGGACTTACACTTCGCTACATTAAATTGAGGAGCATACACGTTAGTTCCTAGCGAGCTTTTAAAAGTAGGCACACCGTTACCGCAGAAAAATTAAAAGCACCGCAAAATTAGTCGTAGGTTCATTGCGCTAAAAAGTATTAATGAACTTCTAAGTACTTATAGTAAACTATATACGGATAATCGAAACCAACCACGTTATATTTTTAATCGAGCCTTTCTTATTTCATTGCACTTTCGACTACTACTCTATATCTCCAGATCCGAAATTATGAAACGACAAAAAGTGCGAGTTCTCGTCTGAGATAAGCTTCACTCCTATATACACACACACACACACACACACACTTACATCACTTCCCCGTGATTTTCGGCTATATAGTGTCTCAGAGGAATGACTGGAAGTGACGAGGCGAAGAGAAAGAAGAAAAAAAAATTGGCTGGACTTTCACTTTCATAAATACTGGTCAGACGACGACGACGAACCAGTAGTGATGGCGGTGACGCTTTTTCGGATAAAGCCCAGTTTATCACTCGAGCACGTTTCATATTGATTTTCGATATCGAACGTACGATGGAGCCGATACATATAGATGCAGATTTGACAACTATCGTATGATGTTTGTAATAATATTATACAGCATATATAAGAAAACATATCGGTCGATTTTAGTTAAAGAACAATCGAAACATATACTTATAACCACTTGCATTTATCAATAACATTAAAAACCTTTATTACAACCCCGCATTTTCTAACCTCTCAACACAATATCTACGCTATATATACCTGTATATATCTACACACTTATTACAAAACAGCGTCAACGCACTCGCGCTTGATATATAACACGCGCGCGCTCGAGGTTTCGAATCCACACGGTGTGTTGCCTATGCCTGCTTCATGCGTCGTCGTCGTCGTCGCTCCCACGTGCGGTTCGAGCGAGAACACAGAGCGCGCAACTGTATCCAACCTAACCTCAACGATACGATACCGACTCGTACACACACACACACACACACACACACACATATGTACACATGCAGCGGCGCATTTTATTTTTCTCGCAGCCTGGCAGCTGCGTGCGCGCGCGCGTGCCTCGGGCGAGATTTCAAGCAGGAGAGAGAGAGAGAGAGAGAGAGAGAGAGAGAACAATGTAACGGCCGAGAAGGAAAGTATATAGTGCACGCGCGGATGAGTCGTATACGAGACGACGAACATAGCGTAATTTCGTATATATCTACGGTTTATTGCTTTCGTGTATTTATAGGGACGAAGTAAAAATTTTGTATATAACAAACATGTGATATTAGCTATGCCCTACTGACATTTCTTTTTTGTCCGATTCACCGTCCGAGGATCGCGTATATACCCTTATATCCCCCCAGAGAAACAGCGGCGTCAATCGATCTGTGTTAGTTATGTGTACTCTACACGACACGACCATTCTTCTTCTTCGCCAATTCGCAAGGCAGAAAAAAAAGAAGCAAGACAATGCGCAATGGGAGGATCTTCTTTCTGCCTTTTTCGTGTATATATATCCTTCAGCTGAATAATAGAGATTGGAAAGATTTTTGAAGAGAGAAGGTGTGATTCTGCGATCGTTAAAAATCTGAGGTTGAAATCCGTTCGAAAATCCGCGCGTATTAATTAAAAGTTCCCATTGATTTTTAATAATCTAAAAATTTTACATTCACCTATACACCACTGTGCAAAAAAAAAAATCTCTCAACCAAAAAAAAGGCCAACCACCCATCCTCTCACGCCGCAAACCCTCATTCTCTCTCTCTCTCTCTCTCTCTCTCTTTGGCTAAAACCAGGCCGCCTTGGCATGAGACCACCACCACTACTACTACTACAACTACCACTGCTGTACGTACGCCGGCATCATAGCTAGCTAACTATCTATCTATCTAGCCTAGCAAGCGCGCAACTCTCCTTCCTCGCGCGCCTATCGAGTTACTACGCCGTGGCGGCGGCGGTGAACGGCTGCCGCCACCGCCGCTGCTACACCCGATGGCACGAAAAGCCCCTCGCCTCGGCGAGAGCATCGATCGGTGCGCGAGTGAGCAGCAACAGCAGCAGCAGCAGCAGCAGCAGCAGCGGCAGCGACGATGACGAGGCAGAGCAGCCAGCTATGCTAGCTAGCAGCGCCGCGAGGAAAACGGGGACGTAGAGCCGGCGCGAGCGCGCTGGTATATACACCGTTGCGCCATAGCATACAATGAGTGTGAGAGAGATGAAGAGAGAGAGAGAGAGAGAGAGAGAGGCGAGCCCCGCCAGGGAATCGATGCTCGACCCGAGGTGAGCTCTCTCGAGCTGCTGCTGCTGCGGAGAACTACTATATAGAGGATTGCGAGCTGCTACGGGTATAATATATTGGTAGATGTTTGCTTTTTGTTGCTGTTAAAGTGTTGGTAAAGGCCGATATGGATTGGTTTTTGGGTATATCGTGGGTGGGAGAATGAAAGAATTTTTTTTAGGTGGTTTATGGTGATGAGGTTTACCTTTTCATGATCCAAATAATGTTTACGCGGTGTATTAGTCGCGCGGTTGTGAGTGCGGATAATGGGGAATATATTAATGTTATTAGAATGTAATGAAACGAGAGAGAGAGAGAGAGAGAGAGAGAGAGAGAGAGAGAGAGAGAGAGAGAGATATAACGCGTAAACTATATATTACATACGCAGGATCGAAAATATTTTTCGTAATTAATGTCGAGCTTTGTGTCGTTTAGAATGATTACTTAAAAAGATAATTTTTTTGTAATATAGGTATATTATAATATTATTTGGAAGGTAATTTCATTTCATCAACTATATATATATATATATAACCAGTTATTATTATTATATGTATTTCGATAACGCGTGCTTTTGCTTTTAATTAAATTGCTTCATCAAACAGCTCGCTGTTCCATTATCCGGTAATTCGAAAACCTTATTTCAAACCGAGAGTCTCTGCGATATATATACTTTATTCGACAATTAAGCCAAAGCATTTCTCTCTGTTTTTTTTTTCTTTTCTTTATTTCTTCTTCCGTAACGTTCCTTAATGCTTCTGCATTCCAAGAATGCAGATTGGAATTCTTAAGTTATACCAAAGAATTGGGAACTCTCCGAATGAAACAAGGAAAGTCGTTGCGCCAACTAAAATCATTCTTCGGTGGATAATTACATCACGCGTCCTGAATACTTGCCTTACAAATCTTAAGAGATTGCGTTCTTAAAAATTACGTTAAATGTCGTCCGAAAAAAAGAACCATGCCAATATATATGTTATTGTTTTACGTAGAAAACTTGAGATAGATATTATATTACGGGCAATTATAGTTAAAGAAAAACCGTGTTGATCATGGCAAAGGTCACTTCACTCAGCTATACCCAATAAAAATACTCCCGGGATACCGCCCGGCAAGCCTTCGCTGCTCTCCAGGATATCAAATTTTCACGCTCTATAAATAACCAAAACTCCCCGGAATTGATTAAAGAGGTGTAAAGAGCGCGGGAAAATTGTTCCTTCGAATTTATTCCGTTATAATAACTAAAATAATATACCATGGGTTTGCACCATGCGCGTAATAATTGCCTTGGGAGGAGGTGGGTTAAAAGCCAAACATATACGTACGTTACATATACATCTATTATCAAGAGGTATACGCGTATGTTTTCAATCTCTCTGAGCGCCGACGCGTTATGTAAAAAAAATCTTATGTAAAAAATTTTAATTGTCCGGCCGACTGTAATATTTCGTCGAACGCGCGCCGTTACATTGCGCGACAGCAGTATATATTGTTTTCGTCAATTATGCAATCGTGATCCATAATTGTAATTGATAATTTATAATAATTTTAGAGGTGCTCTGACGTTTCCCTTCGTTATTTTTCTTTTGCATTTTTAATGATACGCAAGACGTAACATTATTAGTTTAATTAAGGTAAAAATGTTAAGTATAATATTTTTACGGAAATTAAAACGAACGGCTATTAAAAAAAAGGATTTCTAGAAACATTTTCCCTCTGCTTTTGGCGTATAGCTTGAACAAGCTCTCCCTTCAGGTTTAATTAAAAAAAGTACGACACAAACAAAAAAGGAAACTGCGCTCTTTCGTAAAAAAAAAATGGTTGTAAATCCTCCCAGTAAGTTGTAGTTGCTACGATATATATATAATAAAACTGTCCTCGCGCAGTTGTCAAATTTTAATTACTTACTGAAACACTGCCACCACTTCAACCGTTAACTACCGAAAGAGTCTTAAAATGCCGCATCTTGTTGTCTTTTATTATACATATATACAAAGTATCTGACAAAAGCATCGTAAGTTTTGACTGTATATATAACTTCACTCCGAAGTTTACATCGTTAAAATGAAGTAAACTTTTTAAGCATCATTCCTATTCTAACTTTCTACCTATTCTACCTCTCGACATCGACGAATTACATCGCAATCTGTTTCTCAATTAATATAATAAATACAAAAAAGAAAAATTAATGCACTTTAACAACCAAACTTCCACGACATTCCTTTCAACCATTACTGACGACCCTTCTGCAAAAAAAGCGCACGACGCTCATACATAAATATATGCAAATACACGGAAAACACAATTTCAAAACGTACGTGCGAGGCAGCAGCGCCTTTATACCGCGATGTGCGCAGCTGTCGCGCGCGCGCGCGACGCGCAGACCGCCGTCGCCGCCGATTTGCCCACCACCGGCGCGCGGCAGCAGAGCGGCCGGAGAGTAGGGGGTGTTTTGATTCTAAAGACACGTGTTTGTGTGTCTCACGACGGTCTGCGGCTTTCTCTCTCTCTCTCTCTCTCTTTTTCCACGCGTACTCACTCGTGTATCATATTTTTTTGTTGGATGGGTTCATTGTTACTTGTCGCAAATTCATTCCGGAGCAAGTTGTCATAATCAAATAAGAAATTGAGGTATGGGATCGTATAGATGTAGTAGGATGGTTTGAAATTTCGCATAGATGGAACCACGTGGCGCACGATTTGTTTCTCTCTTTCTATTCTTTGCGTGGTTCTTTTTGTACGGGATTATTTACCGTGCTATATGTGAATCATTTCGCTCGGTGAGGTTGATTAATGGACCGAAGTAGTCGATGTAGCCCGAGTATATACTCGAAACAATATATATATATATATATATAGAAAAGCAAACGAAATTATGTTGTTATACTCGTCGAGGTGATGTATTTATGTCGAGTGGAGATTGTTCCGCGCGCAAAAAGACTTTTACTTTTAAAGCGAGCACTCGAGTAAAAGTGAAATAAACCTTCTGCATTCACATTATTCGCTATGAATTTCTCAAGCCAAAATTTTGTCGAAATTCCGCACTCTATGAGTCATCATCTCTCCAAACTTAAAAAAAAAAGCCAGTAAAATCCAATCCCTATAGCAACCCACCGGGCGACCCTCATATCATCAACTCTCTCATTCCTTTCAAGCGTTCCCGCAACACACCACCCAAGAAACCAGCCGCCGCGCGACGAGAAACACGACGCCGCCTCTATACACCGCTTGGCAAGTATAAGCAAGCAAGCAAGCGAGCGGTTCGACAAGATGGTCGTCGTCGTCGTCTTCTTCGTCGTCGTCGAGTGGGCACCGGAGCTCGTTCTTCTTCTCCCACTCTCTCTCTCCCCTCCTCCTTATATATATATATACTTGCTCCGAGTAGTAGCGCGCAGGTATATAGACGCGCGCCTGAGAGCGGTTGCGAGGGGAGAGCGGAAGGGACGTATATATACAACGACGACGGATGGACGCTCGAGAACCGATGATGATGGAAATACGACGCGCGTGCAAGCTCGCCTCGACAACGACGACGAGAAAGTTGATGGGTATTATATAGGTACGTAGTATATTGTAGGTATTGTTAGGAGAGGGATTCGTAAGAGACGGTTCGATTGTATGCCTGTGGAGATTTGCGAGGAGTTTAAGAGAGGAGAGATGCAGGAGGTACATTTGGCGCGAAAATTTCCCGCAAATGTATACTGTAGTATATAGTGTACGTGGGTATATATACGAGAGACGGTGGCGCACGTGCGTGACTACCTCGTTCTACTAAGGCGGGGGGTATATATACAGATATAAGTAGCTTAGGATTAAGAAGGTTCGGTGTTCAAACTATTTCTCTCTCTTTCTCTCTCTCTCTCTCTCTCTCTCTCTCTCTCTCTCTCTCTCTCTCTCTCTAAAAACTCTCTAAATATAGATCTCTAAAAATAACCCAGAAATTTTCGTACCAAAAAAATCCCTTACTTTTCTCACAAAAAAAAGTACGACATTTTTATCCCCCCCCCCCCCCCCCTTACACACATATATATACTCCCGCATGATGATCAACCTCGAGAAGTACGACGGCCGCGTATATACTAGCACGTCATTGGCGACGTCGACAACGGCGGCGCTCAAAGAGGACGCGCGCACGCTAGCGTTCGCATTATACACACGCTCACTGAGCGCGCGCGCGCACGAACGAGACCGAGGACGACGGGCCTGGCCTGGCTTTTGTATATGTGTATATATGTATATATGTGTTGTACGCTGGTGCAGCGGACAGCAGCAACAGCACCACACCGAAGAGAACGCCCTCGGCAATGCGCGCGCGAGAGAGAGAGAGAGAGATAGCAAGGCGAATGAGTGAGCAAGAGCGCGCGCGCCAGGTGTGCCGAGAACGAGAGAGAGTTGTGTGGGGCTTTGTGCGAAGCGAATAAGCCAGCGTTCCAAGAAGGAGAGGTACAGGATTTTCCCTGGCGCATGGTCGACGAGGAGAAGTATGGTGAGAGGGAGAAAGGTTGTAAAAGTTTTGGCGAGAGCGTGCGCGAGGGATTTACGATGGCCATGAGGCAGCTTTTGTGCGGGATTTAGCCATGAGAATAGCTAGAGGTTGGCATGAGTTGGGAATTACCCAGGTATATATATATGGTTTGCAAAAATGAGGAAAAGTAGAGGAATACCAGAAACATATGCAACTCTCGCGAGCGGTATGTTTGTTTTCATCGCGACGCGGTTTGTCATTCATCAAGTGATTACCAACGCGCTTTGCTTTAATTGAATGTTAATGTACAGACGCGCGCTGATAACCACGGTTCATTGAATAATATAACTGCTAAAGTCTCAGATTCTCGGTTAATTCGATAAAATTGTATTCTTCATCTTCTTATTCTTCTTTCTATTGATAAAAGGAAAATTCAACACAACTGTGCGTGCTTTTAAGAACGAGGAAAAAAACTTGTCTCTTATAATATCATATATATCGAATACCATAAACTCGGAACCTAAACCTCACCAACCTTCTTATACCAAGAGAGCTCAATACTCGCACCACATAACGAAATCCAATCGTGCTCCGAAAGCAGCTTATCACTTGCGCTACCGCCCCGGCTGATATACCCGCGCGCGAGCGCCAGCGTATTTTCACGCCGGTGCGCGATAACGCGGTTACATATATATATCGTACATATATACAAGAATCGAAAACAAACATAGTAAGAGAGCGTGCGCGTATATATAGGCAACTCGATATTAATCGATAAATCCGAGCGTCGTTGCCTAATTGCCCGGTATATAAGCGAGCACGAGCGACCACATGCAGGGAGTTTTTCCGGTAATGTAGCGGCAGTTTTTTTTTTTGAAAATTACGTTTATATACCTATATATAAGAAATCAAGCTATACTGTAAAACAGACTAATAATATAAGTATACGAGGGAAAAGCTTGTGTATAGAACGAGAGGCGCGCACAGTTGCGCGAACCTAAAGATTACGTACGACAGCTCGAACGCGATAAAGTTGAGAGGGTCTGGAATACACACAAACATATATACATATATACATAATAAATATGCGAATCACTGCGGCGTGTTATTGTGTTGTTAAAGTAGAGCAACAGCACGCTCTAACAGTTGTTCGCAAAGGTAGTTTAAATCGTCGGTTTAAGTGCGTCTCTCGGGTGTAAATGTAAACAACGTTAAGGTTTCGACGCCGAATCTCTATATATATATACGCGCAGGACTCCTCCGGTAGGAACGACGAACCTTGGTTAATTACATATATACATCTAGACACTCACACACACACACATATATTATACGTATTATACGCACGTACATATACACACATGTAAAGAGAGAACAGTGGCATTTCAAATCTAGCAGACGACTTGTACTACTATACTACTGTCTCTCTCGCTCTCTCTCTCTCGGCGCTGCTCTCTCTCTCTATATACACATACATATACACAAGCTATATATACCACAAACAACGTTGCGTGAAATGCCCAATCGAATATATATATATAGTGTGTACATGCGCGCGTGTCTGTGTGCGATATAAAGTATATATAAGAGAAAAACAAACCCGAAGCCGCGAACGCGCGCGCGCGCAAGCGAGCGGTACGGTTGACGTATTACAAACCCGTGTGTTACCTATAACCGCCGGTTCCTCGAAACAAAACAATCGCAGCCTAGAGCTAGCTAACTAACTAGATAGCTAGCTAGCCTTCCTCAAGGAATAGTGTACACACACACACATACACACAAGTGACTTAGCAATAAATAAGAAGAAGAAAAACTCACCTTGAACGGTAGGCAGGTTTGTATCTTGTCTACAAGCTGTCGGTTCTTCCCTTCCTGGCCAAATATATCCATTTTGACGGCATCGTAAGACGCGCATAGCCTGCACAAATCCTCGTAGCGTTGATCGCCATCCGGTAATTTTAGCTGCTGCTGCTGATTCTGCTGCTGCTGCTGTTGCTTCTCCATTGTGATACTGGTCTGAGCAAAATGCTCGACTGCTGTTGTTTATGTTGCTGCTGCTGCTGCTCTTCAAGATAAATGATGGTATAAGTTGTAGAACGACAGGCTCGTGCAGCCGCCGTCGCAGCACATCGAGAACTGAAGTAGTAGTCGAGGCAGCAGGGCCAAGGAGCAGCCGTCGGGGCCGCCAGCACGCAGCCACTGCCGCTGCTCGCCACAGCCGCCAGCAAGACGCCGGCGTTGTTGCCGAGTACAGACTCGGTAGCTCGGTCGGTCGGCTCCGCCGCGCGGTGTGTGCGTGCGAAGAGAGCAGCACACACGGAGCAGCGGGGGGAAACGCGCACGAAGGAGAGGCGGCGGCGACGTACCAACGACGAGTAGCGACCTCGATGGCGACGATGATGACGACGTCGACGACGATGAGCGTTACAAGCGCGGCACACGCTCTCGTTGTTTTCCCTCTCCTCGTAGTCGATCCTCTCCTTTCTCTCTCTCTATCTGCTTCTTCTATCTTATTCGTTTTTTCCTCACCTCTTTTTTCAGCCAAGGCTGTGGTGGTAGTAGTGGTGATGCTGCTGCTGCTGCTGTTGATCGCTGCTTGTGCACACGACAAGCGATATACTACGTATGTCCTCTCGTTGAAGCAACTGATGATGGTACTTGGCGAGAAGGACAGCAGCAACGACGACGGCTGTCGTCGGGGACATGGAGACAGCCAGACTGAAACACGAACTGCAGCACAGCAAACAGGGAACAGCAGCACGACGACCTCCTCCTCCGGAGAATGGCGACGCGAGTCGAGGCGAGGCGAGGCTCGCTTGTCTCTCTCTCTTCCTCTGCGTCGCTCTCTCGCTTGCTCTCTCACTCGTTTGCGCTCTCGCTTGCTCTGCAGGCTCTCTGCTGCTAGTGCTGTCGGCGCGGACTACTGCTGGCGGTCGACGCGTCGAGGCGCTCGCTCAGGTTAGAGAGCGCGGGGCCGAGGAGAGAGCGCCAGCCGCCACCACCACCGCCGCCGCCGCCGCTCCCTACTTACGGGACGACCGCGCGGACGGCGTATCCAGCAGAAACTTGCCGGCCGTCGCCATGTTGTGTAGGGGATAGAGGATACGTAAATTGACCTGGCTTCTTCATACCTGCGATATAAACTGCGGGATATGCCGCACACGATTCGCGCACGTCAACACAACACGTGTGTTGACAACCGATGCGCGTGGGTGGATGATTGGGGGAGGCCGAATGAGAATGCATGTGTATATGTATGTTTGTATGTAGAGAGAGAGAGAGAGAGAGAGAGAGAGAGAGAGAAGTGATGTGGGGTGACGGACACTTGTTAGGTATAAGATGGGTTGTTTAAGGTGGTTGATAAAGGTTTAGACGATTGAAAGACGGAGTAAAGGTGGTTGGGGAGATATGGTTTTTTTTGGTATAGAATGGAGCATATCAACGGCACGAAAGCTCGATTGAAATTGCTGGACACAATTCTCGTTTTAGCAATTTCTGGCTGAACTCGCTGGCAGAGCCATCTAATGAGCGATGGGATTATTAGCGAACCGGCAAAATTGTAAAAATTATGTTTTACAAAAAGAGTTTTTGATGAGTCGACGAGAGATCGGATTGGACAATGGTTTGCGAAAATTTTTGCGAGACGGTTCGTGGATCAAAAATCCAAATAATTTTCACAATCTCTTTTAGACTTTTTTTTTAACAAAAAAAAAAAGGTTTAATCGACTTCAACAAAACAAAAAATTAATTACATCCTTTTGTTTTATGTGTTTATTACAATTTATTTTGCAAGATTTATATCATTAAAAGTAGGAAATAAAATACAAAGTTAATAAAGCATATATTATAAATGTAGTACATTGCATACATGTTAAAAAAAAAAAAAAATTTTTTTTAAATTTTAAAAAAATCATAAAACTAAAGCTTTTTGATTCAATATTGTTGAGACAATACCTATCTATAGACCAATAAATTAATATATTGATGTTTATAAATTATGATTTTGATTATTGTGAATCTTTAATACTGAATTGTGTACAAAGATTTAATAAAAAAAGTGTATACATATGTTAGTCATTTTGTAACAATAATAATTGTATATCAATTATGCAATATCTGTTATAACTAACAAGGAAAAATAACCTTTTCTTCTACAAAATGTTCTACATTCTGCATCATTATAATGGTAAGTTTATAGTTTATTATCTATGTTACAATTAAATATCACTACAAACAAAAGAAAAAAATTATAAAAAAAAAGAAAATTGATATTCTGAAATCTTGGAAATAACCATAAATCACATATGTATTTTTTACAATATTTATTATTTATTTATTGAAGGTACCTTCGAATATTTTCATAGTTCATCTTATTTATTCGATAATGACAATAATAACTATAACTATAATAATATAATCACTCACACACGCTTGCCCCCGATAAATTGCAAAATCTTTTAAGGTGCTTACTTATTCGTAATCACACGCAATAATTGTCTTCTCCATTCATAAACGAACGACGTCTAATTGCTCATCACACGCGTTTATTAAACGTACGGAAAATAGAAAATATTATCATTTGTGAAAATCATTTACACACACGTTCGCGCGCGTACGGGCGTGAAAATCGCACATAACTCGAGGGGGAAGAGAACCGTCTTAGCGGCTTCTGCACTTGTGCACATACACATCCCCTGGCATTTTAATTCATCTCAACAAGGAACATTCACATAAACTCGCTTGCTCCTTTTTCACTTGTATTATACTTTAATAGTCTTACATAAAAAAAACACGTTTTTACTTTCGCCTCTTTGATATACTTCACTAAGCACTTCCTTTTTTTCTCTCTTGTGTTAGCTCGTAAAAAAGAAACACAAATCTAGATCTCGGTGTTTTTTTTAGATTCGACACTGCGACTGCACTCGGATCTTTGAATAAGAATAACTGAAGACCGTACTCACTGTGCCCTTATAAATTATTACTCTTCTCTCTTCACCACCACAGGCCTGAAACGACGCTGCTACGATTTATTTCAAAGTTGTAAATGAACTTTTGTAAAAAAGAAAAAGAAGTAACGTCGATTCTCACCGACAAATGCGGCGTTAATCTTTTTGACACATGGACTCTGTTTTTCTCTCCCTTTTTTTATACTTTTATCGCGCTCAGTTAAAAAGTATCTCGACGTCGTCGACATCCGACACCCCATAATCGTCCGACGAGAACATCCCGTGGAAATCGATGCTGTCATCGCCCGAGTCATCGTTGTCGCTGTTGTCGTCGTTATCGTCCCCATCATTGCGATCGTTGTCGTCACCATTGTCATCTCCAGGCGCATCGCCATTATCGCCATCTACGTAATAATTGTTAAATTCCATTAAGTAATTTAACAACGAATTCATATCGTCTGGGTAATCATAAAAGGTCATTAATAACTCAACTGAATTTTTGGTTTAATAAAAAAATATATACTTTTAATAACAACCAATAAATTAAATGACAACTATGTTTAATTAACAAGCTCTCTAAGAGTTGAAAGTAATTCAGAAATTATTGTACCATCAGCGTTGTTGTCATCGGAGCCGGAATTCGAACCGTCGTCCTCACTGGCATCGAGATCATCTTCGTCATCATCTTCTTCGCCTTCATCTTCGTCGTCTCTGCGGCGACCAACGTCGTACAAACGAACGCAAGATTCTTGAATGCTGTCGAATTCACCTTGATTCTCAACGACGGCGATTTGTGTGTCGAACTTGTTGCACGCAAGGTCGTAAATGCCCCTCTTTACATCGAATGTGGCTGTTTAAACATAAGATTATTCGTATACAATTATTAAATAATCAAGTTTTAGTATTTAGTGAAATGTAAGAAATATTTATCGGAAATTCGTGAAGTACATATATCGTTTGTTTTTAAAGCAACTTATTTACAATGAATGACAATTCAGTTTAAATATCGCAATAATACAAATACAAAACTTACAAATGTTGCTGTAATCGAGGGCATCGAGAGTCTTAAACGATGTAACATAATGAGACTCATCCTCGCTTTCCTGATCCAAGGACACTGCATAGATGATGCTGTTTACTGGCGAGAAGATGACGTTCATCTGGTCCAGCGCGGGTACTGTCTTAAGGAGATGGAAAGTTCTGAGATCCCAAACTTCAGTATTAGACACGACCTCCGTTCCGTTTGGATGGAACACGCCGTTCAGTGTCTGATTAAGCTTGTCGAATTTGTGAATCTCTTTGCCTGAGTTGACATCCCACAGGATTCCGTCGCTGAGGATCAACTCGTCGTTCATACTGAAGGTTGCGCGGTTCTTCTGATACTGGTTCGATATCGATGGTGTGAGGGTTTTTAACAGCTTACCTGTTCCAATATCGTATATCTGAAAAAAATTACGATAGCTTGAAAAACATTCTTAATAATAACTGGTAAAGAAAACAGTTGTACAAAAAAAAACTTACAGTTGCTACTTCTGCCTGAGTGCCGACGATTCTGTCCTGCAGCTTGCTGAATTCGACATAGTCCTCGTGATCGAGAGGTATCTTCATGTCGAAAAACTGTCCGAGACTCCACAATGCCGACATCGGCGACCTCCAAGCAGTTGAGGTGAGCAATAGATCGCCACGTTGGTTGCACTTAACGTGCGAAACGTAGGACTCGTGGCATGAATAAGTCGACTCTTCCGAGCCGGTTCGCGCGTTGAACATTTTGACTTCACCAGCGTATGTACCGAGGAGCAGATACTCTTGACAAGGCTATCAAATAATCCAAAAAGTTATTTTATTTTGTTCAATCTAACATTTACATATTTTTATTGTATGATCACTTATTATCTAATGTTAATTAATTAGTATTGGAACATACCGAAAATGTACAACATGTGAATGTACCATCGACATCGAGAGGTCGGAAAGTTTTTACTGGACAGAAACGGCTATAAATGTACCGTCTATCGAGCCGCCTTCCGTCCACTCCCCATTGTCTTCTGGACATCCTTACCGTTACGTTCTGGGGAGACGAATTTTTCTTGCATGGATCTGGGCATTTGTGAGGTCTAGAAATGAAAATATAATATTATATATCTGGGTAAGATTAGAATTGGCAATATCTAAGATACTATCAAATATCATGACTTACTCAAATAAGTTAAACTGTGGACACGTAACCATAGGATTTTTACAAAGTGCATGCTGATTCGTTAAATATTCTGTAATAATTGAATCTAATGTGACTGTCTGGACATTTGAAGATACAATGCCTAGTGCTGTTCCACCGGGGTCTCTGGAAATTTGTTTTTGCAGAGACCTACAAGTAGACTGTGATTGATTTTGATTGTTATTTGTACATGGGAAAATGGGTTGACCTGTAGATATTTGCCTTTCGGTGGTTTTCCTACATTACAAAAAATAATAATATTATTGAAAGCTCCAAAAAAATTAATAATAATAACAATAAAATACAGCTGGCGAATAATTTTTTAGAAATCTTACTTTTGATTTACTTGCAACTTTATAGGTTGATTATTAGCCGAAGGACTTTGGTTTAAAGTATCAGCCAACTTAATTCTAATAGGATTGTTCGTCGCGTTGGGAGTTGAAGTGGAAACAGTACCGGTATGAGATACGAATCGGGATGTAACAGTTGTCGGTGTTGTAGTGGCTCGGGGTGTTCCATCTTTCTGCGCGCATCTTGTGTTGTACAAATTGGCTGCGGCGCCTGGAGAGAAGGCTGGTCTTGGCTATTGAACGAAAAATTTTACTTTTAGTTTAAAAACATACGAAACGAAGCCTTTACAGAATAAATTTTTACTAAACAAAAAAAAATCTTACAGTTGTAGTTGCTGGACTGCGGTAGTGAAAAGGCTGATATGTTAAGGATTTCGCAATCGTTGGAGATTCTAAATTTGCTTCCTTTAATAATGTGGCAGCAGATTCTGTGAAACCTTTGGACAGTAAGTGTTGATAGATGAGTTGGTGTAATTGTTGTTCGTTATATAGGATTCTCGTTTGTGCCACAACATTTGCCTAAAAAAGAAACAAAATCACGATTGATTGTCTAACAATATCCATTTTAAAAGCAAATAATTTAAAACTTTTCTTTTCAAACTTACCCTGTGTAAGCTAACTAAAGAAATTTCGTATTCAGCTCCGGTAGGTTTTGCTTTACCAGATACACGCTCCATCAGCTCTAAGGCATACTTTTGGAACATAACGTGTTCCTGTCTTTTCTCTTGAAGTATTGGATCCTTCATAAGGGCTTGAATTTGGCCATCGGTAAACATAGGTAGTTTGCTAATAATCTGTCGGACTTTTTCGCTCCTAGCAAGGCCCGCCAGCGCTCGACAAGCCAGAGCACGAATGCTGTCTGCATCCGTAATTGGTGTCTTCACCATCATTAGTTGTAATAATATCTAAACATATTAGAAATTAATTTAAACAAATGATCAACAAGTTTAAAACTACGTGTATAAATTTTAGTAGTATACCGCAACAAGTGACTCACCATAATACCATTGTTAGATCGAACACTCTCCCATACTTTCTGTATAAGCTCCTCACTGTTGTGAAGATTAGTCTTCTTTTTCGCGGAACCAGCCAACGAATAACGAGCAACGTTACCACCAACGCGATTTACGGGGGCACATACACAGTTAATGATAGCGCGGAGAGCCGCCCGCTGAACATCGGCGTCAGCAATGATTTCGCATTCAGCTGCAGCCAGTAATAGATTGATCGACATGCTCATGGACAGATCGGGCATGTCAACGCGCTCGCACAATAGTAGCATGACCTTCGGGACCACCGAGCAAATCGCTATGACATCCAAGCAGGCGCGAACTGTTTCAGCACTTGATGTTGTATGTGGACTATTGATTAAAAAAAATTTTGTGTTAAATTGTAAAGTCATGTACCGGTTTTAATGCAGCGAAATAAATGTTGTTTAATGTATAATAAAAATATTGGTATAATTACCGGGTATTAAAATTCCATTCACGAGCAAAAGCAATTATTTGTAAGAGTAGCGAGATACCACACAATCGGTGCAGCTGTTCTACTGGTGGCCACAATGCTCTCAAAGACATAAGTTCTTGTAAAACCTCAACCTTTGCTTGTACTTCGTCCGCGCTCAATTTGCATGCCTGAAAAACATAGTGTTATTAGCAATGTTTTTAGAAAATTAACAATGGATATAAATAATACAATGAAAATTACTTTGTAAGGTGGTAAAGAAGGCTGCCATGTATCGCGTTCGGTTCTCGCATTCTCCGCTCGCTGAAGCTGCTCCGCTTTCCAATACAAGTGAGCCTCCATATATTTCTTTAATGCCACAGCCACATGGCGTACGATTTGTCTAGAGGCACATTCTTCATCATCGTTCAACGTCGCTTCTTCTTCAATATTTAATAAGGGCAGTGTAGATATCTATAAACGAATTATACAAATATATTGCGATATTAAATTTTTTTTATTATATTTCAGGTATCAATTAATAATTAAACATAATATTAAAGAAAGATTTTAAAATAAAGAATTTTATCAGCAAGCGATTATCATTTTAGATAATAAGTATATCGGCTACTATATAACTTTGGAAGGCAAAAAAGAACAACAACAAAAACAAACACTCACCACATTGTAAAGCTTTCTTAATCCATCTTGAGCATCAAACTCGTCTAAAATCACCTTAAACGGAAAAGAAAAGCCGAAGAACATAGTCGCGTGGCACCTACCGGAATCATGACTACGCTCCAGTAGCCACAGCGCATACGTAACCAAATCGGAGATTATATGCTTCGGTAGAAGACAAACTTTTTCCATAGCATCTTCGCAGTACGCGAGATAGTAGAGACAAATGGAAACACCGGTGGCAGCGACACTTGGTCGTGGTACATCGAGGAGTCGTTGCAAGCCGCCAATGCTTAGGAACTCGATCGAGAACTTTTTGTGGCAGAGCAGCGATGCGAGGTATTTAAGAGCCTCGAACGCCAGCCGACTATCCTTGGTCTCACGCACGTTGATATATTGCAGAATGAGTTCGAGCGCATTTTGCTCGAATACATGGCCCAAGAATTCTTGGTATTCTCCCATTGGAGTCAAATACCTGAGAAGATAAATCAATTAGTTTTCTTTTGAAATAAAATTCTAATTCATGAAAAAAATTACAGGAGAGTAATAGGATACCTGAGAATAAGCATTTGTCTAGTGGCTAATGTAGGAGGATATATTTGTATATTTCCAATGACATATGATTCCATTTCTGCCCATGATGAATTTGAATTTCCTTCAAGAAGCATTGATGGTGTATTGCTTTTGTTTCCCATCATTTTGGAATAGTTTGACCATGCTGGGCTTCTGGTTCCACTGTTTTGATTTTTCATTGGAGTCGTTGTTGAACTTTTAGAATCTTGACTTTTTGTTGGTGTGGCAGTCTAAGGAAAAAAAAATATATTTAACAATTCCAGCATTATTGTAAATTAAATATTTGAATCAATATAATATATTAATACCTGAGAATTACTAGCATTGTTTTTCGGTGGGATTGCAAGTGGAGGTGACATTTTTAAAGAACTTATAGAATCGTTTGCAACCGAATTAGTCGGTTCACTTTCTTGTTCATTTTTTAATTTTTTCGGCGGTGGAGATGAGGTTCCTTCACGATCAGGTTCATCTTCTGACGAAGAATAATCCGCCAACTCTGGCGAATCTTTCGCAACCCCGTTTTCCCGTGTCTTTTCTCTTACTTTCCTTTTTCCAGGAAATGCTTTGTGCTCAGAATCAGTCAAACTGTTGTTAGATCGATTTTGGCCCAAGTGTGCAAAAGGCCTAGCAGCATTGGCCTGCTGTCTCTCCTCAGCAGCTTTTTCCTGAAGCTTGTGGAGTCTTTTTAACATCAAAGGTACCATTTTTCCATTCTGCTCCCTGAAGCCTGTGGCTATATCCTGTACCTCCATTGCAGCAGCCAACAAGCCAGTTGCATAACTCTGCAATGGTTCTGAACTTTTTTCAGCCCATGAAAAGAGCCTGTGTATAAGCCCCTCCATATCTGGTTGGAAAACAGCTGATGTTTCTAATCCAGGTAGGATATCAAGCATCAGTCTACAGGCTGCAGTATTCAAACCTCTTACATCTCTTTTTGTTATTCCTACTCTCAACCAATAATTATCTCTTAGGTAATCATTTATTAACTAAAAAATAAAATAAAAATTATTATTGAATATAATTTGAAAAAACATAAAATTGTAGAAAAAAAGAAGAACAAACAAACCTTTGTCATAAAAATCTCTTTTCTGAATAAAACTTTTAAAATATGACCAAAGTTACAATCTGGATCTGTGCGAGATGGATGCCTTTCATCAAATGGGTCAGGATCCATTTTGTAATAATTTTCAGTTTCCTGTTCTATTATTTCTGCTAAACGTGTTAGCGTTGGTATTGGATCATAATTGGATGAATTTTGGTCTTCCTCCCATTGTCGTAAAATTTGTACGACATCAGTTACTTCAGCTAATGATTCGGCAGTTGCCATCTAAAAATAAATCAATTTAATAAGAACTTGTGTACAAAATAAAACCAACAATTTTATACGCTTTATTACTTAAATGGCAGTCATTTTATTTTTGTTTTTTGCAAATCTTTTACAAGTAAAATTATTTGATATCAATATTTCTAATTGCACCTTTAAGATAAGAAATAATAACTATGCTCTCTCTTTAAACATTTACAAATTACTATTATTCATTTCACTATCTAAATATTAAATGACATAATAAATTTCATTGTTAACAGCTAAAGAAATCTAAAAAATTTTAGCCTAAGCAAAGATTAAACTCTAATCACTATCTAAACCCCAAAGTAGATAAGAACAATAATCAATGACCATTAGTGCCAGTGTATCACCACAAAGCAAATGCATCTTACATCACTTCTTTCACAAGCTAATCAATGATCGAGTTGCGAGCGCATTCAGGACGCAATCCCGGTAAATCAACACTGACAACGCATCCCTACAGGTAAAAAACGGTCAATTCGTCAAACGTTGATGTTTATAAATATAGCGAATCGAAAACAAAAACACTGTAAAACCGATCGATCGTAAACAAAGCTACTCTCCTTATCAACTACTCTCAGCCATTGGTACACTATCAAATTTACCTTTCCATTTGCCCTTTTCATGAGGACGGCGGGTAAGGGCAGATTGCTGAGGACCACGGCTTGTATATTAGCCCGTGGTTATAACCAGCCCCGCGCGTGTTTGAAAAAAAAAAGCCCACTACCTATAATCGCTGCTGCACTCGCTGGTATCACAGCGCACCTAACCTCAAAAAAATAAACCGTCGTCTCACTAGTGTCCCGCGCGCTTACGTCTCGGCGGCGGGTTCACCTTCTCAGCCGCCTTCGATGACGACGCGAATGACATTCGCAATGAGACGCTAAGTTATTGCGTGTATGACGAAATACAAGAACAGCAGATTTCGGGTGAGCACACGGATAGATAATATATAATGAGCGAATGATACGCGGCGGTGTCTGATGTACTATATACACACCACGACCGCCGTGTCTCCTGTTCTAGTCTCTCTCTCTCAACTCTCTTTATATCTATCTATCTCTCTCTTGCTCACCGCGGACAATATTGGAGTTGTATAGAGAAGGTGCGCGCGGGCGCGCGAGCATGACAGCGTCGCACGCGAGTTGGAGAGAGACAGAGATATTATAGGTAGAGGAGAGGCAGATGCACGGCATTGGTCGCACCATGTGTGTGATGTATAATACAGTACGAATCAAAAGTCGCTTTTCAATGTCGACAATGAGAGAGATTCCGAGGGTTGGGGTGATTTTGTTAAGGAGGATTTCCGAGGTAGTGTTAAGCGATGTTTGGATGGCAATCGTTGCGATAATTATCGAGCTTGAGTCTTACACATAATTTAGATAATGAGTGATGATAAAGAATGGTATGAGGTTATACATGCAATCATATGAGAATACATGTGTGTTTTAATTGTAAAATAAATCGAACCTCAATACAGTACTTTTGTATTTTGGAGTATATCCAATTAATTATCAAATAATTAATTCATACACTTTTATCAACAGATAAAGAATCTATTGTACCATATTTTTTAGGAATTAATGTTGTACTTCAAAAGAGTACAGTTTTAGTTACACAAAACGTGATTATATAAAAATAAAAAAATCATTAATAACAAAAGAAAATAATTTTTTATTCTGCCTTTAATTATATCTACTGTATTCATGCAAATTGGAGCATGAAATGTATTATCTTTTTTGTGAAATACTTTTTATTTACTAACAGCTATAAATATAGATTATAGTTTTTTTTAATGAATGCAAAAGAGTATATATGTTAAAATAACATTAAGAAACAACTAAGGATTTAGAATTTTTTATTAAGATAAAAACATAAAGTTTACTAAAAAGAATTTTTTGTTTAATATTCTGGATGTCTGTAAGAATAAATCAAATAAATATTTCAAAACAAGTAGATAATTAATATGCTCCATCTTATCAAAGATGCTGATAGAAAATTTAGATGCAGTAACACTTTTTAGTTCCTTAACCTCTACAGCGTTTGAGAAAATATTGCAAGAAATTAAGAAATATTAAGAAATCAACCACTATTTTAAAATTTTTCAATACACATTAATTTTTAATGAATTTTGACATTGAAAAATATGTGAAATAAATTGTTTTGTTAATAAAATCAACTGACTACGTGTGTTTGAAATCATGGGTCTGAAGTTTGCAACGTTGGGACGCAACGAAATAATTTTTCACAAATAAATAAAACAGCTGAAAAATGTGCACGATACAGTAAAATCTTTATTTTGATGTTGGGTTATGCTATGAAACGCTAAACACACGAGAAAATTCAAAATCTAACATATAAAAATAAAAAGATAAAAAAATTTTCTAGTTTCGTTGCACTCCAACGATGCAAACTTCAAACCCATTTGAAATCACCGATATTTCCGTATTTATATTATTACGATTTCAAAAACATGAGATAAGCTTTTAATTCTTTTGTATTGATAACCAAAAAAAGCATTCACAATTAAAAACAAAATTCATTAATAGGAAGAGACTAGACAGTATTATCACCTTCCTGTGCAACAATTTAATTCAAAACGCAATCGAAGATCAAAGACCACTTCTACGGTCTCTTCCCAGTCCATTCAACTTTTGACGCGTACTGTCTGCACACCTACACATCACATACACACAAATACACAAACCAATAGCCACTATATATCTACAGATGTGTGAGTAAATCTCGAACGTGCTCCAGCTCGTTTTTTAAGAGCGCGAGTAAAAGAGAGGTTAGAAAACCCTTGTAAACACAAGTAAAACTCACCTTTGCGGTAGTTTCTCGACAATATTTTTAAATTCTCACTTCCTCGACGTTGTCTTGCACGCCCACTTAACGAAATTACACGTTTTATCAGCTAAAATTCGAGCACTGCTCGACCGAACGTCGCGTGCGTGGTACGCAGACGGTCTATCACGCTGCACGGTATACAGAACACTACGAAATACGAAAAGCGCGCAAGATCCTGAGATGGTCAACGTCACCAGCTGGTCTGGTTCTGGGCTACGAATTTTTAACTTTCCGGCCGTTCGACGAGAGCTGTAATGTGGCGGTACGGTCGGAGAAAGGATATACCGCGCGGTGTTTGAATTTTATATTTTTTTAGAGGCTTTATTTGTTTGATAAGAATAAAATAATTATATATTTCTTACCTTTCAGATTGCTAATAATACTCCAAACACTTTATTTTCATATTTGTATTTTAAAATATGATATACATAAATTTAAATAATAAAAATTTTTTTTTTTTTAATATTTTATTTTTCCAGTCTTCATTTTTCAGCAATAAAAAATTAAATATATTATCCTGCATGATCTGATATGTTCTAATTAGTATATCAACACATTTCTGAAAATATCGAGATTGGTCACAAGTATTTTCTCCAATCAAGATATCCAAAATTTGTGATGAAATTATTTCATTCTTAAATTATAGAAAAATAAGATATTTGCTATTTGGTATTTCTGAAACAAATAATTTATTTTATAAAATAAAAAAGTTATACATGTGGAATGTGTTTTAAAAATTGTATCACTTTATTGTTACATTTTTTATTTACTATTAACAATAAACATAAAGTATTTTGGTTTACAATGCGGCGTACATAATAAAACTTTAATGAATGATTCTATCGATAATTGTGTATAATTCATTTAGTCTAACTAAATTATTACATATTCTGCTAAATTATAAAAAATGAAAAACTTGCTGCTCATGATGACTTAAATAACACAGATAAACTTATAAACTTAGACAGTTAAAGTTATTAGAAGAATATTACGAATTGTAAGAAGAATTAGTTGCACCAGAGGTTAATTAAAAAGAAAGTATAATGATGTTAATTATAATAAAGTACCTTTATTAAATTTATTTAGCAACTATTCTAATGATGCCGTAATAAATATACAGTTGCACCAACAATGATGATAATAGATCTGCATCTTTACAAACTATTTATTTACAATTTACAAGTATTACTTATGTACAGATATTCTTTCTTACTTATAGTTAACATTAAATAGCTATTTACAAAGTAAAATTAATTCTTTTTTTAAATGCATAGGCGGAAAATTCATTATATATACTATTCTTTTTTTAATATAAAAAAGGAAAGTTTACGTTTGCACCAAAAAAAATCTAAAGATGTGACATGATAATAGAAATCGTTTAGACATCATCTCTTAAGAGTTAGCAACGTCTGCTATAAATACTATTTCTCAATTTTTCTTCATCATTTGTCAACAGGTCCTAAAGGGTCGTTGTCAATACTGGTATTACAGAGGCGTTCAGGAAACCGCATTTGGCACAGGAATGCAACTAGAACGCAATTGTTGGTAACTGTTATCGAGAGACGCTAGATGGAAAAATCATACTTTTGCGCATAATAAGCGCATAAACAGAGTTAAGAGAGAAATGCAAAGAAACAGAAAATGAGAGAGACGAATATAGTGGAAACACTCAACCACGAAGATTGTTTTTTCATTTCAGATCTAACATTATAAAGGCACAAGAAACGAATGTTGTTTTTTTTTATTTTATAATTTGCGAGTTGCAGGGGGACAGAGGAGGTCACAATGGCTGCTCTCGACACGGCACCCATATGTTAGGACCAGACTGCTCCGCTATGACTCTCTTCACCATGGCGTAGATGTCTTCTGGGGTGTCGCCTTGAACAACAGCTGTAAAAGGATATTTTTCTTTAATGGTAAAGAAAAATTGATATGTTTAATACTTTATTCTATCTTATTACGCAATGTAACTAAAACTCTTATCAAGCACAATATTATTATATGATCTAATATTATATACCTGTGAAGTATTCGCCAAACTCGTGCTCCACTTTTATGGCTCTATCGAACTCTTTCTTAGCTTGATCTTCCGACATTCTCTTATTCATTTCCCTAAGATAAAAAAAATCATTAAATTACACGACTCAATAATAAATCCTTTAAAAACTTCCATTAATCATTAGAATAAAATATCTTACATAATCGACTCTACTGATTTAGGTTTAATGTAAATGGTTATTGGATACAGTTGCGCTGCTTGCAATCTCTTAATGGCATTCCCACTCACGTCCAGAATACAGTGTTTTCCCTAAAACAAACATAATTGTTTAATTTCTGCCGTGTATGCGTAAGCACGTACGCGCAACGAGTGCGAATTCAGCGTAAACGCATGCATGTGTACGTATACACGCATCGGGAGTTATTGCATTCAATTTACGATGTGGCAATATATATATATACACCATACCTTCTCGGCAACCTCTCGGACCGAGGCAAGTGCTGTGCCGTAAATATTATCGTTGTACTGGCCTGCTTCAATAAAGAGATTGTTTTGTATGTCTCGTTCCATTTGCTCCCGCGATGCAACAAAATGATAGTCCCGTCCGTCCACCTCGTATTCTCGTTTACTCCTCGTCGTGTCTATGTGAAGAGAGAGAAAGAGACGAGAATTGAAATTAATTGAAAAATCGTTCGAAGGCTATTAAAATTCATTGAAAAATATAGAATATAAAAGTCGGCAAAATGGAGTTGCTATTTTTATTATTTTTTTTTAATATTATATATGGGCAATGAGATATGAATGAATTTCGCTTTTTATTCTTGGCACACCATAGCCCACGTAATTTTATTGATGGTCTCTACTTCGTACCACGTTATTATAGAAATAGATTTTACGCGAATATTGGACATTTAATAAAGACTGTAAAATCTAACGAGAAAATAATCAATTTAAAATATTTACATTACTTAAATATCAACTTAAATATCAATTATATTGATTGTACACAAAAAGGAATTACAAACATATTTTTGCTGATATACGTAAGTAAAACCAAAAAATAATACACGTAATATCTTGCTGACATGCGTAAATCATTTAATATGGCTCACGCTTCATCGAGTTCGATAGAAAAATGCATTAATACATGACATGGGAATTACGCTCGGTGTATTTATATAATTTTTCCGATATTTTACTTTTATGAGATAGCGGTTCCAATTCTCGATCGCGACCCAATTCACCGCTACATTAATATGTCAAACCTTACATTACGCGAAATGAATCGTTTTATATTCTCGATTAAAATTATTATGCAATTGCTTTTTAATTTGCGATATGCTTTTTATCAAAATGAATTTATATTCTAGTTTTAACGTCTGCTACGCTTATACCTCTGCGATTTTATATATTAAAACGGAAGTTAATGATTTTAAAAGAAAATGTTGTTATGGACTTTTATTGAATTTTGATAATATCGGAAATTCGATATTTCAATAATTTATTGGTTTTTATGCCATATTTGAAAATTTCGTTAAAATATATTTCTCTCT
Source organism: Torymus tubicola (assembly GCA_035583055.1). Classification (NCBI taxonomy): domain Eukaryota; kingdom Metazoa; phylum Arthropoda; class Insecta; order Hymenoptera; family Torymidae; genus Torymus; species Torymus tubicola. The sequence goes on from JAWWEQ010000001.1 coordinate 32,252,641, forward strand.
AAAAACATTATATAATTATTAATTCTCGAGAAAATTCCATCATTCTAACAATAGTATCATGTTAAAAATATCATTAATATCCAATGAGTTGAACGAAAACCATTTTCTACCGCGCAAACTATATATATATATATATTCATAATAATACTTATACTAACGAGGTATGCAGCTATCGAACTTGTCGGGGAACTCGGATATGAGATCCTCGTTGATGCGGTCCTTAAGGGGCCCGACGATTATGATAGGCCGCGTATACTGAATGGTGACCCGCTGTACAGGCTCGTAGGACAGAACGGTTTCTTCGGCATCGTTTTTATGTCGGTTCTCGTTCTGCATCTCTGGAATTGCGAAAAGATTTTTCTCTTTAGTAATAGTATTATACAGTGATATTCTTGTTGTACGATATAGAGCTGTATAGAAAAATATTAATCACTATTCTATTTTTTTATTGTTAGGATATTTGATCAAAAGAATTTTCATAACAAACTAATTATATAACAGTGAGATCAAAGAATTCAAAATGAAAACTATAAAGAAACCATTATTATTATACCCTCAATGCTACAAAAAAATCTCACGTTACCGCAATTATCCTTATTTAAACCGCTCGTAAAAATCATATATTTTCCTCTCGGCAAACACTATATAACAGAAGATAATTCGAAATTGAAACGTTAGAAGCGCAACTCTGACACATCATCATCCTCTCATAAAAAAAAATCTATTCTCCTCTCGTCGCCACCATCATTGCACGCTTGTGTCATGTCAATCGTCGCGTAAATATAATCCTTTTCCCCTCGTATATACCTTTCACAGCTAATTTTCATAAACTCAAACGCTGTACTTGTACTACATATACACTCTCTGCGTTAAACGGAACATCGTGTTGTATTTAACTCTCAGCGTCATATATACATTCTACTGTACTTACGCTCTTGTACGGAACTCTCTTCGGACTTCCCGTCTTTGTGCTTAGAGAACGGCAGAGTACGGCCGAACGGGAAATTCTTCTTCTTCCTCTCCAGCGTCGATTGCTGGAATATGGCAAAGAACGAGGGTTGGAAATTAAATATAATAATATAAAGTTATAAAACGAGGAAATTACGCGCGTGATTCACCTCCACAGGATGAAACATGTATATAGGTATATTAAGGTAAATTTAGAACGCGAATTTCGTATAAAAGGTATATAAATACTGGTCGGTTAAATGTGTGAATTATGCGCAGGGTTTTGGAAGTGAGTTTGCGGTTATAAAGGTCGGTTATATATGTTAATATAGGGTTTCCTTGACAAGTCTATAATATATACTACCAACGTATAAGAGTTTTATAGTATATGCAACGAAAAAAAACAACTTCTAGTTATTACTCTCTACTACATACATATATGTACGTGATAATAAAAACACGAGTGTAGCAAATTGATGTTTTAAATATTGACGATATCCCCCACATAATCTTTTGCATACACGCGATATCGTTATTTTACAATTACACTCACTCGCTTCATATATATATATACTATACGGCTCGTTAAATATTTCACTATACTCGTGCGTAACAAATAATACCATTAACACGTACGTGTATAATATTTTAAAACCGCACACTGCGATAGTATTGCACAACTAAAAAAGAAAAAAAAAAAGAAATAAATGCATATATATTATATACATACTTTATCGACAATAACAGGCATCTGTCCCTGGAACTTGACCTGTCGATCGCGAGCACGCTGTTTACGTTCCCATCGCTTCTTCGATGGTATGATACCAAGGGCCTCCTGCTCGCCGAGCGGTGTGACCTTACGTGCCTGCCACCATTCGTCGTCCGAGGCATTGGTCACGTGTAGTATCTCGCCGTACTTGAACGCAAGCCCGTGCGATGGCAGGCCGTCGTCCTTGTTAGGGTCGTAGTTGAACAATGTCCTGTTTGGAATATAGTTAAGTATAAATGTGAGGTTATAGAGGTGCGGTTGGAATTTTTATATATAGATATTTTATAATTTTTATTGTAACAAAAATTATTCTTGCAAGTCTTTTTAATAAGTAAGATATCAAATGTATAAGGATTGAATATATTTTTCTGCGTATTTTTATCAATGGTTCGTCAAAAACAAATAATATAGCATAATAGTCTGTATGACATGTAAATGACAAATGCAACAATAATGCTGTGTACGTATATGTTTCTAGAAAAAGTCTTTTTACAGAATATTCTAATAAAAGCTTTTCATATACTGCAGAGAAAAAGAAGTGCCTTATATTCTAGTATTTTTGTACAGCTCTCCCAACTTTACGCTGAGTGTGTCAGAAATAAGACAAAAGTGAGGGACGGAACAAAACGACGCAAGCGCTTATATTCCTTTAATACGTACAAAGTTCACTTATAATTCAAAACGTTAAAAAAAAACAACTTTAATTTTGAATGCACTCTCTTTTAGCGAGGCCTTTTTTGTAAAGCTTTTGCGCGCGTTTATTCTAATATTTAGGACGGATTGTGAATTGAGATTAAGAATAAAAAAAAAGAGAAAAGCTTAAAATAGAACAAGACCGTTTCCCGCTTGAATAACACACGAAGTAACATAATTGCCGTGAGAAGTTAATTGCAATGTCGACAGCGCGCGCGACGTTGACGCTCGGCTCTATGAATTCCTCAAGTAGTACTGTGGACGTATTCTTTTTTTTTTATATTGTTTGTCAAGCCAAACAAAATACACCCAAGTGTTATAAAAGTAAACGAAAAAAAAGAAATGGGTTCACACAGTTTTAATTATTATTATTTTTTTTTTAACAAACTTTACAACTGTAGCAAAAAGAGGTTATCGGATTCAACGTTAAACATAAATATATTATATATAGAAACATTTTTTATATACTTGTCATTCTTCACGATCATCCTGTTAACACATTTCAATAACCCACTCACCTCCGATTTCTCTCTTCATATATATGTACACTACTTTTAAATAAACCTGGCAAACCATATATATATGCACTTACTTAACATAGAGGGATTTCTTTTGCGAGGTCCTCATAAGGCTGCCTGTCATGGAAATTCCTGTTCAGAAAGTCGTCTATTTCGGTCCGTAACGACGACCGAATGAATTTGTACTCTGTTACGGTATATATATATGTGTGTATATGTATATATATATACTCTCGTATGATCCCACCTCTCCTATCGGCGACCTGTAACATATAGAGAAGAAAACATTTAATATAGACATATATATATATATATATATATATATACAGTGCGCTACCATCATCGTGCAGCTGTTTCTTTTTTTTTTTGTTTGGTTTTGCATAAGCTATATATTACTCGTACTCGTCACGTGCGGGCGCATATATGCGAGTTTCTTTCGCGTATTATAGTCACTGCGAGTCTTTTACGTAATCGCATATATATACGGCGAGAGTTTTGCGCGTTTTGCTATTCTCATCTTTGGAATTGTGCGCAGCAACAGCAACGCGCGCGACTTTGTTGTGTAGTTAGATATACATACACATACACACACACACATATGTGTGTATGAACGTAAGACTGCTGCGGAGGCTTTGAAAATTTATTGTGTTTTAAAAATAAGCCACGCACGCTGCTGTACGCAAAGCTTTGGCTATTTCTTTTGTGTTCCGCTAATATTTTTCGCGTTCTTTCGCAGCCTCCGGATGGAAAGATTAATCTGTCCATTGTATGCGTGGTGGTCGAAAATAAATTATTTTATATATGTATTCGTATAAAAGTTGTTCTTTCACCAAAATTTAACGTAACAATAGGGGAGAAGAGGGTTCAGCTTCTGTATTATTTTTTTTTCTTTCATTCCTAATAAATCAATTTGGCAAATGTTGTCGACCGTAAATTCAAAGACAAGAAAGCGACACATTCTTATTAGTATACACACACACACACATACATGTATATAGACAGACCGGAATCGTAAATTTTGAAAAACCCTACTAAATTTAATTGTCGCTCAATCACGTCAAATGAGTTACAATCTCTTTTACGACTTCCTATATACATCACACGGCAGTTGGCAAAACCTCCACCAATATCACTACCATTTCTAATAACCATCGTCACCATCATACAGCAAAATTAACATTCCACGTTCCATTATTCTCTCAAATAAAACACGCATATATATACTGCTGCTCACACTCGTGCTGCGTTTTTCCAATCTCTGACAAAAGCAGCGGGGGAAAACAACAACGACGCGTGCGTATATAAATTCGTATTCTCTCGCGTTGCATACAAAAGAGAAAGAGAGAGAGAGAGAGAGAGATAGAGAGAAAAAAGTACGCGCGAATGCCCCTTGACATTGGCAAACCCCATTTCGAAGCGGTACGGCACAGCAGCAGCAGCACACACTTGTGTGAAAATAAAAGTTTTTAAAGTCGACTGATCGCACACGCGCGCACGCGAGTGTTCAACGTTCTATTTATAAAGAATACGGGTATAGAAGTAAGAGAGAGAGAGAGGAAAATGTTCGACGACGTGTATACGTTTGTGCGATGTCGGTATATAGGAAAATATCCTCTCTCGCCGCTCTCAGTAGGTGGGCGGCGTGTGTTAGGTTTGGTCGTCGAGGTTTTCAATGTATATATACCTCGTCACGCGCGTGTGTGTGTGTGTATGAAATTTTCATGGGTAGGTGTATATACACACACATACGTGTGAAAGCTTTTTTGTATGTATGGAAAAAGATTCTACTTTTAGCAGGAGAATTTTCCTATGTACTACTTATACGAGACTCCGGAAATAGGGACGACGGATGCGCCGTAACGTATGGCTTTTTTTAGGCGCATACATACACGCGCGAATAGAGTTTGTACTTTGGTTCCGGTTGCATGTGTCTGTAGCTCCGGATATCTCGAGTAATATAGTGAAAATAGGTTTTAAAACCGTATATATGTGTATACACAGATGGACACGAGAGATTTGAAATTCGACATTTCGTTCGATTATTCCAAATCGCGACACGATCGTACATTACAGACCTCCACACACCTCTACGAGATAAACGATCTCGCAGTAGATCTATAGATTATTTCCTCATCACTGTGTATATACGCACGTGTATACATATACATCTATACGAAATACAAAGTAATTAAAACTTATTCGACGCCGCATAGCACACTATGAGATAAGATAAAGCGAGTGCGGCATGCGGCCGCATCTGCACAATTATATATTGTGGGGTGACCCAAATAACTTAAAACCAAAGTTGTTGTGTGTGTGCCTGCAGAGCCTTCCTCCCCATGCCTTCTCTCTTATACTTGCTTGCTCTCACTGTCTGCATCAAATACGTGTGTATATACTGGAACCGGAATGACAGAGTCCGCAGTTATGTTGAAACTTATATAAATATATTGCAAAAGTTTGTGTGAAATATTTGCAATAGAATGAAGGATTCAGATATAATATAGATTAAGTTTTGTCGTGTGGTTATTTTATTTAATATATTGGAATCGTAGGTACAAGAGATTATAATTGAATAATATACGAATATAATGAACGAAAATTAAAAATCGACGACAATCGAAAAGTCAAACGTGTCATACACACATAAACCTTTACTTTACCGAGTCACACACGCAGAGTCTTTGTTCACTTTCAGCTATCTGCGCTAATAATAATAAATTTTCCGCTTCGAAAAATGCGCTCTCTTCCACAAGCGTTATACTCTATATACATATATATAGTTTTATCGCCTCCACGCGGCGGAATGCACGTCGCGCGACGCGCGCACACGATATTACCATATATAAAAATCTCTTGCTCCACTTTTTATTTAATTTTTTTCTTCAACGAACACCTTCTCACGAGAATTTAATTTCGCTCCATATACGCGTTCGTCCACCTCAATATTTTAATTCCAAACTCATTCATTACCTAATCATCGCTATATATTTAATTATATATACACAGTTATCCATCCTGTGTGTGTGTGTGACCCACTCTAATAATCCTCGAATTACGCGTATACGCGTTTATAGACTCTAAACACATAATTCCATTAACCTATGGTAGTATAATACAATAGAAAAAGAAGAAAAAAAACATCATCTTCTCTCTCTAAACCCGGTCATTATAGGCCTTCTCAATTAGGCTAAACGAAAAATCAATTAACCAAGGCGTATATATATAGAGGGAGTATATAGAGTCGAGGAAGAGAAATAGAGACACACCGGGCCGACCCATTCGCTGTTTTTCTCTTGCTCTCTCTCTCTCTCTCTCGTATAGCCCACCCGCGCGTGTACTTATTATATATATGTATATACAACGCAGAGTGAGAGAGAGAGAGAGAGAGAGAAAAATAAGAAGTCAATGAACACGCGCGGCCAAACAGCAGCAGGAGCAGTAGCAGCAACTAAATACCACGTGGACGCGCGTCGCAATCAATATTGTGTAAACCAATTAAAGTGAGTCACGTTGGAATATATAGAGCTCGTTTCGTAAAAGACGAGTATGTGTGTATGTGTGCGAGAGAGAGAGAGAGAAACGTTTCGATTTGCAATTTTATCGATTAAGAGCGCGCTTGGTGTGGCGGTTTAACGTTGTTATCTAAACATCGCAATGGATAATGATATTGTGCGCGCGTGCCGCCGGCGTGAATCTTTTGTCACAGATTTACCAAGGATTTGTACAGAACGTATAGTAAGCTGAATCTTTGGTATAAAGATTTTGAGTTATTTTTTTTGTTTTTATCAAAGTACAAAAATATAATGCTTTTTTTTTTAAATCCGACCAACGTATATATTAACCAATATATTCCGTATACGGCGTGCACCGGAAATATCGAAAATCCATTAACCGCTCTAGCGCGCGCGATGCTTCATCAGTAGCACACGTCACGCTTATATTTATACCCCGCGATAATAATTATATAAATAATCGATCAACGTTTATAAGCTCTCGATAATTCCGGCGACGGTCAATTTGAAATTTAATTTTAATCGACCGAGGTTCTCGCCGCGTATACACGCGTGTTAAGTATTTCTCTTCCCACCCACACGCACTATAATATATAGAAAATTTATTATTAAACGATAAAAATTTTCATGATATCATCATCGCGCTCGTATATATACGCATTTTATAATAAATGCAGTGAGACTAGAACGATTCTCGCAAGAGACCTGAATTACACAGAATACAAAAAAAAAAAATAAATAACTGTGTCGTCAACTAATATAATGTTACATGTATACACTCGCGCGTTTCCTCATTTCTATGTAAACTGTCAACCGAAAAAATCAATCGTTTCCGTCTTCGTTTCTGCAGCGCAATTATACATATATGACACACTAAAAAAACCATACCTTATAAATACACACACACACACATACACTAATCACCCGAAATTACCTCACATATTTTTTTCACTGCACATCACTGCACATCCGAGACCTCTCATCGCGCGTCCGTAAAGAACACTGAGAGCGCGTGAAAAACAAAAGCGTCGTCGTCGTCGTCGTACTGTACATATACGCGCCGCTATACGCGCGCGATCCGTTAAAGCGCACGTTCGCACGTACTGTATTATATACATACAAGCATATACGGGGCCGCGCATAGCCGTATTAAATAAATGATAATGCGACGCCCGCGCGCGCGCTCCTTTTTCTTTGAGCGCGGTTTTGTCGCAAGAAGTCGCGCGCGACGATGCGGCGCGGCGCGCGCACGGTTAATTCATTAGCAGCGGCTTGGATTGATTGCCAAGAGGATATATAATGATGATGATGATGATGATTTTGTGGTGAGTGTGTGGGCGAGAGAAGAGAGAGAGAGAGAGAGAGAGAGAGGGACTTGAATGACGTGGGAATAGAAGGAATGTAAGTCTGTTGTGTGGTTTGTTATAGTTTAGCGATTTGTTAAAGGAATCTTTTTAGTTATATGGTTGAAGTATGGTGCGTGATTTTGGTATAGAAAATTTTCGAGTGATGATGATATTTAAATAAAGTACTATGCATGTAAAAATATTAACGATAAATATATATATACCGAATTGAATTTAATGTAGCAACGAATGGTATATATGATATGTTGTTCAAGCATTTTCCTTGTAAAAAAAATAACTAATTCAAAATGACTAATGTTAAGTTTTCTCGTTAAAAGTAACACAACTTCCTGAAAAATTATTTGAAGAGTTCCACGTTCATATACTAGAACAAGAAGCTTACTGTACGCTAAGACGAGTAATATAACAGTTAGAATACACATTTTCTCAGAATTACAAGAAGTAATTGCAATAAGAGAAAATTACCCATTAAATATATTCACATTAGCAATAGTACAATACTTTCAATAAGGAACATTCTATTCTAAAAAAAAAAAAACTGCGCTCGATTCTTATAACCGTTTCGTCTTTTATAAATATATATATATAAATATACGACCGTTTCAGCCGAGTGGAAAATCATAATGACGTTGGTACGGGTCCAACGAACTGTTATACCTTTCCTCTTTCTCTCTCCCTTGCCAATAATAAGAATTCCCAGCGCTCACGTTTTGTTACAATAGGACACTTTTATTACATACGCAGCAGCAGCAGCTCTCTTCTCTCTTTTTCTTTCTTCACGGCGGCGGCTGCTGCTGCTTCCTGCATTATAAAACTATTTCAATTCACCGCCGCCGCTAATGAAATAATTGCAACTTCCATCTAATATAAATCTAAATATAATCCTAATTGCGAGTTTATAATGATTCATAGAAATTATCTTATGGGTTATCAGCAACGTGTACTATAAAATTGTCACGCTACAACGAGAAAACTTCTACTATATATACGTTCTCACGTTTATACACATCCGGCATGCCAAAGAAAAGAATTTTTCTATCCCGTTATAGAGTATATATATATATAAAGTATTCGATATCGGAAATATTTCGCGGGATAACAACTTCCATCCGCGTGCTATCGTTTACTCTCGCGGTATACATCTGTATATTCTTCCTTATTTCTTTCTGAGAGCGCGCGTATATAACATGAATATAACACGCGGAATCCTTATAGATGCACGCTATATTTTATTTTAGACTGTGAAGTCAACAGAAAAATATGCTGGTACTTATATATATATATATATAGAGTTATTTTTTTTCCTTTACATGCAAGAATGCGAAATTTTATAGATACATTACGTCAGTTTCACAAAATGCGCAATTATTACAAACAAAAAAATAAACACATATATACACTTATATCATTAAAATCATGTCAATACTTATACACCCACTCGTCCTATATTTCACCTTTCACCCTTATACATACACTCATAAAAATCATCACCATCCTCTCAACTCTTTTCACACATCCCATCCGTCATTATACCCATTTCCAGTGCGCAAGCACGAAAAAACTTACTCGAGCGCGTGCACACACACACACACACACACACACATCGTCACTCATATATATATATATACATGATGTACACGTGATGTAACGTTCACGCTGCAACGTCACTTAGCCGTCGCTGCCCCGCCGCATGACGTCATAATGTAATTTAAATCGCCGACATCGCATATAATACACTACACGTGCAAATATACATATATAACAACGAACAAGCGTGCGCTTATATAGTTAAATTTTTTGTCGATGAATTCCAGAGCAGACTGCGCTCAGTGTGCATATATCTGTATTAGACCCACACACAAGAGATAACCAGCACACGACTCGAGCAATATGCGACGGCGCTTAAATATTGCATAGAGGCAAGGTCAGTAACATGCCGATGAACGGATGGATGGACTCGTTCGCTATCTCCTATATAGGCAGCAGTAGCAGCAACAGCGCGGGTCAGTGGGTGATGTGTGTATATGTATATATGCGAGCGGACGATGAGGAATCAATTTTTCCATATATATATATATACGCTTGGCGTGCTGTGGGGATTTCAATCTTCTCTCCCCCTTGCGCGAATGATTGACGTGGGATAAATTAATTTTAGTGCACACGTAATAGCAGTACTAGTAGTGTGAGTAGTTTGAATGATAATGAAAAGTCGAAGTATTGTATAATAGTATATATATAGAGAGCGTCAATAATATACGGTTGCAAACGGTGTTAAAGCAGATCGTTGTGTGTGTATATATATATATATATATATATATATATATATATATATATACACAGAGAAAAAAAGAGAAAAGAGACCACGGCAGGGCAGACCAACACCGGCACAGACTTGGAATTCCAATTACGAATTTTCCCTCACTTCATTCATCCCTCCGTGCGCTTGAGCTTGCAAAAAAAAAAGAAGGCAACCGCGGTTCGCTATGCCGTATATACTTGCACAAACATTGCCAGCTATAGCGCGCGGCGTGCAATCATCAGGCATCCAAAAACGACACACAACCTTTTTTCCGACCTACAAAAAAAAAACACATCGTGCTGCTATATACTCCATTCATTCCCTCGCGTATACGCGCGCACAACATACCATCGTAGACAAAAATTTCTGGCTCGCGCTTGGTTTCGGTTTACTTTTTTTTTTCTTTTTATATACCTATACACACACATACATACATACATACTAACAAACCGCAAACGTATAGTTGCTTTTTTTCTCTCCTACTACGTGTGACCCAGTTTTTCGCGTGTATATATACGACACGGTGCCGGCAAAAAGCACACGCACGCACATGCGGCCGCGTTTTCACTAAATGCCTACCCGAAAAAATACACACATACCGATATACTTATCTGTCTCTATGTATGTATGATGTGTGTATATTACGCGTTTCGCTTTTCACTAATGACCCGTTATTTTTTTCACTTCTCTGTGTGTGTGTGTGTATGTACGTGTGGCGACGAAGCGAGACGTATAGATACAGAGTGTGCTGACGCTTTGTTTTACTTTCTTTCGATATATATATATATATATAGGATTGGCGAGGTAGTACAGTCGCACACAGGTGGTTTTTGTGTGTGTGTATATATACATATATAGGTAGAGATTGTTTTAGAGACCGATTTATTTTGATAAAAGTTGATTTTTTTTCTCTCTACTTTTTTTTTAGCCGATAGAGGTTGCCAGTTTATTTGAGCAATGAATAAAAGAAAAATCTTTTTCGAAAGAGTTCTTTTTTTTTTTAGTGGATCGGATTATCCAACCTTAAAATGTCAATTCTGAATGTAGATGTCTCTTTCCTAACGCTTTTATAATTAAGCAATTAATCAATGTAACGATTGAATGTAAAAGGGGGAAACTTGTAAGGATTTTACGTGGATAAAGGTTTTCTCGACATTTGTCTTAATATACCTAAAAAAATTAATGTTTCAAATGAAGAAGCGCGCTGTAATGTAAACGTTTAGCCTAAGTACATGCGAGAGTTTACGAGTGGTTAGATAATACGATCAAAAAAGTTGTTTGCAGAGCCGCTGCACAGCACAGGTGTTACAAACCACTGCTATTTATACCTCTCCTACTTAATTTTTTTTTTACAATTGCCTATAATTTGTAGTTGTGTACCTTTCCTATAATTTTTTTTCCCAGCTGTGAACGTTAACAAGTTGATTTGTGACATACACATATATTTAAGATAACAATTTTAAATTCAAATAGAGATCAAGAAAATCAATAGAAATATTAAGAAATATGTTAAATGTAAACGATAAATATAAGAGAATATTCTGTCTGTTTCGATTAAAACAAAAAAACGAAGTATAAATGTTTAACAGCATGAGAATTAATAGATTTATGCTACTTTTAAACAAATAGTGAATGGTTTTATGTTATTTTTTGTAATATCACGTTATGAAATTGTCATTGCACTTACACTCGTTAAATGTGCAAGTTGACAGATGTTAATTTTGAATAATTTACATAAAAAAAAACTAGAACTAACAGATTTCTTGCTATATCATAGAGCAAAAACATTTGTTCTTCTCCCATATACACATAATAATTAATGACATACAAACAAATGACGTTTTTCCAATTATACAAAGAATAATTGAGCGCATCAATTCTCTATACCCAACCCAAAAAACAGCTTACGTAACATTAATGAATTCAATTTATTTACCCCCAATCGCCAATTTACTACACGAGGATCCTGTTTCACATATTACATATACCACGCGTAAAAGAAAAAAGAAGGAGACATGTATATACGTTTCATTCGCTGTACACGTAACTTAATTAAAGAAAAGTATACATTTTTTGTCCGTATATACATAACAACGTTTGTTTTGCAAATTTTTTTTCCTAGCTGCTTATCTATAGAAATAAAAGAGATACGCCGACAACGACTGCTGCTGCTGCTGCTGCAGACTTGCTAATAGGGATCAGTACCCTAACCGCACACACGCGAGTCGCAAGTGCAGCCTTAAAAGATCACGTACACCACACAGTATATACAAGTCGTAATAATAAAGCTATTTCTTTTTCTCTTTCGTTTCAGCCGCGAGTACATCTCTGAAGACGTACACATTCTCGTTCTATTGATTCTTACTGTTTCAGTACAAATTGTTTACATCTGTGAAATATTCCACAGGTTGAAGTTTTTTTTTTGTTCATATATCAATTGGTTGTATATAGCTTTGCATCGTGATAAATAATAAAAAAACAGACATGAAACTATATCCTAATCAGTTAGAAAAAGATGCATCTATATAACATACATTTTCGCACATCTTTGCCACATCCAATATTTCACATCGCACCCGTTGCCCCCTCTCAATACTCCATTTTCTCCCATTGCAAAATATAAAACATCCCATTTTCACTTTACAATTTCCGATCGCTACCACACCAACCCCATCGCGTATAAAATCCTCCCACCATATATCCCCGCACACTACTTCACCACGCAATTGAAGACTCATATCCCATATACGCAGCAGCCTCTCCACATCACGCACCTATACATATACGCTACATCTATACCTCATCGGCTGCTGCTGCAATTTCTCGTGACGTAACACAATCGACGATACGCCTCCGCTCGCGGACCTGTTGCCTCTCTCTCTCTCTCTCTCTCTCTCTCTCTCTCTCTCTGTCTTTCTCTCTGTTACACACGATACACACACAAACATACATACACATTGACGCGTTATTATCCAGCGTTCGCGAGCGAGGAGCGCAATGACATTCGTCGTAGTAGTAATTACGCGCATTGTTTCTCCTTCGTGATTGTCTCTCGGAAACGGAGATGAGGTGGGTGCGAGGAGTATAGTATATGCGAGACTTCGGGGAAGGTGTTTATATTACCGTCCTCTCTTCCATATATATATATATATATATATATATCGACGCGCCCTTTTCCCCCCTATATAGGTATATATAGATAGGTGTGTAGTGAAGTTTAATGGGTCGACGTGGGCGGGGTTGAGATATAGAATGGTGTTGGGTTGACGACGTTGACGACGAAGTGTGTAATGTTAGGACAATAGCATGGTGTTGGCCTGTGAAATGGAGAGAAAATTGTAGTGCGTGTGTTGTGTTTTGTGTGTGTAAGTTGTAGGTGGTAATAGGCTGGTAATTTTATTAATATGAGGGAGGTACGCGTGGGGGTTAGGGAAGAATGGAGAATTAGATTTTGTGGAATATTTGTGAGCGTTGGTTGGTTTTATTGTTTTTTTTTTTAAAAGGAACATGTTGTTGTGTGAAATTCTGAAATCCGGAGTTGTTGGAAAATAAGTATAAGAAACTCGTAGAGGTACTTTTAAGGTTTCATGACAAGTTATTGAGTTCATTCAATTTTTCGTACACGTACGTGAAATGTTATCCAATACGTACAGTATTTTTTTTTTATATCAGCGAGAAAAAAGTATTCTTGATTTTTAGTATAAAATGAAATAATTAATAAACATTGACACATAGACTCTGTTTCTTTATTTCTTTATATAATCGGAAAGTCTTCAATGTTATACAGAATGCGATTTTGAATTGAAATAATATCTGATTGACAATATTTGACCGTGGCTTAAACAGTTATGTCAATAAATTTGACTTTTTATTTCGTAGATTACGTTGATTTCTAGAGCACGATAAGATAACTGGATATAGCAACGAGAGATATTATATATACGCGTTCATCGAGTAACGCAAATCTGAACTTGGAATAGATATTCGTCGCGCGTTACATTTTAATTGAAACATTTATCTTAATTTGCCACCACTTTCTTCGGTTCGTAAACGCAGTCATAAAAATTCATTAAAATGACACGCATGTATACACGAAGAATCAACAGAATAAATATAAATGAAGAATGATTGAACATGTAAGGTCGTGAATGGAAACGTCGAAACCAGTTTTCTATTATTAAAGATTTCAAAATTTTAGAATTTTAATTTATTTGCTTCGAAAACGAAGATATTCGCGTGTAACTCGAAAAATATGCAGTCGCATAAACAATGATACGGTTAGTTTACAAATTTTATCTTGAAGCTAAGAAAATGTCAGTTTTCTTAAACACAGATTATTTGTAATGTAAATAAAAAAAACCACAGAAATTTCATTACTGACAGCTCAATATTTTACACAAAGTGTAACTACGTCAAAAATGTATTGTACCGAAGAGGAAAAAAATGGCAAATCGAGATGTTTAAAGTGAGTGAGAAGAAAATATTATATTATAATGAATGCCATGGGAATATTTATGACAAATAAAGAAAATACTCTGGATCTGGAAAAAATATATGATAAAATTACGGAAAGAAAATTAAAAAAAAAAAAAAGAAGGTTGAAACCGTGTCCTGCTGTGATGTATTCTATATAGCGTTAATGAAGAACCGGTTCGCGCATATGACGCATTTATTAATAATAATAATACATTGTTCACTTTATAATACAACCATATTGTAATAAACACTTTGCACTACTAACTTATTCAATGTTTTGTGTCGCTCGCGAATTATCTTATCTTTATCTGTGGTCGCATAGATAAAACGATGTATGTACCTCGTATTTATCGAATATCAACACTCACGCCATTCTCAAAGGTATCACCATGAGTATCGTCAAACACGATTTTATCGTTACAGAAATAATGATAAAAGGCTTGTTAATTTTGCAACTTTTTTTTTCTTCGCCGCTCGACACGACACTAAATTCCAGGATTATTAACAGTGAATCATTCGTGCAGACTACTTCCTATCAAGTTTCGATAAATGTGAACAAAAAAAAAATTATGAAATATATGAACAAAACGTTATACTGATAAATAAAGTGTTAATGAAAAAATTTATGCCTATATATGACATACATATTTATTATCGCAAAATTAAAAAAAATCGCCCGCATTCTTTTACCAAAATTAGCCACACTATGTATATATATACACGTACAACCGAATCCTTTCACCTTTCCTGCCACGCGAAAGTATATAAAAACGTACACCACGCGATACCTCACCTCGCTATCTCTCCCCCATCCACTTTTTTTCTCGTCCAGATACGTTGCTGCTGCTGCTGTCTCTCTAACGACGACGTATAGTATTATACTCGCGATAACAAAACGGCACGACAAGCGTAGAAAAACACATATAACTATAAAGAACAAGCTTTGCTTTTCTCTCTCTCTCGACGAATTGAATTCGCACGAAGAGCGCGTCGGTGAATCAAAAAAAAAAAGAAAAAGAAAACGCCAGAAGAAAAGAGAACTTGGACCATAAATAACTCACACGGGCGAACGATAAAAAGCAGCTAGTGAACGACGCTAACTGTTTTAGCGACTGGTACTTGAGTATAGGTATATACATATACATATATATAACGAAGCTCTGAAAAGTTTAGCCGAGATACGCGAGCGTAGAAGTTTCGATGCGTATTGAGAGCAACGGTGGTGATGGTGGTGGGCGAAGAGGGCTGGAAAAAGTTTTTGTTTGAAGAAAATTATATATATACGGTACAAATGGTACAGTGTACAGTCGCGATGTGGCATGAGAAGGATAAATAAATGGGAGTAATTGACGAGGAGAAATAGGTATACGTGATAAGTTTAGGGGTGTTATGAAAGAAATCGCACGTAAAAAAATATAAATGTACAGCTTCTGTTTAAAATTATTCGCACCATATATTTTTAGCCTTTCCGCGAAACAAAAAATGATATAGCGCTTCTAAAGAGATATTTTCGGTGTTTATAGAAAAAAAAAACCGCGTTCCAATTCCGCATGTGCACCTTTGATATATAATCCTTTCTTTGAGCGCGTCTACATACACCTATTTCTGGAAAAACAATCAAACAGATCACTGAAAGAGATCAAAGTCATTCTCCATATAACACGAAGATCTCATCAGCATATATCCATTCCACTACTCTGGTTTTCCCCAACATCATCCTTCTTCTCTTTCTCGCAAAAAAAAAAAACTTCAAAATTTCTCAATCCACACCCAACCACGCGGCACACTTCGCATCCAGCGTCTCTGCCCAATTACGGAGACACACGTTGTACTGCTGCCTCCTGCTACTATATACTCATTGAATTTTATCGCTACTGCTGCTGCTGCCGTCGTCGTCGTTTCACCGTCGAAAAAGAAATCGAGAGACCGCGACAGTGGCGCGGTTAAAAAAAGACATACGTATATATATACATATACTCGCAATCGCGCTGTCTTCCGAGTAAAAGCAAGGCCGGCACGAGAAGTAAAGCTGTGTAGATATTATTAAAAAGAAAAGAAAAAAAGAGTATAGCGCGCGAGGCAGACACACACGTGCTGTGTTATATAGTAATTCGCGGCGGTGGCGTCCGAAATAAATCGAGAGAGGGAGTTAGAGAGTTTTTCACGTTTACTCTCGACGTGCGCGGTTCTCTCGCGGAAAGTTGACTTTGGAGAAGAAAGCACGCAAGTGTGAAAGGAGTAAATAGGGGGTGATGACGAGTGATGTAGAGGTGTGTTTTGTGATTGTGTATATATATGTGAAGGGGGAGAGAAAGAGGTGTGAAATATCTCGGATGGTTAGGGTAAAAGTGCTGCGTTGATGCGTGGTGATGGTAATTTTCTTTTTAGGTCCCGCCACGCGATGAATATAATGATTGTGAAATGCAGTATTCGGGTGAATGTTACACAGGAGAGGTGCGGGGGGTATACTGATGTGTTTGTGCGATTATTAATATATGCTGGTCTGGTTTTTATTGAGGTATATATATACACACATATGTCACGGTTCTCGTTTTTCATGATCTTGTTTTTTTTTCTTACACGTTTTATAATAGCAGTTATATAATAATAATAATTATATGATGGTACAATGACGTTGCTTGTGTGTTACATATTATTTTTTTTTACTTGGATTCAAAACGTGAGTGAGTTGCGAGTCGTATAACGGAAACTTCAAAAGCCAAGTAACCTTTTAATGTTTTTGCATAGTGTATATATATATACACACACACACACACCGTTACTCGAGTTATGCATAAACCTGATGTAAGTGTGCGACTGATTGTAAGAAAAACGCGTGTGTTTGCATAAAATATATATATATTGTGGAAAGAAATTCAATATGAATGAACGTAAAGGTCGTTATGTAAAACATACACATACCACACGCGCAGCAGTTTCCGAACTCCTCATTTTGAAAATTCACACATAATACATCCGCACATAATGCTGTATATATTATAACGCACGCAACAACAAAAAAAACCTACACGCGACACTGTATATATATATATATATATATATGAGTTTAAAACAATCTATTTCAAGCTGCTGCTGCTATTGCAGCCGCAATTGCATTTTACATAACAACCATAAAGATTATGTTTACGAGGCTTTACGCTACGGCTATCTATATATATATATATGCAAGCGTCTATACTTCAATAATGCACGCACGCGCGCGATGTCCAATGTCGTTCCAATTGTGATTCAGAACAACCGCCATCGTCTCTACTTTTCACGCGTTATTGTTTCTGCGTGTTTGCTCTTTTTTTTCTTTCTTTCTCCCACCACTGTGTCGCCGTGGCTTTCAGCCGCTGTTATATATTCTCCTCTCTTTTTTTCCCAGGATTAAAATTAAAAGTGCGACCTTACACACTGAAACCTGCTGGAGTGTGTATAGATTTTTTGAATTCTCGCCGCATATATACGGATTTAATTGCTCACGTAACTGCGTTCGAATTGAGAGGAGGAAAATAAAAAAGAGGAAAGAATCTCCGAAAGTGAAAATAAAATACTTCCTTTTTACGTAAAACCAAAACACTTATTATATGGTAATTCCTCGTTTATGTATTGTGATTCAATACGTAGAATGCTGGGATTGAAAAGTAAAAGTAAAAATAAGAAAGAATTTGACTGTCAGTGTGTCAACATCATATTATTTTATGATACATTATGCTTACTGTATTAGAATGTAAGCTTAAGTTTATTACGATATATTATATGCAAATCTAAATGAACAAAATATTTTTTCATCTAAATAACATTAAGTTATATTACAAAGTTTGAAGTAAGAATGAAGTTTTCGAAAAAATTTCCTTATATACTTTCTGAAGTGAAAGGTCAGAGATAGAATGACAAGCAGTAAATTTTGAAGCTTCGACACCGTTATACTGAGAACCACTGTTTTTTTTCGTCCACGCACAACAGCTCTATTCATCCGAACAATTTCAATTTCTCAAAAAGCTGTACGTAAATATATATATTCTTTTATACGCTTATATTACCTAAAAAATCTCGTCACTCTCCATTCTTTCCCGTATAAATACAATTCATCAACCCTATATATACGTCTCTTAATATCTCATGTACCCTTCATTCATTCATTTACTCTGCTCACCAATGTCACCAAAACAAAAAAAACTCTCCACATCTCAATCACACACCAGCAAAACACAAAAAAAAAAGAAAAAATTTCTCTACATCGATTCCTCCGCATCGTCAACTCCCATCAGGCGTACACCTCGAACGCTCATTCATCCTGAAATGCACACACCTCGTCGCACAATTTATTCAAGACCGCGTGAATCACGTATAGAGCATTATATACCACGTATATATATACACATATATAATGGAAAAGCGCCACCGCAAACTCGCGCGGCGCACACTGCACGAGACTCTCATGCGAGCGCGAGCTTTCGCGTGACTCACGCGAACGTGAGCTACTATACTACTTGCCGATATTATACCTCACACACACACATATATAGGCGTTCGCCCAAAAGCTTCCGGGAGTACTATATACTACCATAGGTATATATATATACACACGACGATGCTTTTATAGAAGGCGAAGGAGTAGAAGGGCTTGATTTATCGACGTAGCCGTTTTTATGCAGATGAATTTTCCCGTCCCGATAATGACTGCTATATACGTGCGCGCGTGTACCACAGAAACCGGCAGTAGCATATAGCGGGAGAGCGAGAGAGAGCAGGCGTAGGTAGGTATAGGCGCAGGTAGGTAAGGTAGCTTTCGAACGAAGTTCTCAACTTGCTCAGTGCATGGATTCGTGCTCAACTCGCAAGTGTAGGTATATACGTACACGTGAAATGTCAGAACTACACGAAGAAGAATTTTTACATGATACGATTTCTCGTGTATGTATATATATATGGCGCATGAATTCGCGTGGGCAGTATAGTAGAAAATTGCTACTTGCCGGGTACACACACACACACGGCGGCGGTAGCAACTACCTTATCTAGACGAAAGTTTAACGAGCTTGCAAGCCACGCTAATAAACTCAATGCGAGAGAGATGATAAAATATGATTCGCATGGCGCGCGCGCGCGCGTAGACGATAAACATAATAATAAAGCCGAATTAAAGCATTATTTCATATACTATACATATATATACAAGCCAACGGCGTAATTCAATTGTTTCTCTCTCTTCAAAGTGCATTCCGGAGCTATTAAAATTAAGTAACAATGATTCGTATTCGACCTGCACCACACACACATACATGCATGCATGCCTGCCTCATCTGTCTGTCTTAGTTGTCGCGTGCGGAGGAGAGTAGAGTACACCTTTTTAATAAAAATCCATTGTTCACCACCGCGATGCATTATTCAACGGACATATATATATATATATATAGACGCGCGCGAGCACGTGCATTCTAGTTTGCCGCAAAAAGAAGACAATATTCAAAACCTTATACATATATATATATATATGCTGGTCCTATTTAGACAACTTTTTCGACACGACCTTTCAGCAAAACCCTTCAACTCGTCCACTTCGAACCCTCTTTTTTCGCGTAAGGCTATATACTCTTCACCTTTTTCTTCTTCTTCTTCAAATCCTCTTCTCATCGTGTTCTCTTTCATACACACATACATATATATACATGCATGCATATACTTATACACATATATAGACAAGCACTTCGGTCCGAGTCACGAAGGTTGTGTACCTACAGTATGTCCCCTGCGTCGCGATCGATACGCGTGTATATACGTAAGTTAACATGTACTATTCGCGAATATATAGGTACATATATATATCTATATATATATAAAAGTAAGACGCATGCATCACGACTATATATATAACGCAACGACGATTTCGCGGTTGCAGCGCGCGTGGAAAAATCGCGCCGTGAATTTTCAATACGCGTGCGTGTAACGTAAGTATAAGGCGTTTCTCTTTCTTTCTTTCTGCTGTTCCTCGCTCCTTTTTGAGGTTATATATGCTACCCGCAACGGGCGGGATTGTAGTATGTGTACAGTGAGGATCGAGGTATGGATAGGAAGGGGAAGAGAGAGAGAGAGGTGAGTGCATTCCCGAGCGTACGAAAATGTTCCCGTTAGACTTCGAAAAAAATGGTCTGAGGTGTCGGTGTAGTCGCCGCGCCGCTGCTGGTGGCAGTTGTGGTATATATGTATGTATGGCTTTTACGATCTATTGTTGCGATAAGTTATACCTAATTGCTATTGCTTTCCGATAAACTATCCAATTTATATATATACACAAGATTTAATCGTCTTCCGATAAATTAATACGCTTGGAGATTGATTTTCTCTTAAAAAGAAGGAAAAATTCATTCGTTCCTATATACCACACCGCAGTCTAAATACGGATTCATTTTACAAACTGCAACGACTTATGACGATGACATAATCATAAATTGACATTAAATATTATGTAAACGTTGAATAACCAGCAGCAATTAAAATCGGAGCAGCAACATGCAGGTATATACCAATGACATGCATTTATATATATAGCAATGGCAAACCAAATAACAAGGAAATATTCATTTCGTCGTTCTCCGTATAACATACGCTACTTATAATGCGTTACCATCGATTTTATCGAAACTGTAGCCGGCTCAAGGTCTTTTAAAACTCACACACACACGTAAGCTTTATAAACAACAGTTCGCAGGGATTTAAACAACGACAATCGTTCGTACGAACTGTCAACACCGAAAAACACATACCTATACACGTATTCGTTTCAAACTACATTGGTTCCCCCCCTGCACCACCATTCAACTCCTCGAATTACACGCACTCGACTTACGCAAACCGCTCGAGTAGTAGTCCCGGCTTCTTCGTACACTCATCATCATCGTCATTGGTCAGAGAGAAGACATTTTTCTGTTATCCTGCGGATGTTCTCTTCTATACTTTATTGTATCTTCTTTTAGGTTGTCTACACAATGCGAACCACCACGTATATAACTATATCAGTAGTATATAGTATAACACCTTCCTGACGTTTAGAGGTTAGGGCCGCGTCATCCGTGCGCGCGCGCGCGCGCGTTCGGGGCCGATCGCGAATCGAGTAATATTATACAGATTTCTATACACGATAAGAACGCCGCTTGTTATATATATACTCTCGCACGTATATTAAATATATATGTATACAATACAGCTACCACGAACGTGAGAATTGTTGCATATGTGTACACGTATGTATAAAGCAAAGTGCGAGAACCGCAACAACGGGTATATATAGCGAAAGAGAGAGAGAGAGAGAGAGAGAGAGAGAAAGAAAGTACGGGGCCTTAAAGTACAAGTATGTAAGTAGCGTCGTCGTCCTCTCTCCCTCGCGCTCTGCTCCTACGTGTTCCTTAATATGGCGGCGCGCGCCGGCATGACGCACGCGATTTCTTTCTTTATCTCTCTCTCTCTTTCTCTCCCTCTCCTTACAAATCTCTCTCACTCACTTTCTCTCTCTCTCTCTCTCTCTCTCTCTCTCTCTCTTTCGTTGCTAAAACTTACCCATCAACTCGCGCTGCAGTAGAATCGCGCGACGTTCCAATATATACTATATAATCCAGAGTTTATGGACGCAGGTAGTTGGTTATATTATCAATGTATGTATCTATGTATATATATATAACTGCAGACCGAATGTGTATATATATATAGATATATATGCTACAAAGCTCCTCCTCGTTGTTGCTTTGGCGCTGATGCTAGAAGTTCTGTAGTACTGATGATGATAGGCCGGCGACGCGCCTTTGCTGCTGCGGCTGCTGCTCCAACTCGTCGTCCTCGTCGTCCTGACTCTCCACCCCGTCCCTCCATAAAGGCACGCACGTATCCATACACCGATATACTCCTGTATTATAGGTATAGCCGCCGGTCTTCTCTCTCTCTCTACCTTCTATATATATATATATATCTCTATACACAGCCCCCCGCACATACACACACACGTATACCTCTATATCTAATATATCTCAACTATCTCGTATACGAGTCTATCCGTTTCCCTCTCTCTCTCTCTCTCTGATATCCGTGCGATGCGATGCGCGCGCGGAGAGGAATTCCGGACGACTGACACCGAGAGCGCGCGCACTGCGAGACACTCGCCGACTCGCGGCAAGGCAACCGCGCGCACACATACATATATATATATTACACTTATACTATATATATATAAGCGCAAACTCGCCTGCGCGCCGCTATAGCTGCTCTCTGACTTGTTGGCGCGACGGCGGCGGCACGACGCGAGAGAGAGAGAGAGAAGAGAGCAGCACGGCGGGGCCCTACTACTACTATATACACGCACGCGTGCTTTGAATTCCGGAGAGGAACTGTGTGTGTGTGTGTGTGAGTGTGAGTGGGTATATAGGATGTGTGGAGGAGGAGGAGGAGGAATTGGGTATGCTGCGTTTCCACTTGTTGATAGGATTGAGGTCTGGATTTTTGGAGATTTAGGGGTTGGAGCGGTATTTGGTGAGAGAAAGGTGGAGCTTGGCAGGTAGTATCGGTGATGTATATGGGTGATTAATGATTGATCATTGGTGGGACGAGGAAAATGGTGATTTTATGGTATTGTGGGTTTTAAGCGATGATTATAGTTAATGGTGGTATATTGAATACATTTGGAATGGATTTTCGGAGCAATTATTTTATGAATTGTGTAAATTGACTTGTTGTTATTCTGGAGGTCGAAATTTACTTTAAAAATAAATTTTTTTATGTATTTGCCAAGGAAACTATATAAGAAAAATTAGATTATGTGAATTACCAATGTAAATAAATATATGATATTATCAAGAATCTCTAACATTTCTACTTTTAAACGTTCTCTCAAATCTTTTAATTATTGACAAGTCTATGATTGATTAATGTATATTTTATTTTGTATAATATATATTGTATAACTTCTTTAATAATTTTAATTATATAAATTGTTTTTCTCAATTAAAAAAAAGTTAGTAAGATAGATTTCAATTATACATATAATAAAAGTATAGTATAACCTATACTTTTTTATCAAAATTAATATTTTTAGCATTACAATTATTGTGATACTATTGAATGATTTAACATGACGAATGTAATAGTATAAATAAACAAAATTAAATTTATTATTAAAACCTCTTCCAACCAATCTATAAAAGCACTTGATTAAAAAAAGACTATAAAAAACTATTCGTTTTTAATAATCAAGATTCTATATAATAACTCCAACTCAAACACCATCACTTATCGCTCACAACATCATTCACACATAACATTCTATATCAACCGCTTAATCCATTTTTAATCAACTCCAATACCCTCACGTCCACTCCTGTCGAATATATATTCACCGACAACTCCATCGTCCCCCCTCTCTCTCTCCCAATCAACTGAATTCCTCAACAATTTAATTCCCGACATCTTAATTCCCTCGACTAATTACCCTACATAATTAACCGTCCACGCGTACATGCATATACACTGCCTACTCTGTTCCAACCTACATCCACTTATAAGGTAGTGGAGACACGACCTTTACTTACTCGACTCTTGTATATATATGTATGCGAAGCCGGGGTTATATATACGCCCACGCCTTGTCCCCTCGCTGTATAACTTGCCTCCTCTTCGGCCCTAC
Source organism: Torymus tubicola (assembly GCA_035583055.1). NCBI lineage: Eukaryota > Metazoa > Arthropoda > Insecta > Hymenoptera > Torymidae > Torymus > Torymus tubicola. The sequence goes on from JAWWEQ010000001.1 coordinate 32,276,899, forward strand.
GCGATTGATCCGCACGCAGAGCGAGAGAGAGAGAGAGAGGGAAAGCGAAAAACGGAGGGACGATTAATAGAGAGATAAGGGAAGAGGGATCGTCTCGGGACTGTGTTGTACGCATATAGGGGAGAAAAAATTTTTTTTCCAGAGGAGGGGAAAGGGAGAAGTGGCATTTTCCGTTTTGCACGAAGGAATCGTGGAGGATAACTTTTGGTGGAAGTTGTATGTATATATATATGATAAGGGTAGTCGAGTGTGAAATGTTTTGGGAATGAAGAAGGGCGGGGTATGGTGGATTTGGGGATTGACGATGATTTGGTTTGCTGATATTGTCGAATACGAGATGTACGCAAAAAGTTTAGTGAACATTGTAGATGGTCGCGGTTAGAGGGCGGAGAGACTTTGGAGAAGTCGGCTATAGTATTATGAAAATAGTAGTAAAAAGGATAAATTAAAGGTAAAGGTATGCTTTTATTACTTTGCTACATATATATATATAGATTCACAAGTATGCTGAAAATTCAAAGCTCGAAACTTTTGATCGCAACGTATTATAGTGTTTCGTTTGGAAAAATAATCTATATAGTTACCGAATGCTGGAATTTATTTTTATTAATTATCTTACTGCATAAGTTGTAGGTACCTATCAATCTTAACAAAAAAGGGGGTAATTGAATCAGCATATGTATAAACAACTTTTACACCTTCTTAACAATTGTTTCTTAATTCAATAAACGTATTAATTTTAACGATCAGCGACTTTTTTGAATAATTATATAAACAAATAAATAATTATATTAATACCTTCAATGACTCAGCGTCCATTATATAATTAAAAGACGCACCAAAATCATTAAAAACACAAAAGCTCCAATCATCTCTGTACACACCATCAATTATTCTCTTCCATCGGAATCCAAAACGCAACCGCAAAATCACTAAGCCACCCTTATGAATCACACACGCACGTTGTTCCGGCACTGCAAACAAACTACCATTTCCCCGCTTTCTCTCTCTCTCTCTCTCTCAATTCCCATCCGATATATCCCTCATATTCGACCAAACATTTTCCCCCTATCACCATTCCATACAACAAAACAACAAATCCGTGGGACAATGCGTATACGTATATAGACGTGCGAATAAAAGAGAATTTCGGAAAGCCCCAACTATATATATGGAAGGGAAGAGAAAAAGAAAAACGAGGTGGAGTGCGAAGAGAGAGAGAGAGAGAGTGGAACTGTTGAAGTGCTCTTCTTTTGCTTTCGCGTTGCACTATATATACATATATACTGTACGCGTAATGAGGCCGCGCGCACGCGTTTTATATACATATTGCGCGCTCTCACACACGCCTTTGCGTTGAAGTTTTCTCGCGCGACCGGGCTTGCGAGCTTTTGTCGAGTGCAAGTACGCGAATGAACGCAGGAGGATTGTAATTGCCTGCTTGGAGGATTTGTTCGCTGAGTTGGCTTTGTAAGTGAGGGGTTTTTTTTTAGGAAGAGGGAAATTGGTTTTGGATGTAGATGCTTGGTTTGGGTTACTTATATGAATAGCGCAGCGTTGAGATGTGATAAGTGTAAAATTAGATTTTCAGCGGTTTTTATACGGGTTCTGAAGTCTCTGTTTTCATTTAATATATACGATTGCTATATTATCGTCAACCTAGTTTCCATTAGGAACGATTGAGATATACTAATTGTTATAATTAAAATATTTGCTTTTTTACATATACGAGTTTTTCTCATTTGGAGAAAGAAAATACTCAATAAAAGAAATGTTTCAAAAATATAGTAAACATAGATTTCTGGTTAAACTATATAAATTATTGAACGCACTGCTACATTTATAGTTATATAAAAAATTTTACTTCGCAACGTAAAAACTATACATCTTATTCCGAAAATTTCTCACAATCTCGATAAACCCGAACCACATCTACCCTCTAAAGTTGAATTAATGAAAATTGCTCCACCATTTCAATTAGTGAATAAAAACTACTAATTTATTAGTGTATATTTACTATTTCATTCAGTAGTTTCATATAAAACTACTAATTTAATTTGTACTTTTTACTAATTACAAAAAAAAGTAGTTTAAAGTGTAGTTTATAAAAAAAATACTAATCAAATAGTGAATATTTACTAATAAATTATAGTAATTTTTTCCACTATAATTGAAATGGTGGAGAGCAATTTTCACTAATTCAACTTTAGAGAGTATATACGCTTCGCATCCTCGCTAACCCTGAACGACAAGATCGCCTGCGTCCCTCTTATTCGACCCATCGAAGAATCCTAATGCATCCCGATGTGAACATCGTCCCGGCAGCCTCGTAAAATTCACTCAACCGTGTATATATATATACTTATATACTCGACACCTCTATACCATATTACTAGTAGACGGCAACTCCCTAAAGTACTTATACCTATGCATAATTCGTATGAGGTATACTATATATATACAGGTACTCTACCCTGATATATACTTATAAAGTACACACGTGTGTGCGTATAGACGATAAGAAGGTATACTCGCGTCTTGCGCACGTGTACGCCCGCGGCTATATAACGAATTGGATCAACCTTGCGAGGTCTCTCGTACAATGTCGAAGGATGATATGGCAGCAGGTCGGTTATATCATTTGTCATGGGAAGAAAGAGAGAGGGAGAGAGAGGGTGTTAGGTTCTTGTTATAAAGGTTTGATTTATCGACGGACCGGTCGTAAATCAGCGACGAGAGAGGTAATGAGATGGATGGAAAGAAATTTGTTTTGGCCACCGTGTAAGTATTATATAGGGGAGGGAGCTGGAAGAGTTGGTAACATATATATATATATATATATATATATATTCGTTTATTTTTCCGATTTCTATTATATTTATACTTTTGTAAAAATTATTGTTGTTTGACGAAATAGGAAAAAAAAAATTAATATAGTTGCGGTTATTTAATTTAATTGGTATATAACTAGACGAATATAATTTTAACATAATGAAATATTTATTATACGGGGAAACTTAATCTCGTGAATTGACCTCTTTTTGTTACATAAGCGCGGCCTTAATAAGGGACAAACAAATGTCCGATCATTAATCTAGGCTATAGACTAAACAACGGTTTGTCAAAAGCTCACCCCCCTCGTACACAATTACGCAGGGTCGGTGAATTTTAACGTATTTTCCGACCCTTATTATAGTACGTTTTTTTTTTAATCCACAAAGACGAATTATAGTATACAATATACACGGCCAAATCGTAAGTTACAGTATAATTGAATAATATCACGGTGATGTTATAATTATCGCATATACTATCGTACAATATATAACGGTATATATAGATAAGAATGTTTTTATATAAGCTTCGTTGCCACAATTTTACCACCTTTATTCCATCCCCATCATACCCGGATTATATACCTATCCTTCCTCAATTCCTGTAGCCATAATCTCTCCGCTATAGCAATTTCGTTATACACCTCGGGATCTCGCGCGTATTTCGCCGCCGCTGTCCGCGTAGAAACCTTTTTATTTATACAATATATATACGTGTGTCCGACTCTTGAAAAAATCCAACGGCCTGTATTCCATACACACACATATATATATATATATATATATATATATATACCGGTGGCAAAGCGAGCGATAACGACAATAGCGCGCACGTAGTATAATACACATTGTGTGTGCTATACGGCCCGAAAAAGGAGGTCGAGTGCCGTAGTTCGCTGCCGCCTCGTGTATATACCGGCCGTTTCGTATTGATCTCACAAGGCGCGTGTATACCGCCGCGTGTGCGCCTAATCCGTTTGTGCGTTGAGCACAAGAGGCGGCGGCGGCGGCTGTTTCGGTGCTTGTGGGTGTATAGGGAGGAAGAAGAAGTTCAAGGTGTCGGGGGGAGGTGGATTTAATTGAATTTCGAATGCGCGTGGCGAGAGGAGAATATGGTTATTATATATGGGGAGTCGATGCGAGAGGTTTTTGAGAGGAAGGGATGGTGAAGTAGATTTATGGTATAGGTGGCGATTTAAACAATCATTTGGGCTTTGTGATTGTTATTCGTGACTTTGGAAAAGTCATTTAATAATGTTATGTTATATGGAAAAACTTTTGCTCAATTTTAGCAGATGATTATTATGTTGAATATACTAATTTATATGGAAATAATTCATTGTAGAATTTTTCTATGATTTTCAAAAATTTTTTTTCATAATTTTTTCAAATTATATCGACAATTATTGTCTTACTGTTAACGACTTGATAAATGCAATTATTCAAACTATAATTGTGACTACTGATGAGAATTTAAGTTAATTTTTTACCTTATTATATAGCAAATAATTTTATAAAAGTTGGAAGTAGAGGGGAGAATTGTTTGGAAATGATGGTGTGTTAATAGATTTCATGCGATAAGAGATGAAAGGCTTTTTCAAATAAAACTAAAAAAAAGTTTAAATTTTTAAATTTGTAATTAACGATTCAAAAAACAAAATTACAAAGATCATATTCGATCAAACCAAACATGTCTGATCTCAACCATAATGTGTCTTAATTTTTATAACTTGCAATTCTTGATTTCCATATATTACACAAATAATGTAAAGATAAATGCATTAAATATAAATACAAACTATAAAAATTAGGACACACATCATAACTAAGTTCATTTGCCTAAATTGTTAACAAGGCAACATTCATTGTTAACCAGGTTTAGCTTGCTCAGCCATTTTTCCTTTAACAAGACTTTCCTCTTGCATTGATATTTGGGTTAATTTTTTACCAATTCGCTCATGAACATCAAGATATTTGGCTATACACCTATCTAAGCAAACAGCTTCACCTTTTCCCAATTCTGGCTCTGCATATTTTGGTTGAATGCATTTTCTGTGACAGGCTGCTGTCATCCTATTATACATATCCGACATCATTTCAATTTCAAGGTCTTGGACCAATTTTAATTTTTCTTCATCCAATTGCGGTAATCCAGCCATATTGATTCTTTAATAGTACTCTGCTTCAATTGAATATATCATACCCTTTTCTTTCAGTTTTCGTCTTGTCAGCAGTTGCAAGATAAATACGTTCTCTAGCTTTCATAGCCTCATATCGATGATTAATAACGTACGTCTTTGATAGATAAAAACCAAACAACCCAACTGCAATAGCTACAGTCCTGTAAAACAAAATTTGTTCAAATAAACAATAAAATAAATTAATTTTTTTATTGCAACTGATATACTCCACTATATATTTAAACTAAGTTTAATTTACTTTTGAAAATTATAATAGATAATCAACTATCATTTTTATTATGAAGATTTACATTGATTTTGCAAGCTAATTTCACACCGCGCTATATGTATTCACGACAGGGGGAGTTACATAAATATTAAAACAATTATCACTTAAAGTAATCAAGCAATGAATAACAGTATTACCTCTCGAACGGATTGTTATACACTTTTAACAAAAACTATTAATCAACAGTGCACAAACAACAAATTCTCAACAAAATTGTTAATAATATCCATTTAACATTCATAATGAATAAACAACCAGACTTTCAATCAGAAACCTACAGACCGTACACAATGAGGTTAGGATAGATAGCGAAACTTGCGTCATCCCGTTAACGAATGTAGATCGATTGATTTCGTACGATCAACGTATTATTTGTACGCACCTACCATCCAATTGCAATTTTTTTAGCCGTTGACATATTCAGTTGCTGACTATAGAAATGGCACTCAAAAGGACGATTCCCCGGGTGAAGAAAAGATTATCTCCTTCTGTGCACGTGCAATTCCAGAATAATCATCAATCGACGAACTCGCTGTTTCAGACTGTACGCGCCATCTATTGACAATTGCATTCCTAGCATTGAAAATTATTATTATTATTTGTTCATTTGACAAATGAGAATTTTTATGGTTTCCTATAGAATATACATTAATTCTTAAGATATTAAAATAAGTGTAATTTTACGATTGTCATCGTTGCCGTCTTCTGCGAATTTTTCGTGAAATTCAAATCACGCGCCACAACTATCAATCGATTACTGTCCAACAATTTGAATATAATAGTGAATTCGCTATTTCTATTAGAAGTAGTGCAATATTTAAATATATTATCTATTAATTTACAATTCAAACGTATGTTTGTTACTACCGACTTCAGCTCAAGAGGAATAGTGTGACTGTGAGGATATACTTATCAAATGATGAAAAGTAAAATATACAAATCACCAGAAAACGTATTTAATAAATTTTTGGTCATTTTAAAAACTTTTTGCTATTTTACTTTTCTCCGATGTATAAATACTTATTTACAAATTTATAAGTAATGAAATGGAATGGAGATGAAATTCTATAATGTATAAGAAATCGGAGCTACTTGTGCGGACTCGGAGCAGACGAGATGCTATTTACCGACGCACGACACAAACTTAGCGGGGCAGCAGCACAGTACAGTTTGCGCACATCGTTTGTTTGCATGTATACTGTGTAGTCAGTGTGATGTTTACTCTCAATAATTTCTGCTAGCAACATTTTTACGTATCTGAAATATATTTATTTTGTTTTATTATTAGCAGTGGTCAACAGTAGTTCAAGGTCTACAAGTATTTTGAAAAAATAAATTCTCTTATTTTTGTAAAAAGTAAATAATATTGCACCAAGAATGGATCAGCCGCAACAATTTTTTCACGAGCTGAGATTATGTGCAACATAGTTTTCACCTAATTTTGTTGAGAATTTATATTGTTGTATACAAACTACCGTGATTAAGATGAGTGGGGGAATTGCACCAAGCCGTTCTACAGTCTACATTTCGAATTTACCATTTTCGTTAACGAATAATGATATTTTCAAGCTTCTTGAACATTATGGAAAAATAGTCAAGTAAGATATAATCAAGATTTATTAATTTTCTTACCTGTAGTGTGAAGTTAATTTATTACTTATTTACGTATTTTTTAGAGTAACAGTATTAAAGGATAAAAGAACTAGAAAGAGTAAGGGTGTTGCATTTGTGCTTTTCCTTACAAAAGAAGATGCTATAAATTGTGCAAATACTCTTGATAACACTGAAGTAAGAATTAATAATTTTATACAATAATAAAGTATCATTGTAATTTCAATTCTGTCAATATTCATTATTGATATTTTTTCAGATTGGAGGGCGTACTGTGAAAAGTTCAATTGCTGTTGACAATGGACGAAGTACAGAGTTTATAAGACGTAGAGATTATCCAGATAAATCACAATGTTACGAATGTGGCGAAGAAGGTCATTTATCATATCAGTGCGAAAAAAATACTTTAGGAGTTAGAACTCCACCTCCAAAGAAAGTTAAAATCAAAAATAAAAATAAAGATAAAGGTAGTACAGGCAATAGTTATGGTGATAGTGATAGTGAAGATGATACAAACAAAAGAAAATCAACATATAGTGGCTACGACAGTGATGGTCCAGATGCAGACTTAGACTCATTGAGCTCTGCTATAAAAGAAGAAGTAAGTAGTGATATTTTAGTATTACTAATAAAATTCTTTTAGTATGTCAATAAACTTTTTTTATTGTAATTATCAAGAATATTTATTAAAAATGTTAACTATTTACAATTGATAAAATTCTATACTCTCATAATTTTCCATAAATTATCAGTATACAATAAAATAATGCATAATAACTATTTCTCATAATTTAGTAATTTCATTATACCTAAAACCTAACATAGAACAATTAATTATCTTACGAAGCTGATTAAATTAAACTTATTATTTTAACATATAAAAAAATAATTTATAGAGTTGTTTATATAATTTATATAATTTTAAGCAATTATTTTTGTATTCCGGTTAATAATAAATAGGATTCTATTTAAAGTTTAAATATGTTTTTTTTTATACATGTATTCAATAATTGCTTTAAAATTTTGTAATTATAATATAGAAACAATTTTGTTGTTTTATACAGTGATATATCAATGAACAATTGATTGTAACAAGGTGAATGCTATTTTTATACTCCTACGTTGTAATTTGTTCAAATAATATCAATAAATATAGTGTAAAAAAATTCTTATCCATTCAATAGAATAACAGTAATATCATAACAAGCTCACAAAATCTTATTTATACTTTCAGCAAGAACGTAGGGAAATAGAAATATATCGACAAAAAGTCACAACAGGACAGTATGCATCAGAAGATCAGGAATCTGTCAACAAAAATAAGCGTTTTAAGAAAAGTGCTTATTTCAGTGATGAAGAAGAACTCAGTGATTAATTGTAAATTTTAAGAATAAATAATATTTTTATAAATTATACCTTACGTTTTTGTTTATTTTCATAATGAACTCTCATATAATTTTTTTAAAGTAGAAGATGCAGGAGGAAAGTCTGTTGCACTTTCACTTTCTAAATCTATTAAACTGAATTGTTGCTGACTACTTTTATTTTCTTCCTTAGCTTTTTCCAAAATATAAGTCCGTTTGACAATGTCTAATGCAATCGCTGTGAAACGAAAAAAATTTATATAATAATGATAAAAATGAAATCTTTGTGATAAAACTTTTATTTTATACCATCACTTTCTTTCAGTTGTAAATCTGTTCTTTCATTGAGATTATGAAGAAAAAGGTGAAATGCATCTTCAACATATGTTAACCGAATCATAAAATCTAGATCTTTTTTAGCCAAAAAGCTTATTAATCGAATTCCATATGTAATTGCATTTAATTGAGCAGTTTTTAAATCAGTCCAAAACTTTCTTTTACTGTTTTTATCAAACCTATTCCAGTCTTCAGATAGTTTATCCTTCCAAGTCATTTTATTCTTTTTGTCTTTAACTCTTATGTTTGAAAGTCTCCAAGAAATATCTTCTTCCATATATTTTTTTTCCAACTCGTCCACATTAATTTTGGAACATTCAAATAAACTACATATAATAAACTTTAATAAATTGAGACAACAATTACACGAACTTATTGTTTTTTCCAGCCATGGTATAGAAAAACTAGAAAGACCTGCATGACTGAATGCAGCCAAATCTTTTGTAACATTAATTAATGTAATTGGATCTGATTTGAAATTATCTAATTGTGCTATGAAAATTTCTAAAGTACATGCATCTGAAATTAAAAGACCATAATATTTATTTAGATTGACTAAAATAAAATTTTGATGTATTATTTAAATATTTATACCTGAAGTAAAATTAAGAGACCCCTTCCAATAATTGATACCAGATTTATCTGTAATGATAAATAATTTTTATTAAATAGTTTTTATTATTATTTAAAAAAAAATAAAATAAATACCTGGTGAAATACATAATTTATTAACAAATTTAGGATATTGTGAAAATTCTTTCAATAACATAGACATTGGTATGAAGCAGCTAAGCAAAGGTCTACTGAAAGTGATTTCTTTCAAAATACAAAATATTTTGTTCAATCTAGAATAGAAAATACAAATATAAATTTCATAAAATAATATTATTTTGAATAAAAGACCAATAGAGTAATATTTTACCCCTGTGGAGTGAATCCTACATTAATTTGCGCATTAGTAATTAAAGTTAGTAGAGCATTAATTAAACCAGTGAAATGATGGGATCGTCTCTATAAATCGAAGCACATTAATATTAATAAAATTCTTAAATCAAAAGTTAAGCAAGAAAATTAAATTTCACTTACAATCGTCCCCACAACAGTGAGAAATTCAAGGACAATATCCAGAAATTCAAAACTTGACCCCTTTTTGTTCCAGGTACTATAACTTTTCATCTGACTAGCGTATATTTCGAAATCGGGATCTTTCGTTACGTTAAGTTTGGCATTTCCACAGATGTAATCGGCAAGGTAAGTCGAGACGAGGGCAACGTGTGCAAGAATGCCGATGGCTCGACGTGTCTCGATACCACGTTCGAGGTCATACCATGCGCGAGCTTCGCAGACAGATTTGGTGTGAAGTACCGGCATCTCGTAAAATTCTGATAGATATAATTCATTCATATCACGAATATCGTCGTTCTGTAAGGCTTTCGAGATATTTTGCAGTACCAATGTCGAATTCAGTAAAAGTTCGCGCGCAGTTACTATTAGCTACAAGAAATTTTAATTACTTAGAAATTGTGTTTTTAAATAAAGTAGAATTTATTGTACCTATAGTTCTTACTTTATTAATGATTGGAATGCTGTTTACAGAGTTTATCTCTGCTCCAGTTTTGTCTTTTAATTTAGCTAAATCTGGTAAAATAAATTCTGTGCTTAAATTTTTGCCATCAACTATGGTCACTTTTGGTTTTGTTAACTCTGGATTTTCTAAAAATGAAGTTAGATTCATAAATATGTATGCCAGTTTAATGGCAATTAAATTAAGAAAATTATATTATACCAAAAATACGAAAGGTTTCCTCATCCTGAAGGATTGCTAAATTTCTTTTACCAATTTTTTCCTCAATTTTAATTTGAACAACAGATTTTTCTGGTTCTGCTGGTTCAAAGGCACATTGGGGTATGATCTTAAGTGGGTACTCTGTAATTGAAAATAATTTAAATTATATTTTCTTTAGTAAATTGTATGTTAAATCTAAATTTCTAATAATCACTAACGTATAAGACTGGTTTTCAGAAGTTCTACTGAAAAAGTTTCTTTAACCTGAACACTCATTTCCTTGGTTTTAATTTTTTTAGGTATCCTGTAATATAGATTAGATTAAATTTGTTTATCCAAAAAAGATTTTGTAAGTTAAAAAAAATGAATGACCAACCAATTCATAGATGTATTGCTTTTATCCTTATTTGCCTTAATCATATTTACTTGGGGTTGGGCAAATTTAATAGAACCAGATTCCATCATTCTAGATTTATCAGCAATAGCATTGAACTCAAAACTCTTTAAAAATGAATTAGAATATTTAATAGTGTAAAAATAAATGCAGTTATTTTTTGTAAATCAAATTCTATGAATTTTATATAAATTAATAAACCTGTAATTGCAATTGTGATTCTAGAGAAGCTTTGTCTTTCACAAGTGCACTTATTTCCTTTCTAAATTTTTGTACTTGCTCTTCCATTTCACGAGTTAATTCTTGTTGTTTCTTATCAGCTCGAGCTTGTATCTGGCTTAGTTGTTGGCGTAAAAATTCTGTTTCACCCTCTTTGGTCATGAAATCTTCAAGTAATTTTTTCTTTTCCTCTTTCCATTTTTCAACTTGATCATCATCTACAAATATGTTTATAAGTCATCATATAGTATGATATTAACATTTTTTAAATAATATTCTGCTTATTGTACCTGATATTAAGACAACATTATTACTAGAAACATCTTGCCTATTTCGAAACGTTGAATTTAGAGAATTGCTTTTAATATCACTTTCAAAATCATCAAACATAATAGCTTGAGTACTTTCTGTGATTTCTTTTTTTAAATCAGAAGAAGCTATCATTTGAGATTGAGGAGTTCCATACTTAAATGTACTATTTTTTTGATAATTATTTCCCCTGTAACCAGAACTAGTAGATGGTACAGGATCAAATACAAGCTGTTTAGGTTTGATTGGTTCTATTGCTTTTGCTTTAGGTGCTACAAAAACTATTTCCTATAATTCCAAGAGAAAAATAGTGTAACTTTTAGTTTTTATCTTTATTACTTATAAAAAAAAATCACTAGAAAATATTAAAAATACCTCCTGTGTTGCTTGCGATGCAATGAAGTCCATTTCTTCAATTTCTTCCTCCCCAAAATCATCTCCCCATAGATCATCATTGACTTCAACATTGTTGACTGTACTTTGCTGTGATTTCTTTTCTCTAGGTTGTACTGATTCTTTTGTTACATCAAGTTTAAATCTTTTAGCAGGTGATTCACTACGACCTTTTGAAAATCTCTTAGACATGTTTTTATGACAGTAGATTATATTTGAAGATTAAAAAAAAATCTGGGAGCCTTTGCTCCTCGTCAAAAACACCTCCAGACTCGACTTGCATATAACTCATATAACACTTTCTTTTCTTCATTACTTTATTTTGTTGACTAGATCTCATATTATTTACATTTCCTAATACTTTTCAACTACTTTTAGCACCTTTCATAATTCGTTTGATTGACAATACGGATGTATTTTTCATGAATCCTCAAGAGAATAATATCACACATTAATAATACCATTAGCCATCAATATTTCTTAATAAATTATAATACTCATAATTAAATATAACATTTATCTGTAAATAATAGAAACGGTCTGGACAAGTACATATATAGAAATGGCGCGAGATGATGGAACAGCCTAACCTACAAAATGCCGGTACCGTCTTTGTATTGACCTAACTTTACCACTCAAGACAGAAAGCGGAAAAATATAAAAGGGTTGCATATAGTAATTAAAAATATACATAAATTAAAAAAAAAAGAAAGTTTACGAATAAAATAAATTTTTATTTCAGTACTTTATCATTATAAAAATAATTTGTATAAATTCCAAATTTTCATATAACAACAGCTCTACAAAATATTAGATCATATATATATGTACAAAATTCATCCCGTTAGTATAAAAATTCTATACGCACATTCGGTATATAATAAAACAACGCATATCATCGCTCATTTCTATGTAAAAAATGAATAACTCAGTTAATGAGCTAATATAATTATAATACTTAATATCTATTTACAAACATTAATAGGCTCCTACTAACGCGGTTCAATAATTTTTTTGAGTGATTCGGCAATGCGTATAAAATATTAATAACAACCATATTTCATCGATAGTGCTTCAACGTGATTGCACTAGCGTCCCATTTGAATTCATATACATTTTTACTTATTCACATTGACTCTTCAAAATCGGTTCACTTGTTTATTTTATCACTGACAGTATTACTGGATGAAAATTGATGTCGCACAAGATCAGCAGCCGAGGGTCTCTTATACGGCTCCGGATGAACCATCGTCTGTCAAAAAAATAAAAACAGTTTACTTTCATTAAAACTTTTTCACATTCGAATGCAAATGTTGAAAATAACATCATATATATATATATATTTTTACCTTTATGAGGTCATTGAGCGCATCGCCGTACCGTGAGAGCGCTGTCAGTTTTCCATCCCTGATATCATGCCAGGCACGCCCGTTTTTCGGCAGGGGTCCACCGCCCCCAGCCTCGTAGACCGTAAGTCCAAGAGCGAACACATCCGCTTTCGTCAGGTCTTCGTACTCCTCGCGCAGTATTTCCTTTGGGAGATATCTGAAATCATATCGGAAGGTAAATATTTATAGTGGGTGAGATATATAGTTGTTACCTACCCTAGTGAAAAAAAATTAATGCCGATAACAGTTGATATCTGCAGCTATCAGAAAAAAACTGAAGAAAGCGGAAGAAAACAGAAATTAACTGCAGAAAAAGGTC
>JAWWEQ010000001.1:32290420-32305572 GCA_035583055.1 Torymus tubicola
TTTGATTTTTATTCTATGACTAATACAACCGAAGATATTGTAGTCTAAAGAGCGACCCTATTTACAAAAAATTTTCAAGAATTTATGGTCGGTACTGTATATATATCAAAATTATAAAAATTTATAACGTGCTCCACTTCAATTCCACGACTCATGTAATTCTAAACCATTCGTATTGCATATATACACACTTTTCACCTATATATATACCCACGTATATGCGCATCGTTATAAAATTTTTACTTATTCGCATATATACTCTCTAAAGTTGAATTAGTGAAAAATCCACTGAAGATTAGTTAAAATTGCTTCACCGAAACATTAGTGAATATATTCACTAATGAAATAGTAAATATTCACTAATTCTTACTAGGAGAGGGTCTAAACTATCACAATTCTTTGGCTAGATTCAATATTTTTCAACTCTGTAAAATGCAACAAAAAGATGGCACCTCTAGTTTTCATTTCATTGTTTACAATTGTATGTATGCTTTATCTAAACTAAGTAATAAACAAATAAAAAACGAGAAATTTTTGCAATATTTCATTAAAATGTAACTAAAAATGTCGATAACTCGAGCATATCGAATCGTTAGGGTCTAATACTCCATTTTACACCATATTTTAATATCCAAAAACATATCTCAAAGTTTCAGCAAAATCCGTGATCCGGAGGTCTGACCTTCTCCTAGTTAGTGGAAATATCCACTATTCAAAACAGTGCAACTCCTCTTTTTTAATTAGTGGATAGTTCTATGTATTTCCACTAAGAATCAGTGAATATGTCGGTGGTGCAATTTCAACTAATCTTTAGTGAATTTTTCACTAATTCAACTTTAGAGAGTACTATCAATATGCTCCAAAATCTAACTGATTTCCCGAAACTCCGATATCAACCCCACAACCCACATATGTTATCCGATTTTTAAACCCATCAGAGAAAAAAAAGTCAATATATAATATAGTCTATACCTACTACGTTTACACTTCCGCGTCGACCGATACAGTATAAACATCGAGAGAGAGAGAGAGAGAAAGAACACCGCGCCTTGACAGAAACACAATATTATGATTCCGATCGCTGGTTACATAGCCGGCGATCGTCTCGCGTATACCTATACAACACCTGTTGAACTCATGTGCGCGTCGTCGTGTGTGGTTTTATCGCTGTTGCTTCTCCGTTTACTCAAATCACGCGCAATGTATAATATCTTAATATTATGTATATAGCTCATATTTCTTAAAAACTATAAAAAAAAAAAAAACAAAACAAAATAAAAAAAAGAATCAAAATATCTTACCCATCACCGTTTCTCCTTTTATTCTTCTTACGTCTTCTACCGGTCTTATTATTATCAATCTTGTCACCAACGACGATCTCGTCATCGTCAACGAGCGGTGCGAACCTGTTAAAATTGACAGTAGCCAGTCTCTGTTCGGTATTACTAGTTCCATTCGCCTGCTGCTGTGTCTTTCCAGCAACCCCTGATGTATGAGGAGCAGCTGCGGCAGCTGCGACAACGCTCTGATCGCTGCTCCCCCTCAAAAAGATGCGTTTGAGCCGTCGACATAGTGCGTTCATACAAGCCATGGCTCCGCGGCCTTTCGTTGGCCTCTTCTTTACCTCTTGTCTCGTCCTTATCTTCGTATTTTTGATAGCCGTTGCGTTGAACTGCAACCTCAACAAGGACGTAGACGAGGTAAACGAATGAGTTAAGGTTTCTTCGATATTATCGGCATAATTGCTACCGTTTACATCACTGTTGTCGTTGTTGTTCTTGCTGTTATCGTCGTCATTCCAAACGAGTTGCAGACGCTGGAAGTGCCGCACGAGGCTGGCATAGTTGTCAGTTGCAGTAGCGCAGCCGAGCGGACTCACCTCCAGTATAGGCGGCGAGGCTACGGCAGCGGCGGCTTTGTGCGAGCGTCCGCGGGGCCACATTCGATGCTTTTCCCAAAGCTTCTTTCTCTCTCTCTCTCGTTGCGTTGGCCCGGGAATATAATGAACGCTCACACACACGCTTAGTTTGTTTCCCGGAATTTTTTGTTCCCTTTTTCGTTGGGATCAGAATGGGGGACGACGTAGTACTGTATATATACCTGAGTCGTGTTGGGTCCCTCGTGTGTATGCTTGTGATCCCCTTGTCTATCGGGGGAACAGTACGATGCGGCAGGTATAAGGGAAAAATCGACGAACGATAATATCGATTATCGACGAGGGGGGAAAGTTTTTCGCTTTCCCGCGCGACACTGAATTGTAGTAGTGTTATATGCCTGCGTCCGGTAATCGGACTGCTGTAGACAATTTTGCGATGACTTTGCGGGTCTTGATGGTTTGTAGACGGGGATATATCTATAGGTGGGAGAAGGAAAATTGGGAAAATATAGTATAGTATTCGCTGGTTTTCAAAATAGGCATGTATCATTTAGGGGGTTCAGTTTAAT
Source organism: Torymus tubicola (assembly GCA_035583055.1). Classification (NCBI taxonomy): domain Eukaryota; kingdom Metazoa; phylum Arthropoda; class Insecta; order Hymenoptera; family Torymidae; genus Torymus; species Torymus tubicola. The sequence goes on from JAWWEQ010000001.1 coordinate 32,292,866, forward strand.
AATAAAAAAAGATTGGAATGATTCGCATTTAATTTATAAGCATTTGTTTGTTACTTTGTAGGTCATTATTTTAGTGCAAAGTTTTAATAATAACACTTATAAATGAACAATAAACAAAAGATTGAGCTAATCAACTTTAAATTAAGTACAAAAAAAGAAAGCGATTTCTATTACAAGTTAAAGTCAATTTATTTAAATTAAAAAGACGAAAAATAAATATTTTACGAGAATGTTAAAATAAAATAATAATAGTCCCGCAATAATGTACAAAAATTATCAAAACATGTACGATTAATTTACAATTTTCAATATACAAGAATTTAAAGATATACACAAGTATAATAGATGACACACAAGAATAATTGCTCCAAAAAAACGTCCATTAATGTTCGTTGTTTTAGTTTCATTTTATTTTCAATTTGTTACAAAATATTATTGTTATAATATTACGTGTAATAAAAAATAACAAATCACGACCTGTCAACGCGCCATCTGTGGTATATGTCTCTTTCAAAATTTGTCCTCGTCGAATAATGTGCAAAAATTCAACGTTCCGCCAATACTGCGCAATCGGCGTTCGCATTCCGGGGATCTACCCTTGCCCATGCGCGTATATTGTATGCGGCCATTTCTCTTCTCGTCTCCAAAAGATCCTCCACACGTTTACTTTAACATACTCAACTACGATCACATTTTTTTTCTCACGTCCCAACAACAAATTTCCTGCTCACACATTTTACTCACACTGTGCCTCTCTTTTCTCGCTTTCTTTCTCTTTCACTTTATATCTCTTTGCGCACGCTAAATATATTCCCTTTTATCCGATCGATGCGATAGAAATATATTTATTCATAGACAATGATCTCGCATCATCCGTTAAATTCACGCAAATGCTCGTATACTTTTGTTGATTTAATCTGAATTGTTTCTTCTCTCGTTTTCTTTTGTAGGCGTAATAGCGTAAAGACTTAAAATTTATTTTTAAAAAATAGCTTGTCTCTTGTTATAGTACACGCGGACGTTTGCGTGGAGACTCATGTATATAAAAAGAAGGCACATTAACTGTTTGCTCCGTTGCTAATTTTCAAATGGATAATGACACTGAAAATTGCCAAAAACATCCTCGATCAAGATCCATAAGGTTGACTCAACAGTGGCAAACAATGAGTGATACTTTGCATCTATGTAATTTCAGTGTGAACGAGATAAACTAATAATTAATTAATAGTTAATAGTAGTTAATAGCTAAACAAAAAAAAAAACGCAGTCTAAAAGATACTATATTACAGACGCAGGATTTCGTAGAAAATTCATACTTATATCATTTTATTCTTTATACCCGATTTAACATATACACATATCGCAGTTCATTATCCATTTATAGGGTTTACGAAAAGATTTTGCATTACCAAAAATGCTCGAGATTTACTGACCGTCCGCTTATTATTTAGGCACTTGCATGCGTTAAGTTTTATCTTAGAAAATATTTTCTTAACTCTGTACATGTTTTCACGCCAACAATGTTTCATTTCAATGACCGAAAAATTATTTCTTTTTGCGTAAACGGAGTAATTATAATCAATCGAAAAAATTTTTTTTTTATAGAGGTGGTTTATACAAACACAAGACACTATCGTTTTTACAGAAGTAAACAAACGTAGTTTATTCTTTTATTTTTTATACATATATTTCATAACAAAGAAAAATTGATTTTAATAGCATAGGAACTTTTGGCAAATAGTTATCCTGCTGTAAAACGAAGTGCTTTAGTGAAGTCGTAAAAACCTCCTACATTTTTTTTAAATTGAAAACGATGAAACACACTTTGAAAAATTGATTTGATTATGTTTTCTGATTTGTCACATTAATGCATCGTAATAACAATAATTATGCGAAAGCAGGGTGATGCTTTCGTTAGTAAGCGAAAAATAATTAACCATTAACGCCGACTATACTAGGAAAAATATGACTTGCGCCCCTTAAATTTATTATACATGAATATAAAAATATTTTATATAATGTACTATACAACACAATAATGTTAGCGATAAAAGAAGGACGTTAGTGTATAATTAGTGGATTTTCTGGAGGATTAGAAGACTTTTAAAATCATTACAAAAATAATTTAATTTAAAAAAGGAAATAAATGATGCCTAGTTTTAAAGAACTTCACATCGACTCAAAACGCGTTGACTCGCGACAGTTTATACAGAGTCAAATTGCGGGCTTATACTACCTTACTTTTAATAAATCGCGAAGTGACAATAAAATAAAAGATATTGAGTCAAATTTGTAAAAATAAAAATGAATCTATTATTATTTATTAATTACATTTAAAATAGTATGATTATAATGAAAAAGTAAATATTAAATTTAATATACTTTTTATTTTCGAGCTATCAACAGCCAACTTTAAGTTTCATGATTAATGTTGGGATAATTGAAAAATAGTGAGGCTTAAAAACTTTATAAATTCATTCTAAATACTTTGTTATTTTTGAAAATTTGTTTTTTTTATAATAAATTGCCTTACGCGCATATTGTACTGTAAAATAAGACATGCGGTATACTTATTAAAATAGATAGTGCAAATAATTATCTTAGAAATCACAGAGTCAAAAACTTTACAAATCATATGCAAGACAATTTTGTAATAATTATAGCAGATATTAAATAACAAATCTATTGATTTCCAGTGTAAAAGGGATGCTAATTGATCAAAAATATATCTTCGTCTTTTATCTCATAAGAAATATATATGTAGGTAATAATGTCAGCTCATGCAAAACAATTTATATCAATAGAATGTAAAGCAAAAAACGCGAGTTGATCAAGTATAATATTTACATGTGGTTACGTTTTTAGGAAGACAAGCAATTTCACTCTGCATACAACAAAGTCCGAGTTCGCTTAAAGGCGTTACTGTATTCCGGATCAAGGACCGTGAGCAAAAGTGAAGCTGAAATTTAATTTTTTTTTTAATTTTATAAGATGCACACTTCATTTGCTGGTGTGGATGTTCTCAAATATACGTCGAAATCCTCAAGTTTTTATGATACTACCTAATTGCAATCATGTCGTTATAGAGATTATAAATCAGTCGGAAAAAGTTCTGTCCTTTTTTTTTATTACCTTAAAATGTCATATTTACTTAGTGCTGAATAATCTTTTTGCAATCGATAGAAGTTAAAAGGCCACGTAAGTCTGAAATACGCCAGGCCAGTGACAAAAGTCCACACCATCGTAAAATTAAAAAAAGCTGGCACTCGCTTCTGCTCGGGGCCCCTAATCCCGCTTAAGAGGAACGACACACGTTCCATCCAATGACTTAAAGACTAAAAAAAGTTATAACCGGATATCACAATACAATGGGCACGCTAATGGGCACCGCACACCTAACTATATCTCTTCTCTCCCGTACTGTCCTCCCCCCTTCGCCTGTGTCTTAACACCTACTACGAAAGAATTAATAAAAAGAACATGATATCCTTATTTTTACTCCGCGGTGAAGGAAAAAAAAGGATGAAGAAAGAAAAAGAAATCGCGCAGTACTGATAGCTCTAGAAGTTGGTGGTACTGCTGCTGCGATTGACCTTTTTGCCGACGGCGCGCGACGACGACGAGGTTCGGTTAGGCGTGGGTCGAAGCCGGTAGCCGCAAGTAGCAGAAGCCACTACCGCAGCTGCTGCAGGGCCTAGTTGACCCGCGCTGTTAAGCGCCACCATGTTCGGTGCTATGGTCTTTAGGCACTTGGCCGCCTCCTGAAGCTGCTTGGACAGTATCTCATTCTTAAGGCGCTCGGCGTTGAGCTCGCGGCGCAACTGCGCCTTGGTTTTGTTACCATTTGGGCTTAGAACCCTGTGCTGAATCAGGCTCACTGCCGACGGTCGCATTTCTGGGTTTGGATGGATCATTAGCTGTAAGCATACAAATTTATAGGTATTTTTCGAAGTTGATCTTGGTCATTCATAAGTAACTGCAAGCCTTTGTAACTTGTTGATGATATACATGCGTACCTTGACTAAGTCATTGAGGTCTCTACTATATTGGGGCAACTCCTTGAGATGTCCCTTGCGTATCTCATGCCATTCGGGTCCATTTTTAGGTAGGGGCTCACCACATCCGGCTTCGTAGATCGTGAGTCCCAGGGCGAATATGTCGGCCTTGGTCAGGTGCGTGAAGTCCTCTTGAAGGATTTCGGTCGGTAGATACCTGCAGTCCCCCTCCTCGACCTGCGGGTTGGTTATCGAAGTGACGTGTCCCAGATCACCGATCTTGTACGTGATCTCCTCCTCAGTCTCTTCTTCGTCAAAGCCGTCGTCGGCGGAGTCGTAGTTGACGCGCAGCTGACTCTTCTCGCGTGATATAAAGATGTTGCCCGGCTTTATGTCCATGTGCACTATTGAGTAATAAAGGTTACTTGTTATGTATAAGTACTTATTAAGGAAGGTGCGATTGTTTTGATGACTACGTGCTAAGGATCATTCGAAGTGTTTCTAATCGGCTCAAGCAATGAGCGTAAAAAGCACTTAACCCTCCAGGATGTTAACTTTCCAAAATTACAAAAAATAAAATTACGCCATTCGTAGTATTCGTTTATTTTTTTTTTTTATTAAAACCATCATTTTTTAAATACTTCATCAAACCACAGCCTAGAAATGCAGGCCTCTTCAACTTACCTAATTGCATGCTGTGAATGTATCTGAGACCCTCGGCTACGTGTAGCAGCAGTTGCCTGACTTCCGCCTCAGAGAAGGTTCTGCCCTCCTTCTTTAGCTTGCTAATAGTGTCGGCCAGACTGCCGCCGTTGCAGTACTCGTTCTGTATGATCATGTGATTGTCCTCAGCCCAGGCTGAGTAATATCTAACGACGTGCTGGTGCTTTCCGAGGACAGCATGCGCGTAAACCTCATTCAGGGCGTTCTTCTCGCTTGCACTACCTGCCACGGGCTTGATGCTCTTCTTCACCGCGTAATTGCAGCCGTCCAGTCGGTGAGTGCACTTGTAAACGGAGCCGAACTCACCGGTGCCGAGGAGCTCGAGCTCAAGGAACTCCTGGTAATAACGTGATATGTTGGACTCGTGGAGGGCGACGCGCTTCGTCGGCTGCTCAACGTCGTTGTCCGATTCCTCGGAGTCGACTAGATCAAACTTGGGTATTCGCAGTTCTGGTGATCTGTTGGGTGCAAGAAGACGAAAGGTTTTTTTCGTTAATAAATTTTTAAGTGTTTTAAGTATAATGAAATAACGTATTGGAATGCAACTGTTTCATAACAGTTATTACAGCAGTTCATAAAAAAATAGTTAAAAAGACTTTTTTGTTTAAAACTGTACACAAAATAATAAGTGTTATTTACAGTTATATAAACAAATTTTTTTTTTTTTGTTTGACAACCAAAATAATACAAAAAATTAAGACATACCCAACCAAACTGCGTTTTGATCTTGTTCTCTTTCTTGCAGTAAGCAGCATTCCATTTGGAGTAAATGGATTGATGTTAGCTTGTGGTTTTTCACATTTGGTGTGATATGATGTTGGAACTGCTTTGGGTTTGTCTGGATGAAACAGCCTGGTACATTTGTTTGGTATAGGTGTGTGCATGGCGCTTTTCTCAATTAAAGTTTTTGGCGTTGCTGGTGAGTCAAAGAGCCTTAGTGCTCGAACTCTTTTGTAAGGAGGACTGCATGCCATGCTCATTCTGGATTGCGGACCTCCTTCTCGATGATGTGCTCTGATTCCCATAGGACCTGTATCACCATAAAAATAGCAACAAATTAAGCATTATTTTTTATTTTTATTAAAAAATACAGAATTACTTTCGTAGTTTTAAAATAAAAACAAATTTATTAGGAATTTAATAGTGGAAATTATCAGGTATTGTTAAAACACAAGTTTATCAATTGTCACATAAATGTATAAATTGTATATATATATTGTATTCATGAAATGCATGGTACTCAAAACAGATCATGCTTCCAATGGACAAATATTACATTACAAAACATGCTGTCATATAACATATAAATGATTGGGCAATTAAATATGTTACCAATCATGTTTTTTCCTTTTGTTTTTGTAATAGATATATATATTAATAATAATAATATATTCAATATTAATATCTACTTCATTGGATTAGGAATTTTGTATATAAAAGAAAGTGTAATTTAAATTTTAATAAATTTCAATTTAGTTTATTAATATTTTTTTGACATAAATGATCGAATAAAAAATAAATATTTTGTATATTATGAACTCCAAATTCCAATGAATAAGACAAAGAATATCATGGCTATCTCATTTTAGCAAACTTTTTTTATAGTGATCTTAACTTATAGCTTGGGGGCTTGTGAAAGTCAGACTCCAAAAACTGAGTCATAAATTATACAGTTTCAGATACACCTGGCCTCTTCATGACATCTAACATATGCACCATAATATTATTCTCAAAATAATTAAAAAAAATAATTACTTTCACGTGTTTTGCTTTAAAAAGATATTTTTTTCATTTTATGAAAGAATAAGTATTTTTGATCATATGTATATAGATTTCAAAAATACATATTTATGTTACATTAAAAAAAAATTATATATTAATTTTTGTATTTTGTTATAAATATGGAAAAATAAATAAAAATATGTTGAATTACATTTGTTCATTCATAAATTTATCTTATTATTTGCACCTAGCAACACAAGTATTAGTATATATATATATATGTATATACACACATATGTATATGTATATACATACACATTTATATCAGATAAATTCTAAAAATATTTTATTTATGAATTAAAACAAGTAGGGTTTCTATAAATAAATATAGTGCTCCAAAATGCCAAAATTTAAAACTGTACACCTTTTGTAAGATATTTAAGCCTAGCTAACGTTTTTAAAATGGATACTTCCTGTTCTTTATGCCATATTGTCATTAGTTTAGAAAGACATTTTTAGCCAAGGTACAACGCCCTCTCTACTGTCTCTGATAAAAATTTTAATCTACCTAATTCTAATGTCAAATAAGCCTTCATACTCTCCATTCAACTGATTCTCCATTTGAATAAAAGAGAATTTTGGAGCAAACGCTCACACCACAGACAAAACAGAACCATTTGCTCCAAAATTTTATCAGAAGTCTTTACCTATCTTTCCAAAGAGCATTATTCGTGCCAGACAAAAAAGATATGTTCCAGACAAAAAAATGCTCTAAACTACTAATCATACGAAATTCTGCTTCTATTCGCCACCAACCATTTCACCATAACCCTTTCTTTTTTTCTAAATTATTTTTCACAAACCCTCATTTCTCACACTGTCACACACACACACACACAAAAACTCGCCGAAACTCATTATATGAAAACAAAAAAAATGCCTCCAGAAGGCTGTACACGCGGACCTGATAAAGTAGCCGAGGGCGTTCTAACGCTCGGTTCAGCAACTCCGACACACGCTTGTCCCGGCATCTCTTCATCACCGCTCATATCCATGCTGTTATTAAACGACAGCTTTCGTGGCTGCGTCATGAGGGCAAGTCCGAGATCCTCGCTCGACGTATCGAGAGTTGCATCCACGTCGTCCACGTCGCATCCCGAGCTATTAGTCGTAGCATTCAGCTCGTCCTCCGCGTCATAGCCACCCTGATGCATAGCTGCTTCTCCTGCTGCTGCTCGATGGGCGAGCCTATCGTCACCATTAAACTTGCTACGACGATTGCTCGACGCTAACTCGTCTTCGTCGTAGACGTACTGCTGCCTCTGCCGGGCCGACGCGCTGACCTCGCGCATATATGAAGATTGATACATACGCGTACACACTATCTCATACACTGACACACACACACACGTATATATTAGCGTGCGTGCGTTGTGTATAAGGGACGCCCCGCTGCTAATAGCGCTGTCTCTCTCTCTCCTTTTTTTCCACTCTCCCTTTGCTCGTGTGCGTGCGCGTAGACGATGAGAGAAAAAAAAATTCGGCGCACCGCGCGCCGCGCACACACGCTCCTTCTCTCGTACCTTCTTTTCTTCTTGCTTGATTCACGAAATGAAACTTATCACTCGCGGTATTTATTATCTTATAGCGCACGCGCGTGAACAAAACCGTTTCGCGATCACCTCCTCGTGTCAGAATACGATTTTTCTCTGTTATAAAACACACGCACCAATACTACACTATACGGCTCGACCCGTATATATATATATATATATATATATTCTCACGCGCGCCAGAGATTCTGCCTGCGTGCTTCTCGTAGTCAGGCTGCGTTCGTTATGTTATGGCGGCCGTCGGGCCGTGTCGACGCGGTTTTGAAAAAGCCTCTATAGCATACCAGGCATATGACCGTGCACCAATCAGCACGTCGCTTTCAAATGCCCGGCGTGAGCAAGCCCCTTTGCTATTGGCTAACTGACAATGGCCGTGTGCTCTCTCTCTCTCTTTCTCTCGATGTATATATATGTATTTTAGGGCCCCGTTCTCCGCGCGCTCGCCACAGCTCTCTTTGTGTCGTTTTCTCGAGGGTGCGAGAGAGACGACACGTTATATGCGTGCTAGAGTATAGATATATATATATATATATATATATATACACACACAAACACACGTATATATACGACAGGGGTTGTTCGTTCGCTTACGCACGCGTGGATATTATATATAGTATATATACACGAGGCAAGGGCCCCGCAGCACGTTTTTCCCCAGAGGTATATATATATACGGCCGTAAGTTGGTTCAGTTTATCGAGGGTGGGTTCGAGGAAGAGAGAGGGGCGGTGTGGGACCGAGAAAAAGAGAGAGGGCCATTTGCGATGGTGCGGGATGAGGAGGGACGCGGAGAGGATATTTCGCGAGAGTGGATTCCGAAGGCCCACAAGGACGTTGCGAATCGTTGCGACATGAGTAATATAACGAACGGACGAATGAATATATAGTCAACGAGCGCGACTGTGCGACGCGCGTTCTCAAGGTGTGAGACATACTACGCACCGCGTTTTGGCTGTTAAGTGTATATATGTATATAGATGGATGACAGGGTGGATGACGCATTTACGGGTATATAGAGATAAAGGAATCGACGATTTTTTTTTAACGGCTCCTATACGGGATTTCGCACTATTTTTCTTTCAACGCATGATGCTAAATACTTTTTTTACATTACAATTTCTTTAACCGTAAATAACGTTGATTATTTTTCTTCCTTTTTTTTTTTACTTTTTTCGACACCTCGTTAACGAAACTATAACGTCAGCAATGAAATTAAATTCATAGCATAATCGAGTTCGGCAGGTTATATACATTATATATACCGGCTTTTTAAATGGCGGCACAAAAACATATATCTAATACTTGTTGCACGCAGAAAGCCCCCGCACGTACAACCCTTGTAACGATCAAGCTTATGCCGCCTGTTGCATATATTGAATTGCGTCCGTTCAGATTACGTACATATACGTATATACGCGCGATATGCATCGTGAATATAAATACATATCAAGTCCAAAATCATTGATGTCCTTCGTATATAAGGTAGATGAATGTATATAAGTTGCTAACTGACTGAATTATGTATATATATGCGTTATATCGTTAAAAATGGCTATGACGTCAGTGCAACGTATAATATTGAGTTCAATGCACTTTTCAGAAACGTTCGTCTTTATATTTTTGTAACGTATAAAAGTTTTATATGCTTCTGATGCGGATTATTATTTCAGTACAACATTAAACATTGTAAATTTTCGTTTCAACTTTTCTACTTCCGAATGAAAGCACGCACCCTTAAGTATATTAAACAAACGCTTGTCAAAATATATTACGATCCCTATACGACATTGTATATAAACCACAAATATTACAATTATTAATCCATTCAAGTAACAACCAAACCGTGCAATCTTAAAGCAAAAAAAAAAATCACACCATAGTCTTCCTTGTAAGCGCCTTCGCACGCTGTACAACCACCCCCGGATTCTTTCCACTCGATCACTCCACCAATTCTCCATTCATACTAAACATATATGCGCGTGTGTAACTCCGCATGATTGCGCATCTTTTCACCCCATCACACAACACTCGCCCGCGTGCAGAGCTGCATCAACGGAAAATTCGCGTGCGGCTGCATAGGTAATACAGCATATAGATGATCGCGCATGCGCACGCGGTTACAGTACGCATATATATCCTGTCAGAACCTGCACACGCGTCTCTCTCGGATTTTCTCTCGGTCCCTCTCAAAACGTGCATAGGTGCGTAGAGGTATATAGGTAAGTATATATATATATACACGACGAAATGCAAAGCGTTGCCTATATACCCCTCGCACGCTGCCGGCGTCATCTGCACCTTGCCGAAGTGCATACACACGCCCGGCAGCCGGTCGCTTTCTCTCCCTCTCTCTCTGTTTCTTTTTTGCCTTTTTTTTTAAGAGAGGGCGAGTGTGCGCAAGAGAGACGAAGAAGACTGCTTTGGTTTTGAGAAATGTGCTCGTGCGGTTAACGCGAATGTAGAAGGATTTTTGGAAAGAGACTCGCGTTTTTTTAGGAATTTTTAGATATATATACGTGAAATATTAGAGTATTTTTGTTTGGGTATATCGTTTGCGAAGGGTGGAAGGAGAAAGTTTGTTTTTTTTTCGTTAGTTCTATTGCACAGGGCCCGGGTTCTGTGTCATCATCCCTTTGATTTAGATGCAAGTTTATTTTCTTTGTCTGAAGGGCGTACAGGTACAGGTCGGTACAGGTATATATGTATGTATGCATTGGGAAGTGGTTTGGCCTGTTCTATAAGCGCGAGGTTTCGACGCGAGATGCGCTTTTATGTGCACTAAGTATACGTAGTAATTTCGTTTTAATTGAAAGAGAATGTCGTTTCAAAGGATTTACGGTGACCAATATCATGTTGCGAAATAATGTATATCTAAATAATTTTGTAAATAATTAGGATGTTTTTATGGGTTTAGCTATTTTTAGCAAACAAAATAACATATCCCCTTAAAGCAAAGTTTTTTTTTTTCAAAAATTATCATATATACATCTCATTTAAATCATCCCCATTTATATAAAACGAAAACGAAAGTTATATACTTATGCATTTAAAAAGGTTTGAAAAAATATATACATCGTCGTTGGTTTTAAAATATATTTATATGAAGAAATTCGAATCTCATCAGGTTACTTTAATCTCGGTCGAAACAGGTTCTTAGATTCAATATATATATATAAGCGAGGATGCGTATAGATTGTCTTTTTTGCCTTTTTTCGGCGTTATTTAATCTTTTACTCGCAGGATTCGTCGATTCTTTACGCTTCTTCAAGAGGAAGCTACTGTTACGCAGCACATATAATGACGGGTTTTCTTTTCGGCGTCTTATGCGCTGTGCAGTAGCTAACTTATACACGCTGTGCTGCAACAGCAGGTGGTATTAAAAATCCGTGTCTTCGTTTTTTTTCCGTTTCTCTTAAAGTTTTCAGTCGTGAGTATTTCGATCGATACTTTAACTTTCGGAATGTGAAATATATAGAATCGTATTTTAGTTGTTTGAATCAGTTGTTAATAAATTTAAGTTTATTTTAATTGTTTGGTATATATGAGTCTAGTATATGAAGAGTTTGATTTCTTCAAAAATTATATAAATTTATGATGAATGATATTCACTATTTGAAATGTATGTGAAAAAAAAATATATAATTATAAATGATATGCCTGCAATTGTAAAATATTATAACGTCCAGAGTGATCCTACCAAAATCTTCTACAATTGATAAAAATGAAAAACCAACATTATTCTAATCCATACAATTTAAATGCCCTGAAACGACGTCATCAGAAAAAACTCCTAAAAGTAACACTTCTTCTGTATAAATTCTCCGAAAATTCTCGGTACGCTGTAGTGTCATCGACCTGCAAAAACACACGTTCAGTCATAACCGATTTCTCTCTCTCTCTCTCGTCACACCCTCCCTCAATCCTCCACAACATAACAATAATAACGAAAAGTCGAGACGCATACATATATACTCGCTCATAATCATAACATATATAATATGCAATATGAATAACAAAAGAAAAAGGAAGAGAATAATAAAGACAGAGAGACGAAGCGACCCATTCGTCGTTCTGTACACGAAAACAAGAGCAGATCGGAGCTATAGAAAGCACGCAGCGCGCTTTAAAACCCCGAAAACGAGACGGTCGTGCGTTCATATTGCTCGCTGTCCGTCTGCGCTCCACTCTCTCTCTCTCTCTCTCTCTCCCTCAACCTCCTACACCCTTAGCGTAGCGTGTGTAAGAGAAGGACAGCAAGAATAATAAAGGAATTTTCTCTATCCGGGACAGCTGCAACCTGCGCGCAGCCTGTTGCCCCGGCCGTTCTCCTTCTCCCCCTTCGATGGTCGGGGGCTGCAAGACAGACACGCGAGTGTGTCGCCCCGTCTGAAAAGGAACAAGAAAGAAGGAGAGAGAGAGAGAGAGAGAGATATTGGAAGGAAGGATGCGTATATTGCGATTTCATGTGTGTGTGTATGTGTAGAGTTATGGTAGGGGGATTGATGATGATGGTTTTGCAGGTCACATATACAGGTATATATACGCAATGGAAGGTGCGAGAAGAGAAAGAAAAAGATAGAAACACGTTGCTGGTGATGGACAATGATTAGGTGTTGGTATAGTTATGAGGGGTACGGATATATAGGTCTATATA
>JAWWEQ010000001.1:32305672-32339711 GCA_035583055.1 Torymus tubicola
TATATATATATATATATATATATATATATATATATATATATATATATATATACCAGCGAGCATATATTGTCTGGTTAATCGCGTTTATGGAGGTTTAAGGATGTGAGGCAATTAGTTCAACGTATAAGGTAGTTGTATATAGGTAGACACGTATATGTGGTTGACGCGTCGTTATAATGTTACCTTTTATTCTCTAACGAGGAGTCATTTTGGAGAAATCGAGCGGATGTTCTGGTCAATCTCGAAAAAGTGAATAATGAGAAATATAATATCCGTACATTTATAGTAGGAATTACAAGTTGGAATGAAAATTTTGTAACGTAATACGCGTAAAGTTCGTTTCTGAGTAAAATTTTTTTCAAATTTACAATGAGTATTTTATTTTAATTAATTTAAGGTTAATATTGAATCTAAAGTTTTCTGAGTTTTCTTCAAATTACCCGTGATGAAATCGGAGCAATAATGCATATACCGATATTTAAAATGTTTATCACTTTCTTTACTGCGATCTTTTTTTTATTTTCTATATACATATTCACAATGTACAAAATTAGTTTGGTCAAACAATAAATTCGACAAAAGAAGCTAATAAGATAAAAATGAAATTATGGTCTCGTTTGAGGTATAAAGAAAAAAAATTTATAATCCACACCGCGCTGTATAGGCTCTTCAACCCTTGTAAGTATACGGCCACGTGCATCTGAACGACTTTCGGATAAACCGGTTTGTCCGAAAATAAACTCTTGATCCTAAAATCTTCTTTTATACATTTTTTGCATCATCCTTTTACATCACTTTTTGTAATTTGTATTCTAACAGGTTTTCACGTTGTATATATAGGTATGCACGTTGGTAATATGAAAAATTATTTTTTCGCGAGACGGCCTGAAACGATTTGTTTTTGTTTAGAATACAAAATAATTTTGGAAAGAGAAAACGTACGGTTGCAAAAATATTTTCTATTTTGAAATAAAGTAGTAGAAGTATAGTAGCTAAATATTGTAACGCTATCTGCGTTGCGATAGCGGTCGACATAAAGAAAATATGTATAGAATAATTGCTGTTTTAATAAATGAGGACATTATTGTGTATTCTGTTAGTTTTCTAGTGCCTGACGGTTCTGTACTTATGATCTATTTAAAAAAATCTAAATAAATAATTACTAAAAGTACTTATTTAATAATTAGTAAAAGTACTTATTTAATAATTCGTAAAAGTACTTATTTAATAATTACTAAAAGTACTTATTTAATAATTAGTAAAAGTACTATCTGTTCGCTATTTTGAATAATTAGTGAAAATTTTCATTTACACGTTAGCACGTAGGTATTATTTTTTCAAACGTTAAACAATTTTCCTTATTACGAAAAGTTAATCGCGTAATTATATATTTAGTTATACAACACTTACAATACGTATTGCCTATAGCGCACATAGATATGGACAATCGACAGTCAACTATCTCATTAATCGCTATAATGTACGCTCTAACGCAATATTCATATATAAATGAAAAAAAAACGGAGCAGCAACGAGGCCGCCAACGATAAAACAATTTACGGAGAAACAAACAGTAGTATCTCGCCGCGCTCCTCCCCCTCCTTTCTCACGTACGTGCAACATCTTCTATGTATGCGTCAGCTGATCGCGTATATACGTTTATCTCCTCTATACATGTAACACCGTGTCAATTGTATGTATGTGAACTTTGCGTCCGTGTATACGTGTGTGCTTAGGTTAGGTCGTCGTCTTCGTCGTCGTCGTCGTCTTCCTCTCGCGAACTCTCTCTTTTTCTCCGTGCTGGCACTGATTTTTCACTCCGGGATATAACATCAAGAAGACGGCAAAATGACGGACGTGCACATCGACGTGTCCGGAGATATGGAGAATGGATATAGGAAGGACTCCATTCCAAATGCCAATGCGAACGGGTGAGTGCTCCAAGTTTATGTTTACGTTTGTGCCCTTTTTTCTTGTTATATATAGTACACACGCCCAGTTGATCGGAAATTGGAGCGAAGTGTTTTGAGTTTTGTTTTTGTTTGGGTGCATTTTGGAGATGAAATACGAGGAATTGCGAATAAAATACTGTTTTGGAAGGAAAAAAATATGGTATAGAGAAGTGAGTTCGGTGAGTATCGAGAGAAACCCGACGTGGTTTTGTTATTGTTAGGGGATTTTGACACAACACTTCCTCTCTCTTCATTGTTTCAGTAACATATGTGGCTTTTTATAAATTTAGAACAAAGAAGTCGCTCATTTATTTAACAATTTCTTTACTTAACAAAGCAATATGTTAGTTATTAATGTGTTAAACTTTCACTTTGAAATGCATTCTATGTGATATTACACAAATTTGCCATTATTTTAGTTATTTATCCCACATGTAATTTGATAAAATATAAAAAAGTTGCATATGGATTTTACCTGCTTGATGTTGTTATTTTAAGAGACTAATTAATTGGTTAATATATCTTCTGTAGATTTGAATTTCCTCGAATTCCTCCACTGCCACTGGGTCAACTTGGCTATCCCCAGGCCCAAGAATGGATCCAACATAGAAGGGCAAATGTCAGGCCATGGTCATTATTTGTGAACACAAACAATTTTAGAGCTCCTCCAAGCCTACCAAGACTGACTAAACGTGTAATGAAAAATATCGAATACTTCCAAAGCAATTATTTCTTTGTATTTGTTGGATTGGTTATATACTGCTTGTAAGTATATTTTTTAAATATAAATTCTAATTTAAATTAATTTATTAAGATGAACATTAAAATTTATTCAATTATTTGTTTATAGGATTACTTCTCCACTTTTGTTACTAGCAGTTGCTATATCACTTGGTTCCTGCTATAAAGTGTCTCAAATTCATGCAAGACAAGAATTAACTGTTTTAAACCACAAGTTAACTCTGGCTCAAGTATATGCAGTTATCGGCATTTGTTCGCTTCCACTGTTCTACATGGTAGGAGCTGGCGCTGCACTTTTTTGGGTTCTAGGTATGCAGTGTTGAAATACATTCACAAATTTAAAAGATTGCAAGAAAGTTCTTTTTATCAATAGTATTATTAAGAATTTTGTTTTTACAAAAAGAACTAACTTATAATTTTAGAAATTAAATAGTAGAATTCATAATATTAATGTAATATTTAATTTTAGGAGTTTCATGGTTTTTGATAACTTTGCATGCATCCTTTTACAACATTGACTCAGTATTGTGCCCAGGAGAAGATGAGTTGAATTTGGTGATGCATGAAGTATAGCAGATGGATCCTTTGCTTCTTCCATATTCTACAAGCAGTGATCAATGACTTATTAGCAGCTCATTGCAAAGTGACTGTATGAACTGAGATACAGGAGGTTTTTTATGCAAATGATATTGTTTATTATAATTAAAATTTACTATATATAACTTATTAGGCAGAACAATCAATCTAGGGGCTTGAGTAAATAATAATTTTACTCTGAGAACTCATAAGATTTATACAAAGGCATTAGAAATGCTCATAATTGATTATTCGAAATGCTTTCTTGATAAGCTGTATATTAGCATCAGAATTTTCAAATATTTAGAAGGACATACCCATACTAGAGATAGTGTTTAAAAAAAAATTCCATGCATATTATGCGGTTTATATAATAGGAATATATAAACATATAAATAATGTATATAATTATTTATAAGTGCGTTTTTACAAAATCAAAAAGCAAATAATGCATAAATTTTAGATTCGAAAATGTAAAAATTTCATTTTCTAACGATATTTATAATATTAAGAAACTTTACTTTTTTTACAGTAAAGTATAATATGTACATTTTTCTTTTGAATCTTTAATTATATTATTTATAAAAAAAAATTTTATTTTCAAAATACATATTTTCATAATATACTAATTATATTTAATTAAAAAAAACGAAACATTACAATTATAAACGAAGTGTTCATAAACGAAAAAAAATGTTTAATAAACTATCTTTCTATTATTTAAACTCTATTGTTTTCATTCGGATCTCACTATATATAGGATCAATAACAAATGCGCGTATACGTGTCATGTTTTTTTTTTTTTTCGCACACATGGATCCTGCGCGAAAATATAACCTCAAACCAGCTCGGGGTGCGCGCGCGCGCGCGCATCTACGATTGTTTACCCCCTGCGCGATGCAATAATATATCGTTATATAAAACGCTAGCTCGTCTATGCTTGCGCTTATTATTAGAATTCAGGGACCGACGAAAATGGAATTTTCACAATCGAAAATTAAGGGAGAGACAACTGCGTGAAAGAGACAGCACGTGCATTATAACGGGTCAAGACCGTGAATAATCTTCTGCCCATATATACATATACACACATCGGAGAGACCGGCGCGCGCGTGTTGTTGAGTCAACGCGCTCCATTATATATGAGAAAAATGCAAGCACATCGTCGTCCAGCGGAGATCTTTGCTTGCGTCGTTGTGATTACCGTTGTGCGATCATGAACTGGCAAGAAGAAAAAACGAGTGTAAAGTGGGAGGCGAAGAAGAAAGCACGGCTCTCGTCGTTGTCGCAGCAGCATCATCAGCAGCAGCAGCCTTGTCATCGCAGGCCCGCGTTTTTTTTATTTTTGGACTGTGCCGACTTTGCAAGGCTATTTTCAGCCCGGCAATTCGGATAGGAGTAAAAGAGCGTGCGAGGGTAATAATGCTGCTGTGTCTTCGGGGCCCGTCATCGTCGTCGCTTGTTATTGTCAAATGAGCGGCGTCTTCACTATAGACGAAGGGTGAGAAAGTGTGTGCGCTTGTGTGAGCTCAGCTGCGTTGAGTATATATATATATATATATATATACACGCATGCACGGTGCTTTTTTTTAACCGCGGGCTTGCGGCGGCACAGTGCGTGTATCTGCTTGGTGGAGATAAATGTCATGCTATATTGCTTGGAGGAGATATGCTAATCAAACTTCCTTTTTACACATGCCTATATCGGGGGGGCCTCTTCCTCACACATAGTCGGTGAGATGAAAATTAGTTCTGCACAGCATATTGCTTGATAAAAAATACTGCTTGCGATGAAACATAGAGTAGAAAAGTTAAGGTTCGTTGATTAGATTATCGAGTGTACACTACAGATAAATTTTATTCACATTTAGTTAATTTATATTTACTTTTTAGTTTTTTTTTGTGATTTATAAGGAAAATGTCTTGTTGGTTTTACAAAAGTTTCATGCTGTTTGATTTTAAGTCTGCTCTAAGCAAAAATAATTTTGAAGTAAGCATGTAAGCTTTTTTTAAAAAATTTTTTTAATTTAACAAATTTATATTTTTTTAATTATACTTAATTTTTATTTAATATAATATTTTACTTATTATTAATGATAATGTTTTCACTAATCATAATTGTTACAGGAGGGTTTGGGAACATGGATGATATTATAGAAAACTTAAAAATGAATGAAGTGGACCAAACAAGGGACTCAGTCGGTCCTCCAGAATCTGAAACAAGCAGTTCTAATCAAATACCTAGTGCTTATTACTCAACTAGAACAAGTTTCTGCCAAGACTCCTTCAATGAATCTCACAATGAAAATGAAAGTATATCATTAAATTTTGTACCTGTAAATGGTAATCATGTGATAGGAAGGGATGAAACTGAAGAAACAATGTTAGATGGATCCTGTGATGATCTTGGAAAAGCTATCTACAGAAATAATAGAACAGTAAATAAAATTTAATTATCTAAAATACTTAAAATCTTATGATTAAATAAAATTACTGTAATTTATAGTTTTCATATTATGATGCTGCAACGAGTTTATATTTTCGAGATGGGATACGTCCCATTGATTTTGTACTTGTTTGGGATGAATTTGACCAAGAAGCATCCTCGTTCAAATGTGCTGAGATGAGAAAGGTATGATGCAAATATTTTTTAATATAAATACCATAAAAAGACCTCACTCAAATTACGAATTATAAATTTTGTAGACTTTTGAAATTAATTTAGAAAAAGAAGGACTTCAATTAGAATATGAGTGTGATGAATTTTCAAATGGTTTGAGTTTTATCAAAATTACCACGCCGCGAGAAGTTTTGCGTAGATATTCTGAGATTTTAAAACTCAGAATGCCAATGAAAGAAGTGCCGGGACTGAAGATACCTCCTGCTCGTCAAAATCAACTTCTGCAAGAAGTGAATTCATTTTTTCGAAGAATTTTGGGCAGGTACTACGTCAATCCGGCGATCTTTCCCCCAATGAAACATCGATTCACTGCCGTGTATAGTCGCGATAAAGAGTACTTATTCGATATAAATTCTCCTGACTTTTTTACGCCTGCGACTCGTTCAAGGATAGTTCAATTTATACTAGACAGAACGAGGTTTACAATAGACAAAGAAGATGACTTTGCGTTTGGAATTGAGAGGCTGATTAACGAAAGAGCGTATGCTGCTGCATATCCTCTGCACGACGTAAGTATTTTTAAATTATATATTTCCTCAAATAAGATTTTAATGACTCAGGGAGAAAATTTCACAATAAAACTTCATTTTCTTCGCAATAATTTTTTTGCTCACTTTTGTACCCTCATCTAGGAACGAACGATACATTTTAATAGCTCAACTGTAAACCTTTAGCGCTCGCAGTTGTAAGTTTCAACTTGAAACTCTCGTATGTATACAAAAATCTCGCAGAGATTTAAAGGGACGAAGGTTGACCGAACCCGAGTCCGGCCTTTAAACGACCTTTCGAATCCGCATCAAGCAAAGCCGGTATACCTAACGGTGTTCTATCTTCCCACGTAGAATAACATCGACTGACAAGAAATACGTTAGAATTTTGTTCCTTTTCCTAATTACTCCGTGCGGATTGTTTGACAGATAAGTGGGTTTATGAAGGTACATGTAGAAAACTTTCTACTGGGGTTTAAAAGGCATTTAAATCTGAGTTGGGTTGTACACTTGTACCTATTCTGTGATTGGTGAGCGGATATAGTTTTGTCTAGGCCTATGGGGCAGGTATGAAAATTGACCGTTACTGGCATTCGGGTATTTAAATGTAATTGCATCTCGGACCTTTATATAGTAGGTCATAAATTTTGCTCATGTTTTAGTGTAAACTGATCTTTATTGCTCGGGATGTTTGTAGGTCCTCAATACACCTATACTACTTCTATAGTTTGAAAATATCGTAAATCTAATATTAACTTTATCTGTAATAGTATAACATTCATTTATAAAATTCGAATGAAAAGACTATTAATTTATATAAATGTTGAAAAAATTTATAGATAATATAGCAAATATGTTTTAAATTAAAATTAGTCAACAGTAAAAATTAATTTATTATAGTATTTCATTAAACAATAATGTTGAAATAATAAATCAAAAACATTTTGATACTGGCTTACGAAAATGAAGTTACCTATCCAAGAAAATTAGTAAAATAACTGGAAAACAAATCTTTTTAAAAATTACTTGAACACGGAATTCAGGTACAAAATATGTGTATAATACCTGTTTGAACAAATACTTTACGTTTCTACTGTGAAAATTTGTACGCGTTGCGCCTACTCCTCCCATTTGCCAGCTATTGTCTCAAGCCAAATATTTGATTTTTCTACCTGACACTGCGGTGCCAACGTCTCCGTTTTTGCACTATCATGTTTTGACTATATTTCGTTGAGTCTATTACTCACTACAACACATTGGTATACTAAATAGTTTCTGACCGCCAAGTTAACGTGCTAATCCGTGTTACAGGTGAAGATTAGGAATACGCAATTCACGTACGCGTCAAAATGCACACGAGGAAAATATTGTTCTCAATGATGACACTACAAGATTTTTCACGCGAATTTGCTAAATATGCAGAAAATGATACTTTGAAAAATGTATATAAATAAATCAAAATAGTACTAAAAAAAAATAAAAATGAATTTAGGTTCATGTAATAAAAGCCACAATATTAGATTCTAATGCTTCAATAAACCGAAGGTATCGACGTTTTCAGCTGTATTTTAAGAAAATACTGAAAAAAGTGCTATATTAACTATCTAGTCTAGACAAGTCTCACGCAGAATTGTAAACAAATACAATAAAACTAGAGAGAAACTTAGAGAGCTTTGCATTACTTTTTTAGAATTAAAAAATATCAACTCCTTCTAAAGTTACCGTAGTTCAAAGTTAAGCAACTAAAAACCACTTATAAATCGATGAAACCTAGAGCCTCAATTTTATGTGTATCTGATGCATATTTTGTTGCTTAACTTTAAACTAACGAAACTTTAGAAGTTGATATTTTTTAATTCTAAAAGAAGTAACGAAAAGCTTGTACTCTCTAGTTTTATTGTATTTTTTTACAATTCTATGTGAGATTTGTCTAGACTAGATGGTTAATATAAAATACATAGTACTTTTTTCAGTACTTCCTTAAAATATAGCTGAAAACGTCGATAACTTCAGTTTATTGAAGCGTTACGACCTAATATCATGGCTTCCTTCATATTTCGGTATCTAAAATTATATCTCAAAGTTTGAAAAAAATCCGTGATCCGAATCTGAGATACTCTCCTTGTCAGTAAATTCAAAACATAATTTCATCATTCTTAATTTCCAGTACAGTTAATATATTGAACTTATTTCAATAACTTTTAAGCCCGTCCGCTACTCAGAAGAACTTTGTAAGATTTGAAAAAAAATAAACGATTGTTTTCGTTATATTGAAAATTGAAGAAAAAATTTTTCTATTCAACGTTTTTTATGCAATCAATTATCGGTGAATACAATTCATAAAAACTATTTTTAATGTTGAAATTCGCCTAAAAAGGTCGATTCTTCGTTATAACAGGATTTGATTTTATATAAAAACGCAAAAATTATAGATAATATTGTAGCAAAACTGTTTTTCATTTAACATTTCCATATACAATCAGTTTTTGACGAATTAAACTTAAAAAAAAAACAATTTTTAACGCCTATACCTTCTAATTGAACAGGATTTGATTTAAATATTTTTTCCAATAAAGTAAATCTAAAAGAACAATAAACATGCTTAAGTACAATCACAATAGTTAATTTTGACGGTTACATAAAAAATAAATAATTTTCTACGAATGCGTTATAGGTTTCGTTAAAATATTAGCATTTGAAATGTAATAGTTTTTGTAATGTCTAACCCATATGGAAATGACAAAAGTAATAAAATGTAGTAAATTGTATGAAAATACAATAAGATATATCAAACTGTATAAAACTTTTAGTTTTCGAATATTATTTTTATGCTTTTATGTCCTTTTTTCCCAAATTGGTCTGTAAAAACAAGTTGCAAAAAATGTAAGGGAAAGTAAAAAAATATAAGAAAACTTAACATTCAAACACATTTTTAAGCAGTCTTGTATATTTTTATGTTATCTTATTTTTCATTAAGAATTATACGAGATAATTTTCTGGAAAACAATTTAAATTTTTTATATGTATAAAAGTATATATGATCGTTCGTATGAAACGTCCGTAAGCCAATAGTTTTATACAGTTTTCTATAGTTTTTTACAGTTTTCAACATTTTCAGGAAAATTTTCGTCTTTATATAAATAGGGGGTAGTTGCTACGTGACAGTGTGCGGGAGAGGGGGGGTCGCCACCCCCTAGTTATATAATTATTAGTATTATAGTTACAGAGTTGTTAAATAAAAATCACAAATATCTAGTAAAAAATAAATTTATTCACACGTTAATAATTTAAAAAAAATCAGTTATATACATGATAATTAATTCATTTGTTCTAGGGTACTTTAAAGACTTCAGATTCAATGAGATATCTCTTATATACAGAATGGGCTAGTGTAAATAAGTGTCTTCATTATCAGCCATTGGATTATATAAAAGAGTACTTTGGAGTAAAAATAGGATTGTATTTTGCATGGCTAGGTTTTTATACACACATGTTACTGCCAGCTAGTATCGTTGGACTAATGTGCTTTGCCTACAGTTTGATAACTTTGTATAACAATGAACCAAGCAAAGATGTTTGCACTTCAAATTATACAATGTGTGCACTTTGTGATCACTTTTGTGGTACATGGAACTTGAGAGATACTTGCTTTCATTCTAAGGTCACTTATTTATTTGACAATCCATCAACGGTGTTCTTTGCAGTTTTTATGTCACTGTGGGGTAAGTCTACAATAATATCCATAGCTGTTCATATTTTATATAATGCAGCTAGGTAATGTCCAGACATATAAAAAAATTAATTTTTTTACATAACTAGCAATTAGTCAAAATTTATACAATGTCATTGCCTTTATTACTTAAACTAATTGTAGAAACCTTGTACGATTTTGAGATTTCTGTGTCTTAGTGAGCTAGCACTTTATTTTTAAAAAATATACAATTTAAGTATTAATTTTAAGTTATTGAATAGTTAACAATATTATACAAAACAACAAATAAAATGATATCCTAAATTTGTCTTATCAAGACCAAGTGTATAAATTATTAATACATGTTAAGCTTTCAAAATTTTGTATCCTATCTGGATCAGGATTACAAAAATGACTAAGTAATTTCTTGTTAAATCCACAATCAGTCAAGTTTTCAAGTCCAAATATATTTTGTGGCAGATTTTCTGTCTTTTTATCTTCATTTGTTTCTGTTCCATGTTTTGCTGCAGTAAATGCTATTGTATTTGTCAGTTGAGCAAAGCTCACTGAAAATTTTTCCAATTGATCACATGTCATTAAAGAACAAAGAGATGGCAAAACGTCAGGTAAAATTGGTCCTGTCAATTCTAATGAATAATATTTTTCTTTACCATTATAGAAAGTACTTTCTCTGACCTTCAATGGTTTTAATGTGGCCCCATGAAAAGCCACAGGAGATAAGAGTGTTGGAGGTACACCAGAATAAGCCCCACAAGTTGTGATAATTGTTTTACAATTGATTAAAAAATTAAACAAAGCCTGTGCTTCCACTCCAGTAACACATATTAAAGATTCCCGTAAATTATCTACATCACATTCTCTTCCAGTTTGAACTTTTGTTTGAGAAAAACCAATTCTTCGAATTTCATCCTCTTCAATTCCTACACTTTTTAACCATTTGTCATTGTGCTCTTCATCATCATCAGTTACAGTCAATTCAGAAGGATTTATTTTATTTTTTACTTTTAAAGGCATTGTAAACTGGATTTCTTCATTTTTTAATGATTCTCGTAGTCCTCTTGTAGTAGGTGTAAGTAAAGCTTGAACTTCAGATATTCCACAAATTCCAGCAGCTCGAAAGAGAACGGTAAAGTTGTTACCACAAACATAGAAATATGGACATTGCCTTACTCTTAATAAATGAAACAAAGACCGAAAACTACTGCACCAATCTTTATAAAGGGCATCTTTCATTGGTTGATTCATAGCTACAGCATTACTAGTGGCCACATTTAACTTGCTTTGAGATCTTGGAAATAACTCCATCCATGGTATTGAAGGATGTTGCCAAACTAAACAACATTGATGAAATCTGGCATTCGGACTTGTGTCCAATGTCGATTCTTGTTCACCTATATCTAAACACCTTACAAATCCTGTAGTACCTGAAGCTTCTTCACTTGCTTTCAATTTTCCTTTCCATGCAAATGGTTTTGGAGACATTAATCTTAGTTTAGATTTTAAAGCCCAATCGACAGGCATATACTTTTTACCTTTTGTCTCTTCTACAGTTGCATCCGAAGTTCCAGACTGTCCTTCATTAGCTAAAGTTTCATTTAATATGGCATTTACTTTATCATTGTCTACTGGTTGAAAACTATTTGATGATACTGCTTTCAACAATTCAAAAGTACTATCTGCACTTTCATTGTCCAAGTCTGGTGGAGATTCTTTTGGTTTTTTATTTTGTTCGTTTTTTAAAAAAGGATTTTTACGTTTTTTCGTATTATCGTTAGGTAATCCATGAGAAAATGAAGAATTTGGTTTTTTTGATTCTCCAACAGTTGATCCATTGAACCTCGCCTGCAGAGCATATTTCCGAAGTTTGAACTTCCGCAATTTCATTATTTCATCTGGCCTTTTCCAGTCTGACGTGTCCATTGGTGATTCCGCCATTTTTGCTCGATTTATTTGCAATATAAAACAATAATGTAAAATATTTACTTAACTTTTCATAGCCCAAACTACTGTATCAGCTACTACTTTGTTATACTTGCGCTTGTTATTTTTTGAGTATCTAAACGATTGTTAAAAGGTTAGGTTAGAGAGCGCCACTGTATTTTCCCTCCAATAATAATCGAAAGATCAAACCGTAAAGTATTTATGAAATTTTAAATAATAATGATATTTTTGTTACAAATATAAATTTATATAATTTTAAATGAAATGTAATTGATAATTAATATTTAAAATTGCATACTTTTCTATTAAAATGCCTTAAAATTAATTTCTTACTGTTCATTTATTGCAATTATTAAAAGAATTTTTAAATGTAATTTCCAGTTCTTAATTCAGTAAAATTTAAAAAGACAAATTATTTTATTGTTAAATAAAATTAATTCAATCAGTTTAAAAAATATTTTTATTTTTTTCAGCAACACTTTTTTTGGAACTATGGAAAAGGTACTCAGCAGAGATAACACATAGATGGGATTTAACTAGTCTAGATATCCATGAGGAACACCCTAGGCCAAAGTACTTAGCTCGTTTAGCACATGTTAAGAAAAAGTCTGTTAATTTTATAACAAACACTGTAGAACCACGAGTGCCATTTTGGAAAGTACGACTGCCAGCTACTATCTTCAGTTGTTCAGTAGTTTTACTTCTTGTAAGTTAAAGTTAGAAATATTTTTATTTAAAAACACTTTTACAATTCAATAAGTAAATGATGTAGTAATTTTATTTAGAAACTCAACCAATGTAACTATATTGTATTTTAATTTATTTCTGTTTCATTATTCATTGATTGCAATATGAGTTAAATAAGGATAGACATCTACCTTACATATTAATTACTTTGGTGGATGTGAAACTAAGAATTCTTTTCAATAACACAATTTTTATTTATAGATTGCAGTAGCAATGGCTGCAGTACTTGGGGTTGTTTTGTACAGAATGTCTCTTTTGACAGCCCTTTATGGTTTCCGAAAAAATTCTATGGTTACCAGTTATGCCATATTATTGACAACAGCAACAGCTGCTGGAATCAATTTGTGTTGCATAGTTGTTTTTAATTGGATTTATGTATGGCTTGCTGAATATCTTACAGAAGTAATCAATAATTCATCAATAATCACTTTGAAATAATGACTCTACGTTATTAACGAGATATTTTTTTGCAGATAGAACTTCCTCGAACGCAAACTGAATTCGACGATAGTCTTACGTTAAAGATTTATTTACTGGAATTTGTTAACTACTACGCTTCAATTTTTTACATTGCGTTTTTCAAAGGAAAATTTATCGGCTACCCTGGTAAATACGTTCGATTTTTCGATTCTCGACAAGAAGAATGTGGACCTGGCGGTTGTTTTTTAGAATTATGTATACAACTTGGTATAATAATGATTGGAAAACAGACTGTAAATACAGTTTTAGAAATGCTATTTCCTTTGTTTTACAAATGGCTAAATACTATTAGGGTTCATGTAGGATTGCGAAAATCAGACGCGTCGGAAAAAGATATAACAAGGATGCACCTGCAGTGGGTTAGTGATTATAAACTGGTTCAATGGGGGCCTAGAAGTCTATTTCCAGAGTACTTAGAAATGGGTACGTTCAATTTATTAGATAAATTAAATTTCTTATGTATATTTCAATTTTTTATTTATTATTCATATTTCTTGTTACAGTTTTACAATATGGTTTCGTGACTATTTTCGTAGCTGCATTTCCACTCGCGCCATTTTTCGCTTTAATCAATAACGTTTTAGAAATGCGACTAGATGCAAAGAAGCTGCTTACAATGTATCGTCGCCCGGTTAGCCAGAGAGTTCGGGATATAGGCATATGGTACCGAATATTGGACTCTATATCAAAACTCTCTGTCATAACTAACGTAATTTCCTTATAGTTTTTTCATTAAATTCTTTTCTTTTGTCAAATAACAACATTAGAATAACATTTCTTATTTGCAGGCTTTTATAATTGCTTTTACTTCAAACTTCATTCCTCGAATGGTCTACCGACTTACAGTATCGGAGGATCACACACTTAAAGGATTTTTAGACCATTCGTTATCGGAATTTAATACCAGCGACGATCCCACAAACTACAACGAAAGTACAATTTGTCGGTATCCCGATTACAGAGAACCACCAGACTCGGTTAGAAAATATGATTATACAAATTTATTTTGGCATATACTAGCAGCACGTTTAGCTTTCGTCGTAGTTTTTGAGGTAAAAATATAAAAATGCCATCTTCTTTATTATACATATATATATATATATAAAAAGCATTGAGTTTTCTAATATACGATTACCTTATGCTACAGAACATTGTCGCCGTAGTCATGATTATTGTACGCTGGTGCATACCGAACATGAGTCCAAAGCTCCGCGACAAGATACGTCGTGAGGCATACATTACCAACGAGATCATCATACAGCATGAGGCACAACGCGCATGTAAGTCGCCGATGACGGCACCCAATGACGGGGTCGAGCCACATATAATCACGGCCAAACGCGTCTCTGAAGTTGACGCAGCTGCTGGTGGTAGTACTCATACCGATCGATGGAATCGCGTGTTGGGAAACTCGTTGTCGGCGTTTGACTTTGATCTGGAGGTTCACGGTAGCCCGATGGCCCCCGCAGCGGCGCCTCCAACCACGGGACCCGTCGAGCTTTAGAATCTCAAGCGGATGTTATTATATACGTATTTATTTGATATATATATGTATACACATGCATATTTATTTTTCTGACGAATTTTTTTACGACTCGTTATGAACAACGTGTTTATTTTGCAAATGACCTAAGTCAAGGGTTTAGTTATTTCTTTGTAAGGAAATTTTATTTATGAAATACGTGTATGATTTACGTAAAAATACTCAATTGGTCATTGAAAAGTATGATTTTTTTAGTTTTTATTATATTTTATCAGGAATAAAAAATTAATTTATTAGTGATTTTTATTATCATCTATTTTAAGATAAAAGTTTGCCTTTCAATAGAATCAATTTCATGATATTGCAAAATTCTCTTTGAGGCCTTAAGTTATTTGTGAATAAACAGTTTATATTGTTGACTCGAATATTGTTATTCAGAGTCTTCCAGTAAGATTTGTTCCTATACTGCCAACTGAAGAACATCAAAGATCTGATAACAGAATCGCTATGCCTATTTTTGTGATTCTCTTAACAATGTCTGTGATTTTATATAATCTATAATTGAGTCTATTGTTGATGTTTTATTACATATATATAAATCTATATAAATTAAAATATAAACGATACATTTACAGAGAGAAAATTAATTAATTATTTGTGGATGTACAAGTAATGACTAAGGTGTCCAAAATAAACTCAATATTCTTATTAACAACTTTCTCTTTAAGATTTTTCCATATATTTTTTAATGATCAATTATTTACAAATTTTCGTAATTTTCAGTAACAATATATAGGTACATTTGCAGGTAAGTGCCACTTGGTGGATGACGTAGATAAAAATCACCGGGACTCATATACTCTCACAAAAGTCTGGAATATTCTCACAGTCCCACAATTCACTCTCTCTCCTCTCACACTTTTCAAGCTCACAAAACACGAGCCTTCACTCCTTTTTCTCTTGTGCTGGATGGAAATTTAACGAAGCAGAGTTGATGCAGAACCTCTTTCTCTTGGGCTTGGGCCCATCATTGAAGACATGACCAAGGTGAGCTCCACAATTGGAGCAAGTTACTTCAGTTCTTAACATATCGAGACTGGTATCTTTGGAGAGTTTGACACGGCCCTGTTCGAGGACCTCGGTGAAAGCGGGCCAGCCGCAGCCGCTGTCGTACTTGTCGTCCGAGGCGAAGAGCTCCTGCTCGCATACGATGCAGGTGTAGGTGCCACCCTCGTAATGCTTGTTGTAGCAGCCAGTGTAGGGACGCTCGGTGCCCTTTTCTTGGGTCACGTGCCACTGCAGTGGCGTGAGTCGGCTCTTCAGCTCGCTCTTGTCGACGTCTTTACCAGTCATCTTGGCTGTTATCACAGCGGATAGTGATAGATTACGAGCGGACGATGGTACGATAGCTCTGAGCGCGCCGCGAACCAGGGGACGACTGAGCGCTGCCACTGTTGTCGACCACATTCGTCGCGTCGTTGATTTTGGAGAGGGCACGCACACACACACACACGCGCGCGTAAGCCGCGCGTACGGATTTTTTATCGAGAGAGTTGAGTGGCGCAGTCGCGACGACTGTTCATGGGCTTCGTCGTCTGTCTGCGGTTTTTTGTTGACGGGTGTAGTACGATACTTTGCCGCGGAGATTGACTTACACAATGCGTGTTATTACAATATGATATGCGCGTTGTAGGTACTGCACCTGTGCAGCAGCTCGCGCACTCTGAGGTTCAAGAACAACCTCGTCACGTGTTGGGTTACTTAAGTATTTACTCTTGGTATTTCACGCAATTACACAATATGCGGTCATGGACATGTGTTTATGTATTGGGGTGTATATATATATATACGTACATTGGATATCTATAGAAATGATATTGAAGTTTCGAGATAATTTTTAATCACATGCTCAATCAAAAAATAATTTTTACACGTCATTGTTTAAATTAATTATGTAACTACTTGGGTATTATAGTCATTGAAAGTAAAATTCTCTCATAAAAAAATATTTTGAAATTATTTTAAAAAACAATATTTAAAAAAATTTTTTTTTTAAACATAAGATGACTATTTAATATTTATAGTTTTGGTATTAAAACTGATATGAAAAAGGCTATAGCTACTACATCGTATATACAAAAGACATAATCGCCTATCAACCGCAGCTACGCAGGCATTAGTTTGCAATCTGCAATGATGCATCGTCTGCAGTCTGCACTCTGCACTTGCAGTCTGCATTGCGTGAATATTGTGTATATAGGTTGGTATTAAAGATGGCCGTGAAGCATTTTACAAAGTAAGGTTAGGTTTCAAGTGATAAGTCTATGGTTGTAAACACTACAGGCCTTCAATTTTTGCTCCGTTTTAAAAAACAATATTACTGCTGTGATCTTGATTGATTTTTTATCATTTTTTCGTCCGAGCTATTAGCAAGCATTAATAGTGAAATGCTGTCAGTCCTATAGTTTGAAAGTATTAATTAACAGTATTCAAACAACTTAAAAAGTATGTGGTGTATTGGTTAAGATATAGTTATTTTTAATTTTTGAAACATAATTTTAATAGAAATTGTTATAAAATGTCAGAAAACTAAAAGGAAACATGGCTGATAGTTTTATTCCTATTAAACGTCCAAAACCTGGAGATGGCGAAGAAGAACTCTTGCGTATGCAAGAAGAATTTAATGACAAGAAACTAACTCCTTGTGCTAAAGTTATTAATTTGCGTGCTGAAAGAGTAAAAGAGTCTACTCCAGTTAAAAAACAATCAAGATTTGCACAAAATAGAAGCCTTGAGGCCCAAAAGAAAAGAATATCAACAAGTCAAGCATGTGGAAATGTAACAAATACAAATACAGGTAACAAGTTTTTTTAAATACATATAACATTTAATATATTTGATATTAATTTTCATTGTTATTTATAGATCCTGATGAAGCCAAAGGCAAAGAAGAAAAGACAATTGATCCTATAAACAATTATTCTGACTTATCAGCAAATATACTTTTAGGAAATATTGTTGAGCGAAAAGTAGACATAAAGACTTTCAAACCCCAGTTTGAAAGAAATATACAAGACTGTTCTCAATCAGGGTTTCCTACTGTTTTTAGAACACCATTAGTGGTAATATGCAATTCAAATAAAATAATAAATATTTTACAATAAAAGTTAAACATATTAAAAATTTGGTTTTCTATTATGAATAATACAACATTTCATGTTTCAAGTTGCAAGATGTAAAAGATACAAAAGAAAGTCTTTTTTCTCGTGCTATTTCTCAGCAGCAGTCAAAAAATTTAAAGGAATCTGTTAATGCATGTAAAGCTGATTCTCCATCAATTCCAAATAGTAGTCACATAGTTTCTGGACCTTGGGCTGAAGAAATTCATAAAGAGAATATTAATAGGTTAAAAGAAATGAGTGCAAATGAAATTTTGGCAGAGAAAAAAAATCTTGAAGCTATGTTAGATCCCAGTACTTTAGCTTTTATAAAGTCAATGAAAAATGCAAAAAATAAATCAAAGGATAAAATACTTGATGTTTGTAAAAAAGCTGCATCTTCAACTACTGAAGGAATGGATGTAGATGAGAATAAAGTGACTGCTACTTCTTCAAAAGAACTGATAGATAACACAATGGATGTTGATGCAAAACAAATGGATAAAAAAGGTAGTAAAGAAAAACCTGAATCTATTCAAATGGATTTAGATACTGAAATAAAAAAAGAATTACCAGAGCCAGTAGTTGATTTTGTAAAGAAAGCAGAAGAAAAAGGTTGGGTGCATATGGATGATCCAGAGCCTGAAAAGGTGAAGTGGATGGAAGATCTACCAGAAAATAAAGATAACACAGTGCCTCCTGAAGAACCATATAATGCCCGATTTGACTTTCATGGTAACAACAATATTTAATTTATTTTTTATAAAAAAATTTTTGTTTATTCTTATTTAGTTTGATTTATTTTATCAGGAACTTTGTTACCTTTTAATGACGAAAAACTTACCGTTGACAAGGGTCTTCATCATCACGGTGAAGAACCCGAAAGGCCGGGATATTCTCTTCAAGAACTATTACAGCTTAGTAGATCGGCTGCTCAACAACAACGGTGTACCGCTCTTGCAACTCTTGCCAATATTTTCGAAAAGACTCACCTCGGTTGGTACGATCGAGCTTTGCAGCCACCTCTTTTAACGACTTTGAATGAGGTGAGCTTCATTTGTGTTCTTAGTTTCATAATATTAAAGTAATTTATACTTAATGTTAATTGTAATTTGTTTTGTGTCCAATAATTAGAAAAATGTATTATTACTTCTACGATTCTCGTTGGACGACACTGCCTTGCCTGTTGTCGCATCTGCT
Organism: Torymus tubicola; assembly: GCA_035583055.1. Taxonomy (NCBI): domain Eukaryota; kingdom Metazoa; phylum Arthropoda; class Insecta; order Hymenoptera; family Torymidae; genus Torymus; species Torymus tubicola. The sequence goes on from JAWWEQ010000001.1 coordinate 32,324,831, forward strand.
CTTCAAGCAATTCGTGCTTTTCTATTCTGTGAGGTGGATGAGGTATGTCTCGATAAAATATTCGGCGTTGAAGACTTTGATGAACCGACTTTAAAGCCTTCAATGGAAGATGTAGAAGACATCGAGAGTTTAAAAGACCATGAGTTAGCACAGATGGATACAGTTGCAGCTGCTTTACGCTCCGATATTGTTTTGAGGATAAGGTATAATCAATTTATATAAATATTTATTTTTATTGGCTAAAAAGCAAATTTCACAAGAAACGCTTTGTCCATGTATGCAGATTTATATTAAGTGAAATGTTACCACCGACATCTGGAATGACAGCAGCCTTAGAGATATTGGCAAGGCTAGCGAGACATTCTCAGGAAACGGCATTGAACATTGCATGCTTACCGAATTTACTCGACATTATTGTGAAACGATGCATACCGCTCTCTATGAATCAGCCAAGTATGATTACACATGTTCACAAGAAAATAATTTACGAATTTGTAATTTTAATGTTTTATTTTTGTAGTACAAAATCGCGATGATAGTAAACCATATGGGTGTCCATTAGTAGCCGCAGTACGTTTATGCAGAATCCTAATAATCTATGCTGGAAGACCAGTTATCGAAAGGTTGAAGAACCTACAGATCATACATTCACTATTAGCATATATCAGCAACGACGCTAGGTAATAATAATGATTAATTAAATTCATATTAAAAATTTTATATTAAAAATAACTCTTCGAAAAAAAAATTACAGCCGACAAGAGGTGCACTTACACATCGAGAGCTTGCGGCTTTGGAGAATATTTTTGCGATTCGGTGTAGAGACCGACAGTATAATTGGAGCCAGACTCACTCTTCTATCGCAACTGAGACTGTTGGAAAGTACCCTCGATCTTGACTCGGCGTCTCCCTTGAAGTGCGATTACGCAGCGGCTTTGATAGCTGTAGCGAAATACGACGAGCCACTTAAGCAACAAGTGGGCATTCTATTAGCGAAGTGGAGCACACAGTTGTCGAGGATGTCAATATTGAACGTAATGATTTTTTTTTAATTATTTTGTATTTATTAATTTCGTTTGCAATTATTAAGAAACTCACCATTACGTTTTAGTGGAATGCTACGGTTTTAGTTAGCGAAGCGTTGAAGACAGCTAATGTCATTACGTCCTTTCACAGAGGCTGGTTGCAAAATGGTAAAATGTTTGAGCAATTGAGGTATATAATTTGTTTTGAAATATTTCTGATGTATCATCGGTATCAATGCTTATGATATATATTTTTATATACTTATTTTAGTTTATCGTCGAACTTGCTAGGCGATATTGAACTATCGACTAGCAGAGATCCTTCGTCTCTTCCGAGCCTCGGCGTCATGTGCTTCGAGGGAAAATTACAGCCGGTTATGGCTCAGCATTCTCGCATGATATTTTTGACAACCGCTCTTGACTATTTTCTAAAGCATTCGTGTGATAGTGAAATTGAACAAATTCTTATGCATCCAAATGTTCAAAACTATCTGATAAGACTGAAATCTACTGATTGGATATTAGAGCGATCATGGTTCACACGAATAGAGTATTCGTTTTTATTGACGATTATTCAGGCTGAAAATCAACTAAAGATACCAAAGGCAAAGGTATACAATATTCAAATATTCAATGTTGGTATTAAATAATTTTTTTAATAACAATTTTATTTATTCCTTTTCAAAAGATTAACGATACAGTTTGGAAGATCGCTATAAAACTAATATCCGCGCTCCCAGCAGATTGTTTCATGAATGTAAAAGACGTACTTATGTTCAGTCTTGCACCGGAGCGTATAAATTTCCGGTACATAGAGAGCGGTCTGGAAAGTCTCGATCTGAGTGAAAAATATAAAAGCATTGAAAATATAGAAAACGTCAGCCTAGCTATCAAATTGTATGAGAAATACGTAAATCCGAAAGGAAAATGGTCAGAAGCGGCGATGCCAAAGGACTGGTTGTACTTACCATTGATCGATGCTTATTCAGGAATGAAGAATGCTAAAGATTGGAGATTGTCTAATACTGTTGACATTCTTAATTTACTAAAACTCGAGCTTGTGATGCCGGAGCTTACACAGTCTTTATCACCGAATCTTCGATTCAGTAGAATGCTGTTACTATATCTGTGCGATACGGCTTTTTTGCATCCACCGGAATCGGACCTACCCCAAAGAATTATTGCACAATTAGGTAAATTATTATTCAAATTTTTTAAATACTTTAATCAAAAGTGTAAGATGTATAACAATTCTTAACATTGTTTTATAGTAAGAGACAACTACAAAAAATTGGACCTATCGAAAGACGTCCCAGGCCTAAACTCCTTCACCGATCTCTTTACCGCTCTCTGCGAAAACTTCTTGGCCCACTCGTATGGTCAGGACTGTTTTGCCCAGGCTCTGTTAGTATTTATCGCCCAACGTTACGAGGTTCACTACCGCAAGCTTTTGTGGTCGGAGCACGCAGGCGTGCTTCAGTACTGTCGCCTCACCCCGGACAAGTTGATCGTGCCTTACGAGGAGTACCTCTATCCTCTTGAGAAAGATACCTCACTTATCGAAGCGTACATCACGGCACTCGTGCGTAATACTGTTCGAGAAAATATATCACCAGTCTTGTATAATATAGCGGTGCATCACTCGGCGATGTATCTGAAGGAGACGACGAAACTGGCGAGGGTGATGCGTACAAGGATGGCGAGGTTACTAAACGACAGTAGGATGAAGAATGTTGCTGAAAAGTTACTTAATTACGAGCCTTCCGTGAAGGTATGAGAGTACGGCGGAATCTGTCTTGTTCTCTAGTCAAAGTCTTGACGGACTTCTTGCGTGTTCTCGTACGCGAGAATGCACATGTTGAATTTAATGAGGACTGTGAGATAGTTGAAAAGATCGATGAGTAAGATTTAGAGAATAAGATAGGTTCGGCTGTGATATTTTTAATTGTATTTTGTAAAATATTAATTTTTTAATATAAAATAAAATATTTAAAAGTTTACACAATATTGTCTATTATATTTATTGATGTTGAATAAGTTTGAATGAATTTATTTTTATTTTATCTCATCATTATTTTACCTATTGATTAATATCATATTAGAGTGATACATTAATTTGATAGGAAAAAAGGATTATGATAGAGTTAACAGTAAAAAAGGCCAATGTTAGAGGCTTTTAAAGAGTTTTTATTTAAACAGTGGGAGTTTAATACAAAATAGAGCTTTGTTCCCTAGTAATTATAAACATTCAAATAACAAAATAAAGACATTTCAATGTATTTACAATCCGTGAGAATTGAATAACTATTGCAAAATTTCTTATTGACAGTGTAAAAGTGCGTTGTAGTAAGATAAACGCGTGAACAATGGGCGACCTTATTCACGGAATTTCCGTAACATGTATAAAACAATCAAAGGAAAATAAAAGAGAACTCATCATTTGAAACAAATATAAATTTATAGCGCTTTAGAATGCATTAGCGATTTGAATCTTGAGATTTTCACCGGCATTGCTTATACGTTATTAGAGAATTTTGAAAATGATATGTATCTATCTACTCGTAATATATTTATAGAATTTTGAAAAACTTACTAACTTCATCAAAGCAAATAAAGATTTCGATATTTTTTTTTTAACATTTTCAAAAGTTATTTGTCATAGTAATTTAAAGAATATCTTTATTTTGTATAAATATAGTACTTTGCAGGTGAATCGTAGCACCAGTTTTTCGCATATCTGCTATTTAGTAAATTTAATTTATATTATAAATTCTAAGAGAGACTAAAATGAGGCAATGTTTGACTCTTAAAATATGCGCGCGCAGAAAAGATCAACTTTTCGCCTATATGAGCATTTGCTTTTCATGACAGCAAGCCAAAAGATTGCTGTGGCGCTTAGATTCGTAATTTGAATTATTATTATTATTTTTTTTATACTTCAAGGTACTTTTCGTTACACTTAACAGATCATATAAAATTCATGAAACATTAATCGATCGTTACAAATGTATATAGGTTTCGAATAATTAAAAAATGAATAAAACAATTTTTAAATAGGATTTTTTTCGACAATATAAAATAATATGATATAATCGTAGAACAAATCATAAAATGATAGTAGTAACATTTTTTGTAATAATAATAAAAGGAACATCGTACGAGGAACATAAATTTATTGTTGTCCGGCATTGATATAGTGGAATGCTTTAAAAAGATTTTTTTTTCTAAATTCTCGATAAATTTACAATGTTTTTTTTTCATCAGCAAAGTTTGATCGAGGATATAACCTCAGTATTTTACATTACAACGCTAATCATCAGAGCGTATTAATTGAATGTAGGTATTTTCATTCTTCGGATAATTTATACAAAGAATTTCGCATATATAACGCAATAAAATAGAGTAGTCGACTAGCATTTTCAATTTAATATATATGTATATCGTAATTGTAGTTATAATGTATACTGTTTGAGGCAATTGTTTTGTTCGATTCAATAGACTTGAATCCTAATGTGCGAATGTACGTAGTTAATTTGAATTAAGCCTACACCTTCTTACAGAGCCAATACGTTCAGAAGTACGCATTTAATTTTACCTTGCTTTTTTTCTAGAATACAATGTTTGGCGTTAAAGAGGTTGGTCCTATTTTTAATTTAGAAGAATAAAAAAAATCTTTTTTTTATTATAATATATCGTTTATGGTGTATTTCTATCATTTGAATGATATTGAAACGCTACTTTATCGACGAGTTATCATTATCTGAAATAATGTTTTGTTTTCATCTTTTCTTTCTTTTTATAAACCACCTTTCAATTAATAAAATAATCAAAATATGCTATATAAAACATGATTTCGGGAAATTTTCCAACATATCATTGACAATAAATAAATCAACGAAATTATAAAAACAAATTAAAAATGTACAGAGTTACGATTACTTTCTCCACTATCACTATAATAAAGAAACGAAAAAAGAAAAACAACAATAACAACCACTTAATCGGTAAAGCAGCATCCCAAATCAAACGCTAATCTCTCACCACCTTGCAATAGAATAGATTTACGCAGACGCTATAATATGTAATATCATGTAATAACATTATACAGATAAGAGTAGAAAAAACAAATGTACGGTACAATAAGACCATATGATAATATAAGAACGAAAGACAAAAGAAAACTCCAAAAAAAAAAAGAATTCGGCCAATAACTCTGCATCACCACCGCGTACTTATATACACATATATATATAAAAAACTTAAGTATATATATATATGTGTATATAAGAAACACATAATATAAATTTGACAACGGCGACAGCTCAACCGTGATCCTTGATAAAGTGCGATGAGCGTCTGCGTAGGTCCCGATCGAGCGCGTCGAGTCAGGAGGTGATGCCGAGCTTGCGATACGTCTCCCTATCAACCATAACGAGCCTACCCTCGACACTCGTGCAGTCGAGCTCTATGCAATGGAGCCTTGAACCCCATTCGCAGTGGCTCTGATCGTCCGACCGATAATACTTGATCTGCAGGCACGTGGTGAGATTGCCCGAGCCGAGGACCCGCATGGCGATGGGGAGCTCCTCGCGATGGCCACGCTGACTTGCTAGTACATCTTTGGTACTGTGGTAAGCGCTGTAAGCGCATGCAGTGCCGTCCCGCGCACGCTCGATCGCGTCGACTTCCTTGCCGCCGATCGCCAGCGATCTGGAATTTTTAAATGAAAAGAAAAAAAGATACCAGAAGAAGAATGTGAGGCTCGTCTGGGATATTATTATTGGTATTTTTATATAGTTTTAAGGGAATGTGGAAGATTTTCACGTATAGTTCTATGTATAACTAATGGATAAAAGCAAATGGAGCAATTATGTATAGAGCTTTACAATAAAAATGTAAGAGTGATCTCCGCACTTTCCTTTAAACTAATTAGAATTTATCTGAAATCGAACAGCTATAGAACTTGTGATATTTTCAAATCGATAATATACTTGAAAATCAAATTTTCAATATAACATAAACGCATATATATATATATATATATATATATATATAGGCTATTCGATGTCAGGTAGATTCGGTTATTAATGAAAATGGGTAGATATAGCCCCGAGCTTTACTTATAATCAATATTACATTCTGACAAGATACTAAATGTTCTACGTAAGAATATTAATTGATTATTTAGTGATTTTATAAATTCATTCTTTTCAAATGAAACTGGTCAATAAAACGTAAACCAGCTAGCTCGTCTTCAAAAGCTTAGTCATTGTAAATTCTTTGGTTACTCTATTTTTGAAGCATATTTCTTCTACCAAAATTCATGTTCAAAATACTTAAAAATATATTCGTCATCAAAATTTTGTATGAGAAAATGAAATAAAAATGAAAGAAGAAGTAAAATGATGAATATATAAGTACATATAGAAACAAAAAATTAAATATGCGAAATAAAATGTTTGTTGCAGGATAGTGTAGAGAAATTATAAGTGTGGGTAAAATATTATAAGATAAATAACAAATAGAAACACAGATAGAAAATCAACCCTTCTGAAGTATTTATTCTCTTACGCAAAAAATAAGTTTTTCTTTAAACGGTTTAGTTTTCATGAATTCTTGGTATTCATATCAGTTTTACGGACTCGCTATATAAATATTTTATCCAAGAGCATATATGATCTTATATCTTTTACTTTCTAAAAATGATAAAATTCTTAAAAAAATATTATGAAAAATAAAAAAAAAACTCTATGTCTCCTCTTATATCTACTTAATATTTATTTATTATACCATCTTATGAAAACGAAAAAAAATTGTTCCGTTCTAAAAAGAATATTCATCATTCTCTATTTTCCGCAAAATTCGAATTACAAGCTATAATGTCCTTAGAGGTTGAAATAACGCGAAATCAAAGAAAGATACCATCAAAGTTGATATAGTAGAAAATACTCATGCGAATCGTAAGGGTGCGGTTGTTTTTATTCTGCGGCAAATCCGACTGGGTCACCGTATATATACAAAGGACAGACTTACGGAATTGTTGAGGGAAAAATTGAGCTAATTTTTTCAGATTCGCTGTTATTATATTCTGTGAGTGATTTCCGTTTGTACAAAGTATGATATCAATTTTTTTTACATTACGTAAATAATTAACGAAAAAAAAATAAACGTTTTTATCTAACAGTTATTATTACAATTAGTATATATTATTTAAACAAATATAAGCTTTCTCTAAAATTTATAGTATTTTATTCATTAGATTTACCGAAAAAAGAAAAAATCTAAGCAAATCTGGCAACAGTCAAAGTCGTAAAAAATGCCAAAGTGGAACATCACTTTGATCTCAGCTGAAATATTTTGTTTTACGCGCTCTCCCTCGTAAACCTGATGAAATTCAACGGAATTTTATGCAGTATCGAAGCCTTTTCCACGAAACACTCTTATAGGCGCAATATCGTTTTATCCGTCGTTTTCTCAATAAAAGTTGTAAAAGTAAAGTGTCCTACTATATATACGCGAGACTCTAACTATACGACGAGTGTATATATCGCGAGCTGCTTTCCCTATATAATAGATAAACATTCATTTCCTTCGTATTATGAGAAATTCTGTTTTTCATATTTCCAGCCGAGTGAAAATATTATGTCTTATCTTTAAAAGTGACTTGAACGAACTTATTCCCACGTTTTCGCATTATAAAAGCGGCCAGTGTGGGGTGATTTCCTCGGGGGCGTTTGCATACAAAAGTTTCGTAAGCGTGTTTTGAATAGAATAGCTAAAAAAATAATGTACACGATGTGGTTATAATACGATGTGAATGATAAAAACGAATTTAAACGTATACATTGTGTATATATACAGTCTAACGTTGTACGCAATGCAGTAGATTATACCAGTGACCGGTCAGCCGTTTCATATACGTGTTATTGCATGTTTTTCGATTCTACGTTGTTATTTGTTGACTTTTTTTTCTTTATCTACAATGTGATGGATATTTTTATAAAAAAACACCATATGTATCATAAATATTAACTTTAATCTCTGAGAACTTGAAATATAGTTATTTTTTTCTCGTTATAAAAGTATGAAACCGGAGTTCCGCGATATTTACGTTGACTTTAGTCTTCACTAGGAGAACGTCGATTGTGTATATACCTTAAAATAAACAGAAACACTAGGCCATTAATGTAATTGACTTTTGAAAGTCTTTGAAAAAAATTTAATCTTTACATTGGAAATTCATCGTTCAATATTGCATATGAAATGTAAAAGTTGTAAGAAATAATATGTAAATCGTAAGCGATAAAACGTTTTCTCTTTTTTACTATATATATATATATATATACACACGCGCGACTGTAAACTAAACAAAACTGAATGTAAATGTTATTGCGATCAGTTTATTTGTTGGCTGCATGCAAGTAAGTATTCAGGTCACTGAATGTCTACGACTTCTAATGTCAAATACAATTATGTCTCGATACTCTGCTTGTATATATACGCATATATACACTTGTATGAAGTATTATTAATATCCTATACCTACTACGCAATGTACGCGTCTTAACTTTTATACCTATACATACTTTTATCACTACTGTTTGCATTTCGTACCATCATCACCAGAACCTTCTATCTCCTCCTCCTCCTTCAAAAAAAACTCTATAGAACTTTCGTTAACCATAGTTTCTTTCCCCGATAAAATCGATACCTCGCGCCGCACTTAATAACCACGCGACTCTTCCGCTTTACCTTTGGCCTTATATATATCGAGCGCACTTTCAATTAGCATTAAATTGCCTGTGATTCGAAGGCAAACAGCGAGTCGCAGAAAAGAAAGGTTCATCCAACATTTACGATCATGCAGCGCACGTATATATACGAGTAAAGTCTATGCTGCGTGGCTGCAACGTGGCAACCAATGGTACCAAATGTAGTATGCGCTCAAAGTATATTATGAAAAGTTTATGCGCGCACGCGGAGACTTTGTGCGGACTATACGCGAGTTTCTTTTTCGACGCACTGTGAATTTTTACTTGTAACAATGTTTATATATGTTGAAGCAATTGAGATGTAATTAATAATCGCTGTCGAAAACGACTTTTTAAGTATATCGATGTGGATCGGAATTGTGCTGGGAGATGCAAGTTTATAATACTTTGTAGGGTAATAAATAATATTTAAGAGATAGTCATGGATTTATATATGTGATGTTGATAAATAAGAATTGGAGTGAATTATAATGAAATATTTTTATAAAAAAAAGTTAAGTGCAATATGGAGTTCCACTTTTAAGAGTATTATAATAACAAAATTGTATTTTTATACAAAGTAATTTAAACTCAATTTATGTTCAATTTTGTTATAGCAATTTTCTTAATAGGATCACGTAGACGCAGCTTATGCGGATATTTTTATATTTTGTATGTAATATAATTTCTTATTTGAGATCTGATTCTTATTATGCAAATAGGGAATACCTACAATAATTATAGAAATTTAAAAAACAAATCAAAACGACAAAACATTCGATATATATATATATATATATAAAATCAACAACGCGCTATTACGCACCGTCCCCATTTACCTTTAAATTTTCAAAATACAACCCAATCCCAAATAAATCCTAGACCTTACGCAATATCACCACGTAAATCAAACGAAAAATCACTTTATACCCAATTTCCCTCCGACCAAACAATAACCCCGCTTTGCACCCTATATACTAAACTCCATCCACTCTTTATCGTATGATAATATTTCACCTCTTCCCCCACCCGTTTAAACATTGTATATAGTATATATCTATCACAATAACCGCTCGCGCGCGCGCGCTTCCAATATATATATATACATCACGTATGCATTGAAACCCCGCGCGGTATACACCTACCCTGATAAATCAGCTCAACGGGCAAATTTTTGCAACGCCGCGCGTTCGAGCTCACGCAAACGAAATGCGACGTGTGTATGTGTATATACTTAGGTATATACCTACATCTTCAGCTTTAAAACGTCGAGGCGTAACTTATATTCCGGTTCCTAGAGTATACATATATGTACATATAATACGTATACTGATGCGCGGTTAAAGAGTTCGTTCAAAGATTTCGCGAAGTCGTAGAAAGTCGCGCCGCGCCGCGGCGGATCCCTAAGAAGGTGATATCGGTGTCGTGATAATTGTACCGATTGGGTAACCCCTTTTCTCTCTCTCTCTCTCTCTCTCTCCAAGCGAGGGGATGTTATTGAGACGGTGTGGTGTGGTTGTGTTTTTTTTTTAGGGAGAGAGAAGGTGGAACGATGGTGATGGGATTTTGGGTGTGATTAAGTATATATATGGAGTTGCGTGTAATGAGGAAACGTGCGGAGATGTCAGAGATGAGTTTGAGAGGGGACAGAAGTTACTGATATAGAGTTATAATGTATATCTATATATGATAATGAGAAAATATATATATTTTTGGATGATTTTATGAGATGAATTAGATGTGTGAAACTATTTGCAACTTACGTTTCAGATGGTTGTAAAAATAAAAAAAAAAAAACAGAACAGGTTTAATCTATACGAAGAAAACAGGCTGACGTAAAAATGTCGTTCGCTCATTTCATAGCTCGTATAAGAAACAGCGCTAAATGCGGCGTTAAAAGTATGTATTCCCCCTGGTTAACACGAACGCCACGTTGCTAAAAATAACTTGAATATAAGTGGATTCGTGTTAAAGACTTATCCAAGCGTATGACGCATATTACAATGATAAATTATACAAGAGATTTTTCTTTTCTCTTTTGCTTTTTCAAATCATTGTTAAAGTTGCTTATAATAACGCAAAACAGCGCTGCGTGTATAACGATGCGGGTATTTAACGAATCCTTGCGTTTTTCCTATATCAGCTTAGTGCAGTTCACGTTTAACCGTCGACAAATCTTTTTTCTTTGTGATTTACAAATATCAAGCTGATCGCATTGGGAAATGAGAAACATGGAATTGTCAAGGTTGTTCGATGATAAAACGTTGCGGTTGCCGAAAATTGTGGTTTGGAGAAGATGATAAATGACATAAATTGTTCGAGTGCTTATGTTCCGACTGAATTTAATTAGCTAATGAAGTTAATTTTTGCTGCGTTTATATATCGTGCCAACCCGTTGTGAAATATATTATAGTACACGGAAGATGCTTAAACTTCACGACCTATTTTCTCCACTATTATATTTACTGCATCTGTGCTACGTATATAATTTTGAAGTTTAAAAGTGAATTTTTTTTGTCGGTGCGACATATTTCTGCTGTGAAATATTTATTATACGTTTTTATAGTAAAACTTACATGCTAAACTCGAAGTTGAATTTTTGTCGTAAAGTGTGGAAACTATTTATAATTTAGAAAATGGCACGTTTTTAATGAAATACAACAAAAGGAAGCGGCTCCAAACGATGCCGGACAAGTGCCGTTAATTACATATTGATCTGGAGAAACCGGAAAAAGTCGGCATTTTCCTATCATCCTTTTATAAAAATTTCGTCGTTGCTTGACAAAATCGAAAGCTTAAAGATTTCAATTTGATGGAGGAAACGATATAATATTTTCTTCATTTCTTTATAATATCCTCTAATAAAAATTTTTTCCACGTAAAATATATTTTTGATTTAGCTGATAATAAAAAGTTAAGTTTTTAGTTTAAAACTAAACCGTTATTGTCTTTTGCAAATTCAACTTTTAACAATCGTTATATCTACGTTTTCATATTAGATAAAGGAACGACGTATTTTTTTTTAACAATATAATAACAAATTTCATTCTAATATTAGATAAAACAACAAAACGATAAAATTTTTCTCAATTCCCAACCTTAATTTCTCCACCTAGAATAACCCAACTACAATTCTCATTATACTCCTATTAAACAACTAACCGGTACAAGAATGCTCATTTTCTTCTATAATTGAAGAAAACCCCAACGTCGACCCGTTACATATACATATATATATACACCTTATACAACAGCAAGCACCTTGTTCCACGCCCATTACACGGTACGTTAAAATCATCCTTTCCAATTTATTATTCAAACGTTAGCACAACCTCTACAACCGTTTAAAGCAAAGAAAAGAAGAAAAAGAAAACGATGAAAGACTTCAGAAAACTTTTCAAACTATAGAATAGTCAATGCGTCTGACCAAACTCGCCCTTAATCTACTTCTCGCTTGACTTCTTTTTCCACGCTTACGAGACTTCCCTTCAATATTTAAACATCTCTCAAAGTCGCGACTACTGACACATACACACACACACACACACGTACACATGCATACTTCATATTCTCTTATCCGGTTGAAAACAACAACCCACCTATCTACTTAGCTGGCACCTTCAGCACACGTGATACTATATAGCGATCACGTGCGTGGCTCGATTCATCGTCACGATCGTCTATACACTTACACGTATGTATCATAATATGTGCTTGCTAAATGTTTCACACTACTCGCGGCATGTCGACTGACTTATATCGAAGTAGCCTATACATCCCAATTGTACCGCGCGCAAGTGGGAAACCGAAGGATCTAGAATTTTTCCTGACTTATACTAGCGCGCTGCGAACAATTGTTTTTCTATCGTACACGCGAACTCCCACTTTGTATGACCTAATTTTCGGTAAGATAATTTAATTTTAAAAAATGCTGGTTTGTATATAGTCGAGGTATAAAAGCTTTTTTGTCTAATTAGTTTATTATATTGTATATTAAAACTTTAAAAAAAAAAAAGTAAAAATATTGGCGAGTAAGTATATCCGTTTCTCTCTTCATGCGAAAGCGAGTAAAGCTTATCTATCTCCCTCTCTTTTATTTTTAAACGTTTATTAAAGACAAGAAAGTTTTTCTGTTAAATACGCATACTTGCCGGGCGCGTTGTTTTGTAGTTTTTAGGCGAACAATCAGAATGTTTATTAAATTTTTTTTAGTAATTTTCACCATTAAAATTCATAATTTTTTTTATTATACTTATGGAATTCTTAAAAATCTCGTAACGATATTTGTTTAAAATAATATTTTCAATTTCCAAGGGAAATAAATTTTTTTTTAAATTTTCTTTTATCGCGTCCGGCAAGTATGCGTATTTATCATAAAATCAGCGAAAATTTAACTGATTTTTAAATACTCAACAATTTGTTGATTGATTTCATAACTTTCTTGTCTTTAATAAACGTTTAAAAATAAAAGAGAGAAACAGGGAAAGAGAGAGAGAGAGAGAGAGAGAGAGAAACGGATATACTTACTCGCCAATACTTTTACTTTTTTTTTTAAACTAATTTTAGAGAGATTTCGCGAATTGTTAAGAGTATAAGAGTATATAGATAGTGATATAAGATGCGTATATGCACACGTCGCTTAGTTGTATATACGCACATTGAGAGTGACGATCTATACTCAGCCCTACCAAAAAATATCAGCTGATTTATCAGCTTAATCAATCCCCCTTTTTGCACCTGCCGCAAATAAGATGCGTACATGGTACATACGCACACCTAAAGCAAAGTATGGATACATAGAATATACAGAAGTATAGACGCGTGCTCAATTCTGCTGCTTCCTCCTAATCTCATTCTTATTTCTTCTCTCTATATATAAATTCATCGCGTCAAAGTCGGAAACAAGTAGCCGCTATGTGTGGAATTCTTCGGAAACTTTGCCGTAAACTGGTTCCAAAAACGACCAAAATTAAATTTGGAGGCACACCTCTAAAGTAATTTTTTTCTTGTTCTATGCGTCATATAGAAGATACGATAAGAACTTGGGGCCACCCTTTTATCGTCAAATCAATTTTTCTTATGGGAATTTAACATATGAAAAATTGACGAAAAGTAGTTATGAATTATCAAATATGTCAACGAATTTGTACATTTTATTAGTTAAAGTACAAGGATAGAGCTTTGATTTAAGCTAACGATGGTTAAAATCGGACAATTCAGTGCAAAGTTACATGCATTTGAAAATTATCAAAAATGACGAAAATGAGTGTTTTTTCTGAATTCATGAAATTTTAAAGATATTTTCATTGTTTTTCGTCATTTTTGACGATTTTCAAATGCATGTAACTTTGCACTGAATTGTCCAATTTGAACCATCCTTAGGTTAAATCAAAGCTCTATCCTTCATATTTGGAATGTTAATATTGGTTGCTGATGATGACTACTTTTCGTCAATTTTTCCCATGTTAAATTCCCATAAGAAAAATTCATATCTGTGTTCGCGCGCGCTCTCTCCTCGTGAAGCAGAGTACAGTAGCCGCCCATCATACGCCGTTAGCACTAAATTTTTTGATAGGATTTGACATCAAGTAGAAGCCTAAAAACTTTCCACTAGATCCCCCCTAGAAATTCCCTGCAGGCTGAAGGAAAAAAAATTTATAATTGATTACACGGTCACTAAATTCGACCCCTCGATTAATCGAATACGAAAGCATCTTTCACCATACGAAACTTTTTGCAGATTAGAATCTATGTAAAAAATGCTTTCAATTGAATACCTCATATGTGGTCGTATTTACTTGTGCAATGATATAATACGAGAAATATGCCAAAAAACGTAAGGCTATAGAAAACCCAATATCAAAGAATAAAGGTACGGCAGCATCGCTCTGCTCGCTTGACGTCACCTTTTCGTTCCTTACTCGCGGCAAGCAGCCGGCTGCTGCCGCGCCTTTGGATTTCATATTATGCAGTACGTAGTATATGTACACACTTTGTATGCAATGCGTAAGTTGTTGATGCGTTTACAAATGCGATTGAACAAAACGCTCTCTATACAATTTCGTATACACACTCCGCGGAATGAAGTTTTGTGATAACAGCATA
>JAWWEQ010000001.1:32339811-32372496 GCA_035583055.1 Torymus tubicola
CATATCAGAGCTTCGATCCTTATGCGGTCAGGCTGCTGTACGCTAACGACTTATGCACGTATATATATATATATGTAGGGGCTGTGTACATAAACGACACGGATTATGAACTCGTAAAGATTGAGATAGGATAGGGTTGTTTGTATATATCAGAATGAAGCTTGAGAACGTATAGGTTGCATGATTTTTTAGTAAAGCGATGTATAAGACCTTGGTGTGGGTTTAAGTAACTTAACATGGTATATAGTTTTATAATTTTTAAGGCGCTTGATTAAAGTGTTAAATTGTAGTTTACGCAGCTTTTATGTAGTAAAGGGTAGCGTAATATATGTATGCCATACATCTGCGTGTATATAGATTTATGAAGGAAATGTATAGCATATAGAGAATAAAAACTCGTATATCTATATATACAATAAAGATGTTGAAATCCTTTCAATGCTCATCCGTGGTGAAATATATGTATATAAAAGAACCTCAGATCGCGAGACGCGCTATCTATAAATTCGCTTCCTTTTACTGCCCTAGATATATATAATAATGCCACTTTCCAATGAGAAACAACGCGTTCAGCATAATTCAAAGGAAACCTCTATATACCGTTCCCATTCGAAATACCACAAAATCGTGTATCTTATGTTATATATATTACCTATTCAACGACCGCAAAAAAAAGAAAACAAAAAATGAATTTCGCAATAACCCTAAACGTTTCTAATCGACACTTATTCAATACATATATACATACATTGCAATAACATCACTCATCTCATATATATATACAAGTGTAAAAGGCCTGCCAAACAGCTCATTGATCTAATTCTACATGTCCGCTGTGTGGTATCTGATCGCAGAAGCGTTTTTACACTCGCTCGACTGGTTCAACCGCTTGCGCGGATATATACGTTAATCTTGGACGACTGCCATGACGCGCACTGCAACAGCTGTACAATATATAAGCGCACGTTATGTACATATATATACACGTGTATATAGGCGACGTTAACACGACGATTTTTAATATAGGAAGCGATCTGCGTGTAACGTTAATGTATGGTGGAGATATGGGGGATGCGAAATGCGGAATTATTGATACATTACTGGTATGTATAGATAACGCAATCGCTGCTGAATTTATGCGTATACGTATATTATCGTGAGCTTTGCTCATTGCTATAATATGCACGATTATTATATTCGTAGATATATGACGTATATCTATCGGGTATATTAAAATTATTGTATTGAGATATTTTTGAATATAATTAAGTGGGAGCTTGTTATAGATGTTTTCAGAGTACTTTTTTTTTATTATTCATCATGCTATTTATGAATCAGAAACGATACTTTCGTGTATAAATCATAAATATAAATGAGACAAAGGTTGTATTAATAATTCATGTACAGCAAATAATGTTTCATTTTCTACAAATCTGACGAACATATATATATATATCTGTGTATTGTCTCATATACTATATATACCAGAACAACATACATCAGTAACATTACAGCATATACCCACATATATGTTATACCTTATCGTATAACCCGACATCAACCTTATCTCTTAACAATCTCAAACGAACAATTCTCCCGCACGACAACGCATTCAAGCCTTCTTACACTTCGCTATACTATATATATTACTTCCTCATCTATACCGCTCTCACTCTACGTCATCATCGCCTTTTCGAAAGAGTTAAACGCTTACGATATACTTCCTCTTACCTCTATATATATATACAAGCTCATACGAAGCCCACGTATATAAGTATAATAAGGACTAGCAACGAGCCTTGACACAAATGCGACGAGTGTTTATCGAGATCGCGCGCGCGCGCGTTTGTATGGCTGCCCAACCTGCGGCTTTTCGCCGCCACTGCCGTTGCTATACTGCTGCTGCCCACGTGCTTGCAAGTTGCTTGATATAATGTGTATAAGGCGGTCTCGAGAGATATTGATACTCGGAGTTATATACTTAGCTGGTGTTGTGAATGTAGCGAGTGTAATGTATATATATACGTATATATACGGGGTAGATAGCGAGGGTTGCCGCGGGAAACGAAATGAAAAGTAATGGAGGGATTTTTGTATAGGTGAGAGGATTTGTGGAATGGGGATGATGTGTATTGAGAGGAGTGGAGATATTTGTATATAGGTTGGATGAAGTGATTTTTAGAGAGAGAGAGAGAGAGAGAGAGAGAGAGAGAGAGAGAGTTGGAATTGAGTTATTATAGTGGAGGTTGTGGTGGATGAATAATTTTTATCGTTGTTTCATATTCAATTATTATTTTAGTAAATTTATGTGCGTATCTTGGAAATTGAACGATATATAAAATATATATATATGTATATGGTTGAAGGGGAAATTGATTGGGTGAATTTATGGTATGCAGGGATACCGGGAACTCCCAATTTTTTTTGTTAGACTTAATAATGCATCAAAGGAATCGTGTATAGTAAAAGAAATTATACTATACATAAATAATGCGCTTTTACTGAAGACTCATGCGTGTAAATGAAATCATGATCCATCATTCGAAACAAGAAGACTCAATTAAAAAAAACCCCACGCGCATACATCACTCAGATGTATGTATATACAACCAACGAATTACTTACCTATAAATACTTATGCCTCCGCGACACAGCAACAATATTCGATTATACACAGAGAAAAAAAATCGTTACAATTAAAGAATTATGCTTTTAAATACCATACGCGTGAGTAATAATTGTGATGAAAGCAAATTTAATTATTATTAAAAACATAATTTACAGTATAAAACTCTCCTGCTATCAATAGAAGTAATCTATTTTCTTATCATCAAACTCAAATGTCGTAATAATTATAAGGAATATGATTTTTCGCAGACCAAAGAATGTGTTTTAATATAGTTAAGGTAGCATATAACTCGTAAAAGAGTGGTTTCTCAACTGCGTTAATGAAATTTCTTTGACTATTAAAAATATATTTGTTTGTCCATATCTAAATATCGATTCGTTAATAATGACATTTCTTTGTTTGGGTGTATAAGAACCCAAGACCTCGGAAGAAAAGATTCACGGATAAAAACCACCTCAGTTCCGCGATTTAGACACGGAAATGAAGCTCCTTTGTGAGATTGACACGCGACGTTGGATTTCCCTTTTTTGCGTACGCAACAAAAGTTCCTCTACGTATACTTACCTATACATACCAATGCGTAAATAAGAACTTTTCTTGAAAACAGGGGGAATGATTGATCGAACAGTTTTCGTGTCCGGTTATACTTACAACTCGGCGTGTATATAGACCGCAAGACTTCTTTTTGTTATTTTATGTCTCGCTGCGTCGTTAATTTTAACGATACAAACGCGTGCCGGAGATACTTTATTTTATTTGCACACGCGTACTCTGGTGCGTATATGAATTATTCTTGGTGCTATGATATACGATGGAGATTATAGGGATGGTGTAAGGAATTGTTTCGATCAATCGATTGATACTTGCAGCGGGGGGTGGAGGTCATTTTCTTTTTGGTTCGGCTATTGCCTTAAAAAGCTTTGTTAAGGGGATTTATGGTAGGTTCATTGTTAATATACTTATCTGTCTAGATTGTATTATAGGATGCTCTGATTATTGTTGATGCATTAGATAATAGCATAGCTTAATAGACTTTAGAACCTAGGATGCGACAATATAGAGCTTTGTCAAAGTTTGATAATTGCCTATATTGAAATTTGTATTATAATTAAACATAATATACTATTGCAATTTATTGCTGATTAAGTTTAAATAAATATACTTAAAATTTTTCCAGAATATTCAGCGTATTTCTTCCATCTCGTTAATTATTTTATTTAGCATATTAAGGATAGTATGAGAAAGAGAGATTTTTCTTAACGATAGCTATTTAAAATATGAAAGAGCAGGTATATTACAAGTCTTATCCGGCCGAAGCTTCATTCAGATCTTAATGAAATTTTAAAGCGAGCTTTTAAAACTCGTAAGAATAGACCATAATTTGTCAAATGTCTAGTTATATAGAAGGAGTACATATAGAAACTGTTCATAAATGCCTCACGGTTAAGCGATGAGAAAGAAGATTACTATATGTATAACTCGAAAACGATAAAAACGTTTTTGAAATTTAATCTCGTCGATATACAAATATTTCTACGAGGTATATGAGATTACGTTATTTGCTTTGAGAAAATTTAAAGAAAGATGAAAATTGGTTAAGCTGGAGATAAGAGACGTCTGACTAATCTCGGAGTTTATCTACTGATACGCAAGAAACCGATGATGTTGCGTTTAAATATTTTGGACATGATACAGCAGTATACATGAATTCGAAAGATTACAGGATGACTTTTCAGACATGTCAATTATAAAATAAAATGATTAATCATTTTTCAATTAATTAAATATAAGTAGAATAATTATGTTAATAAGTCGATGGTTAAAATAATATTTAAAAGTATTTTACGGAACTTTTTGTTGATATTTTTAAAATATTTTTGTTCTCAAACTAAGTATTATAATATACCTAGCAAAATAATAAACTGATAATCATATGTTTTTATTACGTACACTAAAATCGCAGAAACCTAACACACAAACCTTACACGACGCACTTATATTAAAATGATCTAAACGCTCATATTTCCCGTCACCATCTCAACCCTGCACCTCCACATCATTATATTCTACTCATATACGATCGTACCGCAAATCAATCCCTGGCAGCCGTCCACCGCACAAAAGGCTCGCATTGGAATAATCGTCGCAACTCTCTCTCTCTCTCTCTCTCTCTCTCTATCCCTTTATAATCACCGTATATATACATATAGACACGAAAGTGTGAAAGGGAGAGAGCTCGCGCATTGTTGTAGTCAGTCGGCGCCGCTAAGCCGGTTAGCTTCGCCGCGTGTATCTGCGGACAAGTCGTTTTATGTAATGTATATATATATATATATATGCGCGGTCTAAAGTAGCTATATACAGAGAAAGAGAGAGAGAGTGTGTATATAACGCGACGACAATCGGATGCTTTATGTAATGGGCCGTGACGGCGCCGCGAGTATTATACATAGATGTATATATATATGTGTATGTGTGTATAGCCTTGAGTGAAAGAAGAAAGAAGGTCAAGTTCAGCGAAGGGGGTGAAAAGCATAATATGTGCGTGTGTATGGCTGCGGGTATTTGGTAGGACGAGAGGCATTTTTTTTTATTTATTTTTTTTTTTTGAGAGGTATTTTGCGTGATTAGGTTAGAGTGTTTTAGAGGTAGGCGAGGTACTTTTTAATGTTTATGGGTACCGTTAGTTACAAAGTAAATATATTTATTTTTACGTAAAATTAGAAATAACTTTCATATCTAATATATAGAACAAACGATTGTAATGGTATCCGAAATAGATATATTAAAAGAATAGCACGTATAAAAATGAGTGTAAAGAAATTATTAATTGTCCTTATTGTATAGAAATACACGACCTCGTTGTAACAAAAAACGATCGATGCGAGTGATTCTTCGAACCACAATACCAACTCTTACCCGTAATTAGAAATCGGCACTGAGAATTGTGCGATTAATAATTGCCGCTCGTGCATTATCGAGTGCAGTTTTGGCAAAGACAATGTTTTCAAGCAAATGTACGTAATAAAAAAGCCTTTGTATTATATGCTCGAAAGAACGAGTGAAAACAACGGTTGCTGCGCTATTGTGTATAGGGATTTTTCAGTAATTCTTAAAACAATTGTTGTTTTGCTATTAACTATATATCGGGAAAAGTGTAAAGACGGAATTTTTAACTTTTTTATACGTGAAAGTAAAACAATTATTTTATTAAAACAAAAATGTGTCATCAAAACTGATGTAACTTATAAATACCCTTACACAATGGTATTTGAGATTGTACAGTATCTATATTTTTCTTCAACATATATATCAATATTGTAACACGAACGCGTGAGCGACCACGAGGTTATTGACGTTCATATTTTAATTATTGATCTCTTGAAATCCATTCGAACCTCTAGGTTTCTCTTTTATTATGAATGAGATTAAATGATTGTAATCAACAGTAAAACAAAAAGTCGATTTCAGAATAAAGTTAATGAATGGCCTTCACCTATGTGAAATGAAATTTTTTATGTATTGAGTTAGCAAGAACTCAAAACATACGTTACAATTTTCGTCACGATTTGTACATTGTAGGAAAGTATTGTAAAAGCATGTAATTCAACTGCAGCGTTGCATTAGTATTAAGAATGGCCGTGAATGTCAGGGTCGTCTTTATGAGAAAATTCTCCTTCGCTATAACATTAATTTTTCAGAAAATGTGTTGCGAATTCGCGCATTTATATTATTAAAACACTGTCCTTTGTACAATTCACTCGTCGGTTATAAAATTTAAAGTATTTTATTTATTTCCTACTCCGCGCTTTGTAGATTAAAAACGAATATAAAAAAACTTGAAAATAAAATATTTCAACTAAAACAGTGACAAAAGGGTTTCATTAAATCTAATAAATCTCAGCGATGTACGTTTGGAACAACACCAGTTGGCTATACAAAAATTTCTAAATTAAATTCCTTCAACATCATTCTTTCAACTATAAACTTTTGTTTTCACCACTCACAAGAAAAAAAAAATTCTATCATCAATCTCCACTGCCGATCGTAGTACCGATAACAAATATATACCCGCACCCTCACGTCAGTCTCCAATTATTCTCACGAAACAAATCCGCAGCGCCTTGACTTTCTCACAACTTATACGACGTGCCAATGAAAATTTTGCGTGCCTACGCGATACCGCACGTATAATAGACCTTGAGTTCTCGTCGCCTTACGACGGAAATGTCGCAGCTGTGTGTGTGTGTGTGTGCGAGAGGTAAATAAAATATGTCGGCGCGTATTATGCGCGCCTATAGCCGCATACGTTGAAAAGTTTGATAACACGCGGAAAAATAGGTAGGTATATAATGTACTTGCATGATAATTAAGGAGGAAGACGTTGTTGATTAATTTTTCATCGAGGTTTCCGAAGGTTCTTTGCAAAGTTTGGAGTGGTTCGTATGTTTTTTTTTCTTCTTTTTTTTGCGATTAACTATACGCGCGTGAACGGTAAGTAGTTTTAAGAATTGAAAGTCGAGAGATTAAACTGCGATGTCTCCCAATCTGCGTTTGTTATCGTTATCGTAATTGAGGCCAGTTTGCTGCATACCTTGTAATTTAAAAAAATTATTCTATACATAGTAAAACTGTATATATACATGCGATTTTGTCTGTGCATATATATATAGTTATTCCTGATATTACCAAACGTTCTACATAGTATAAATTTTAAGTAATTTATAATGGTTTAATTTACTATAAAAGATTTGATCGTTCTTTATACAAAGAGAAATACTAGAGTAATTATTTTAATTGATCAATTAAATTAGGATTAACTTCATTTAATTATACATCAACATGTATTTTGATATAGATAAAAAAGTCTTATAGTTTTAATCACTAATTCAAAGCCATTATATCAAAATTCAAATTAATTGAAGAACCTTTAGAATCCTTATCATAAAAAAAAAAATTAATATTGCTTTCTACATTAGGATTTTCATTACTTCGTTTAAAATCAATTAAATAGACGTCGCACGACGAGATCCGCGACAGCTACACTGTCTCCCCTTGCGCTCCTATCACAACATTATGCAAACGTTTTCGTCCTATATATACACACACCCGCAGCGCACGACACAATATATCTGACCCGAATTCTCACGCAATCCCACCTGACTCATACAACGATATATAATATAATACTACACTCCCAAAACAAACTGTTATACCGCTCGATCAGTCGCAGAACCGTATAGAAACGAATTAAAAAAAAACAATGCAACATGAAAGAACGACGTCGTCGGTATATTGTGTCTATATATATCATAGTACCACGCTTAATTGTACACGACTGCTCGATTCTGTTCGCTTTTTCGATTATTCCTCCGCACATCCAGCGCGTGAATAATCGATTTAACAGCTGCGCGACAGCTGGTACACATGTAGTACTATACTACTTACAGAGTGATTTTTTCGTATATATACGTATAGAAACTCGTATAAGAAGAGAAGATATGGTAAAGTGAGGCATGCAGCAATGTCGGAGTACTACTTTTTTTTGTAATGATGAATGGAACTGATGCGCGATGGTGAACCTAATATACCTCGGGTGGTGATTATGCAGGGATTTAGATCGGCTTGCGATAGGGAGTTGGCACGTTGGAACGATTTTCGCGTGATTGTGGATAGAAATGTCGATTTCGTGTGAGTAATTGCTGAGGGTAATCGGGTAGTTAAGGATTTTTGCATATATTCACTGCGTGTACGTATGTCTACGTATGTGTGTGTTAGATACGCGTAAGTTTGTAGTATTTAAAATGTAAATGGAACGGCAATTCGTTGTAAAGAAAAGTTTTTTTTAGTCAGAGGTTGTTGGAGATTATTATATATGTACAAGCGGTGACCTTTGTTCGTACAAACTTGAGATTTAAACGTATATGATTTATTTATTGATTTTTAATTATAAATTATTAATTAATAGTAATAAATCACTGGAAGTATCTGCGTTGTTTCGCATATATTACAAGAATTGAAAACCTTTCAATGGCATTTGTTGTTTTCATTTCTCAATTTTTTTTCTTCAAATTATGAGTTTGTATAAGGCTTTTCAACTACATATATATATATATATCGACCTTTTCTGTAAAAAAAATATCTATAAAACTTTATCTATTGTATTGTGTTACTAGAACAACGGTAAACAACGGCAGTATATAGTCACACCAATAATTTTCTTACTCGAAAAGAAAAAGAGACGACCTTTCACTTGATAGAAAGTATACACAAGTTTTACTCCTTATAGTTCAGGGCGACCTGTGCGCGTGCGGCGCATTGGAGTATTTAGAACGATTATACGTTGCAGGAAAGTATAATAGCGGGTAACACGCGCGCGCGCGGAAGGTTGGTTGCACACATATATATATGCACACACTCAGTGGCAATTTCATGACTTTACTATACTGTTCTCGCGTAATTTCGCTGATTTCACCGGGAATCGATTTTATGATTCGCACGGATGAGAGATTCTGAAAGTAAGTTAGCTTGCGGGAATTTATTACCGCGATTATATAGCAAAGAAGTAGATGCATGTACATAAGGTTTTTCTTCGTTAAAGAAAATTAGCTGATTGCGACGTTAAGAGTAAAAAAAGAAAGCGTTCTTTTAATGTTATAATTTATTGGTATAATACTTCCCGAGATAAGAACGTGTTTCTGAATATGTTACGTGTTAATGCGTACTCTTCTGTATTATATAAAAGAATGTGCTGATAACCTTTCTTATCGTTCAAAGAAATTTAAAATCCTCATTCTATATTTCATTTAACAATGACGTATTCATTGATATATCAGTCTATAGTAAGAATAAGTCTACAAATATAAATTTTTTATATTTACTGATAAGAGGCAGCTTTTGCTGATAAGTTATTGTTTATAATAGGAAGTAAAAAAATGATTAACGTTCGATATGAAAGTTCATACACATTGATAAGAGCTATTAAAAATGTTTCCTACAGAATTGAAATACCTTTTAGTTATGATCTTAAATTTCTCCAATAAAGCTATATTTAATGCTATATATTATTTAAATATCTTGATGGTTTATGTAATAAATGAGATCTAGCAGGTGAATGCACAAAATATTTATTTAAAAAATATTTGTATAATAGATTTTTGCTATGGCAACATTATATTATAAAACTAGACGTTTATTTTTTCGTTCGTGCATAGCATATTCGAATATATCTCATTAAATAAAATTCAATATATATATAAAATATTAAATAAAATCGATAGATTACTCGTTTCGCCAAGAAACTTAAAGTTGTCTGAACTTATAATTCCTCGGGATAACGTATTTTTACAATAGTGAATCACATTTAGATTTTACAATAATTACTTAATAATTGTAGATTCGTGGCTATACCAATCAGCGCAATCTAGAGATACTTTTCTTTAAACACCATGAACGAAATTAAAAAAAAAGAAAAAAAAAAAGAATTTATCCTTCGAACCACAGTTGTCATTTCCAGTATCCTCTCTGCTTGACGACGCACTCAGTGAGGCCCTGACCCATCTTGATCTTCTGACCGACTTCGGTACAGAATTTGAAGTCTTTCGGAGCCTCGAAGAGTAGTACAATGGTTGAGCCCATACGGAATTCGCCGAAGAGCTCACCTTTGCCAACCTTAAGGTCATCGAACTCTGCGTCCTCGGAGTTCTTACCACGAGGCCACTTGCGCGTATTCGTTACAAGGTTCTGATCCTTGTAGACTCGTATTGAGCCGACGTTCGTCGCACCTACAGCGACGTAGGCCATGAAACCGCCCGCCCATTCGCCGATGTACACGACTCGTTCGTTCAGCGCGAACAGGTCAGGTAGCCAGCTAGCGATGCGTGGATTCACGCTCAGCAACTTACCTGTGGAGAAAATGAGTTTGTTAATATTAAAGTAAAGGTATTAAATGAAAACATTTTTAAGATGAAGATTGACACGTTACCTTGAAAATGTCTTCGTAGTTTTATGGTCCAGTCAGCTGGACTGTGGAACCTGTGATAATCGCCCGGTGCCAAATATATTGTTAGTTGATATAATATATTTTCGGGATTCTTTAATAAACTAGACACATAATCATCACACACGGATTTATCTCTAATAGCGTTGCTATTTTTATCTATGTGAGGCCAGTTGGGTTCACCTAAAAACTGCTCTAAATTGTAAGTCATTCCTTTAACTTGTTCTACTTTGCAAGATGTTACTGGACCAAAATGCAAAATTTTGCCATCCGATGGGGATACCTGAGATTTAATAAAAATATTTGTTTTAATTTATATATTTTATAGATGATACTAATAAAAACTTTATTAATACCAATTTTTATTCTTACCATGTTTGTATTTTGAGCAATAACACGAGCATCTGGTTTTAGTGATCTAACAAAAAAGTCAGAAAGACTAGGAAATTCAGTCAATGCTAAGTCTATTTCATCTAAATTGGCTTTAAAAATTTTGGCATAAAAATTATAAATTAATGCTCTAATGGAAACAGGTAATTCTAAATTTGCCAAACCTCCCCATACTCTACTTGTTATTCTTAAAGGCAATGAACAGTAACATTCTACCTGTAAAGTAAGTATAATATAACAGTTAATAAGTTTAAAAATTTTAAGTTATTGAATAACTATATAATGTTAACAAATCACTATTGACAGTCATTCTGATACATACAAATTTGTACCAACATTTTAATTGAATCGGTATATAAAAATTAAATTACCATCATTCCTTCAATTGGTCCTTTGTTTGTTTCATGTCGTCTTCTAAAATATCTCCATTGTAGTACAGCTAATAGCGATACACCTAAACCTAATGGAATTTTCCATTGCCACCTGCGTACATAGGATCTCCATGAGCTTTCTGTTCTTTGTACTTCATTTGAGCCTGTAGCTGTTGATTGATTTCTCACTCCATGTCCTGATATAGAGGTGACAATTCTTTTTGCAGAACGGATGACTGCATAGGAACATTTGTATGTGACTCGAGCCTCATAGCTAGAAAAGGAAACCTCTTTGAACATTCTGTATTCACGAACATCTCAGTAATGAAGGAGAAAGTAATCATTCAATATTATATTTTTGACATTTCATTATCTATCACGTGATTCGTGTTCAACTATTCTGCTGAGATATGAACTTTCTTTTTGAACTGCTGACAGTGTAAACAAACGGATTAAAAGAATGTATGACCTTATCCTTGGTGAGTCATCAGCATGAAACAATCACAACACTAACAGAGAATTCAAACAATAGCGTTCAAATACTTATCAATTAAAATCTCAATTGCTTCCACAAACAAGCGTTAAAGTTTTATAATTATTAAAAATAATTAAATTTTTTCACAGACAAATCACTCATAATCGTTTATCAGCTCAAACGACAACCTAATTTAATTGACTCACCTCGCGACCTCGACGGCGAATTTGGAGATTCTGCTGATCGACATGTTCTCCAATTATTTTGAACACTTATTTCGCAAAAAATAATGGTCCGTCTTTGTTACGACCACTCGGAGTCTTGTTCCCCAGCCATGTTCCGCCTCTCTCTCTCTTTTTTGTTCCCTCGTTGGCGATCGTCGCGAATGATCCACGCACGAGCTACTGTCTGTAGTCTGCAGAGGTTATGTCGCGTTGTTTTGGTGCGCGCGCGCGCTCGGCGCGTCACCGTCGGTCGGTTATGGGGAATTCGCCGACCTTGGATGATAATAAAAAAAGTTACTAGAGGTCCCCAAGTCAATATAGCGCAACAAAAAGTCCCTAGTCGAGTACAAAGTCCAATAATATGTATGTATCAAAGTTCAATCTCCGTGCGAATAAGCTGCCACGAGATAAGTTGTATAGTCATCGTGTACAGTGCCGTCGTTCGTCGCTCCGCCGCATTCCCACTAATAACGGAGTAGATACCGGCAAGTAACCGCCTTTTCGCCGTCGCAGTCGTTCTCGAACTTTCGCCGTATTTACTCGCCGAAATATCGCAAAAATGTTGAAGGTGAGCCTATCGTTTTTTTTCTTTAGCAATTTACTAATAAAAGAACAAAGTTTAGCGGCGATTTGTATTTGTTTTATTTACAATTATTGTGACTAGAAAAAATGAGGCCAATGTAGTTGTACTTTTCCACTTGCTTGTTTTTTTATTATATTCCATTTACAAGTTTATTAGTATTAGATTGTAGAGTTTAAGTGAGTTATCCGTTGATTAAATTGAATTTTTAATAATTTTTAATAGTTCAGAACACTTCTAGATATTATTAGGTACAAAAATATATTTGTATTCACTTATCTCTTCTGTATGTCGCTTTCTCTATATGGAATTAAAATGATTGCTCATTTATTGTTTTAATTATGAATACCATTCATATATGTTTTAACTGATTATAAATATATTATAAATGCATAATAAAGATTGTATATACATTTTTTATTAAATTAATGGTAACTATTTAAGTAGCTTGAATACAACCATTTCAATAGATACTTCTATTAGTTCTGTTATATAAGTAATTTGAATTTCAAAATATTCAAAATACATTTTAATCGAATGCAACTTTAAAGGGTGTTGTGACCTTGGTGACGGGAGGAGCCTCTGGACTTGGGAGAGGAACCGTTGAACGCTTTGTCAAACAAGGTGGAAGAGTTATCATTGGAGATCTTCCGTCTTCTAAAGGAAATGATCTTGCCAAGGAGCTTGGAGACTCAGCTGTTTTTGTACCCTTGGATGTATGTTAACAAATTGTTTATTCAATAGGATATTTTTTACTTATTATTCTAAGTGTTCGGTGTATATACATCTGTTTTAAATATATTTGTTGCAAAAGTAATAATGATAATTACATAAGAAAGATAAGATATTTTGTCTGCATACTGCAGTTAGAATAATGATTTAAGACTATTTTAAGTAATTTTATCTGTATTTAGTATAACAGATTTAATCATCATCATTATAAATATCTAAAATTAATTTTTTGTATAAAATTTTTAACTGAAATAAAAACTGTGAAGTGATGGTTTTTAAATACATTATCAAATTTTTTTATTAAATCTTTTAAGTACAACGTTTGATATTTATTAAAAATAAAAATTTTACACAGGTAACATCTGAGAAGGATGTGAAACAAGCTCTAGATGTTGCCAAGAATAAGTTTGGACGCCTGGATGTTCTTGTTAATGCAGCTGGTGTTGCAGTAGCATATAAAACTTACAATTCGCAAAAGAAGACTGCACATGTACTTGAGGACTTTGAAAGAGTTCTTAAAGTTAACACTGTTGGCACTTTCAATGCAATCAGATTAGCTGCTGGTGTGATGTGTGAAAACGAGCCAAATAAAGATGGACAACGTGGAGTAATCATCAACACTGCTAGTGTAGCAGCTTATGATGGTCAAACTGGTCAATCTGCCTACTCTGCCAGTAAGGCTGCTGTTGTTGGAATGACTTTGCCTATTGCCCGTGATTTGTCTCGTGATGGTAAGTTATTCATATATCAAAACCAATGTTTTCAACTTTGCTTTTAGTTATTGATGAACATACTTGATAATACAACAAACATTTTCTCTAATTTTTAATTTTGCAGGAATCCGAGTGGTTACAATTGCACCAGGTCTATTTGATACACCAATGCTCGCTGCGCTACCTGATAAGGTACGCACCTTCCTGGCCAAGAGCATCCCATTCCCCCAACGATTGGGTTTGCCCGACGAGTACGCCCATCTGGCCCAGGCCATCGTTGAAAATCCCCTGCTCAACGGCGAGACTATAAGACTGGATGGAGCTCTTCGCATGCAGCCTTAAGTTTGTCGATCGTTATGATATGCTTGTGGGATTCTCAGGTCTTTTATAAAAATCAATGCACTAAAGATGAATTTCTGCGTTTTTGCGAGAGTTTATATTGCTGAATTATGTGTCGGATGTTGAGAATTGTATTGTTACCAATTGCATTTAAATGTAGGATTTAACTTGTACATAATTTTTGGAATGTCTTGATTTTTCATTTACAGTATATTTCTTGAAGTGCATTAATTTTTATGATTGCTTTTTAAAATATTTTGTGATTTTTGAGATTTTCTTATATAAAGCAAACTTTCATAGTTTGTCTGCTATTTTTACTATAGCTTTTTACTAAATGAAAAAAAAAGAAAAATGTAATAAGAGAATGATTAATAAAAAGGTCATTCCCAGTGCAATGTTGTTAAATGAATAAATAAACAAATATTTTTGTACATGCAAGATTATTGTAATTATTCTATAAATAATATAGATTAGCAATTAAATGGGTATTAATTTAGTCTGATTTATGTTTCACTTTGGGGAGAATCATCTGTATATATGACACAGTCCTAGTAGTTTTTCAGACGATAAGTATTCAAAATATATGCCGAGGAACAAACTTTTTCACCATACCCTAGTCGAAAGCACTACTTTCGCTCTCGGCTCCGAAACGCAAATGTGGTATTTTCGGCCCGGGTATGATGAAATTTAGTATATTATGCATCGTGGGAGGAAAAAACTTGGACAGTCTATATCTCGTGTAAATTGCCACCCGAGCCGAAGGCGACGGTGGCAAACACGAGACATGGGTTGTCCGATTTTACTCCCGTGGAGCATATACTATTTTTCCTCCCACCGAGACCGAAAATGCCATATTCCCGTTTCGGAGCTGGGCGGGAGGAAAATAGTATACGTAACATAGGAATAAAGAGGACCAATCCGCAGAGCACGTCTAAATTGCCACCCGAGCCGAAGGCGAGACTCTTATTTACCTCCCTTGTTGTGTAATATACTATTCCAGAATCTTTGAAATAATTGTATAAGAAAAATATAAGAGTCGATCGTAAATTTTTGCAAATCTTTCCGAAGAATTGAAAGTACTCTACTAATTATAAACGGACGAATTCATAATGTTTTACAATAACAAGGAACAGATTTGACCATAATACGATGAAATTACAAAAATTACGTTACAGAAAACTTTTGTTTTCTTCTATTTCTTATTATTTCTTTCTGTGGTTCGAAATAGTTTTGTATTTCTCTATTGGTCGTGGGTAGTGATGAGTGGCGCCGTTACGTGAAAAACAAGCGCACTAGCCCGTGTGGCAGAACTGAGAACAGTCGATTTGAAAACGTAAATAAATTGCTCCAAAATTTTAAAATTGTAATAATGGAGAATAATAATACAATCAAATGTAAATTTTGTGTTATGGGATGTAAAATGAAGTGTTCAGAAAATTATTTTATTTTTGCTCTACCAAAAAAAATTAAAATTGTGTGTTACTTATTTTACAAGATATATTAAAGCAGCAACAGTGTTTTCAGCGTCCAGACTGGCCTGCTTTACAAGAACAAACAAAAGAAATTGTTTCCTCTTGTTGCACATTTGTATGTGATTATTAACGTAAAAATTCAGCTGATTCATGCCGGTGACAAAGGTTACATTTAATTTTAAATATTTAGACACTAGACCAGACAACAAGACAGTCGTCAAAGTTAGAACGACAACAAGTTCTGTATCTAAACTCGGCTTGGGTTTAAATAAGTATATTTATCCACTTTTTTCGTATAGTTTCTTTTCAATTTGTAATAAAAAAAATGTATTTTCCTAGGCTTTCGAATCTTGGTATTCTTATGAAAAACTTTATTTTCAAAAACTTTAGTATAGGTATTTTTTATTCTATAATTAATAATAAGCATGATATAATTCATACTTTGAAAATACCTTTTATTAATAGAAGAAAACGAAAACTCAAAAGATTATATCAAACGACTGTTTTACAGACAGTCCAATTACTTAGCTACAAAGGAATTCCTTATCTTTATAATATCCGTTTATTAGAATATTCATTGAGCATGCACAGTTTTTTAATATTTAGGAAACTTAGAATTTTTTTGATGACAGTGAGATTTGTAAGAGCTGCACCAGAAATGTAGATCTTGGATTTGGTTGAAACTGTAAGAGCCACTTTTTTATGTATCACTTATTTTTATTTCAAAATTCAAGCCTAAATATATATAGTTTAACGAATATTTTTGTTTACGTATGTGATTTTAAAAATTTATGAAAAGAGGTAGAAAAATCTTCAATTTAATCTTTGTTCCGTTAAAAATTTCTCTTTTTTCGAACATTTCATGGGCGGTATTTAAATTATCTTCTGACTTTATTTTTATAGCCTATAATTTTTCGAGAAATCGATATTTTTTAACTTAAATTAAAGCAGATTCTACCTCCTTTCATGAATTTTTTAATTATATTTAATTCATGTTTATTTAAAATAGTTTATATCGATTATCAATAGTTTATCATAAAACAACTTGGATTTCAGAACGAAAGGCCTATTGAGAAAAACCACAAGACACACGTCTTATTATTTATCACAAAGAAGTGCCTCCTACAGTTTCAGCCAAATGCACAGGACTCGCATTACTGGTGTCCCCCTATATTAGTTTGTTTTCGTTACATGAAAAATTGACACGCAAAAAAATCCACGAAATCATGATTATTCCAGTATTGTGAATATAATAATTTTTAATAGATGCTTTTCAATAATTTTCTTATATGAGTAATCTATTTTTTTAAATATTTAAAACATATATTATATTGTAATTAAAAACAATTTTAAAGAGAGTTGTATCCTTGGTGATTCGAGCGAGCCTCTTACGCTCTCGGCAAAGATACTATCCCACGGTTTGCTATCAAAAGTTTTTATTGGAGATCTTCACTCTTCTAGAGGAAATGATAATGCCAAGCTATTCTTTTACGTATATGAATGTGTATCTGTGAGTAAACTTTTTTTTACACCCGTATGAAAAACGTCCTTTTTCATGCCTGTAAAGTGGATCGAAAAATGCATCTTGGCTAAAAGCCAATTTTTGCCCCTCGTTGCACAATATACTATTTTATTAAATACTTGCAAGCTAAGTGTATTAAAAAAAGTGATAATGATAATTGCTTACAAAAGACAAGTATTGTTATCTATGTGTATCAGTTAAAATAATCGTTTAAGACTGTTTTAAATAATTTTATGTATCATGGAAGACTTTTATTTTATTTAATTCTACAATAATGCAATTTATATAACGATGTAATAATAATTTATATGTGAAATTAAAAACATTAATGAGATTTAATATACTTTTCTACTAATACTCATTATTATAAATATCTGAAGTCAGTTTTATGTGTGTAAAATGTTTAACTGAAATAAAAAATGTGAAGCAGATAGTTTTTGTGAATACAAAGTTATTGTCAAGTTTTTGATTAAATATTTCAAATACAACATTCTATATTTATTAAAAATGAAAATTTTACAGAGGTAACATTTGACAAGGATATGCAGTATGCTTTGAACATTGCTAAGGAGAAGTTTTAATGATTGCGTATTCTCATATGAATTCGGCTGATATTGCAGTGGTCTACAAGACTTCTACTTTATAAATGAAAGTTTCGCGTATTGTAAAAGAATCCTTAAAATTCATACGATTGGTTCTTCTCAGATTAGCTGATGATTATGCGCGATGTGTGAAAATCAAGATGAACAGCGGGGGATGATCATCAATACTGCTAGTATTTATATAACAACTTATGATACCTAGATTCCAATAGGAGTGTTATTATGTTGAAATGACACTGCCTATAGTATATTGCACACGTGTTTTGTCCGGCGATGGTGAGTGATAAATGAAATAACTAACGTTCTCAACTTTAAATACATTATTATATTGAGTTGAACAATGATTTCTACAAGCTGTTAGCCATTGATTAAATTTGACAGTAAAAAATCTAACATCAGTTTTTTAAGCAATGATAAAAGGTATATTTTCTTTCCGATCAAATTGTTTTCTTCAAGATTTTTCTTCAATTAGTATATATATAATATAGTGTAACGAGTATTTTCACAGTTCTTTTATTATTACTTAAAAATGCCTCATAGTCCAGTACGCTATTGTTACCGTTTGTTTCTTTCTTTTTTTTACAATGACGAATGATCGTGGGGACTATAGCGGTTTATATAGAAAAATAAAGACACAGTTGAAGTTATATACGACTCGGAGATGACGCTCAGCACCAGAATTCCAAAACGATCACAAACGATACAACTCTTACACAATACTGCTAAAGATTTGTACGATGAACATATATAACGTTATAATACAACACACGTTTTTTTTTCTTATTTTCTCTAACTTTCAACTTTCCAGGAATCCGATCGTGGTATATGACGATTACTCCAGGCCCCTGTGACATGCCAATGTACCTTGCGTATATACGTTGCAATTCCATATTCAAAAGTATCCAGTTCCTTTGATGTGCCGACAAATCCGACGAACAGGTGGAGGTCCAAGGCATCATCGGGAGCTCAACGGTAAGACCATTGTAAGACTGGATGGTCGTTAGCTCGTTGCGTCAATTGTTACAACATGCCTGTGCAATTATAATTTAGATCTTTTTTATAACAAAAAATGAATGCACTAGAAGAAATCGTTCGTTGTTGTATATATGCATCATATGTCAATCATAAACTAAATTATGTAAAGTTACAGCTGTTACATCATTTTTGCGCAATATGTCTTGATTTTTTATATATATACGAAGTATTTCTTGAAGTGCATTGATTTTTAGAGTGCTTTTTCTAAATTTATTTTTTGAGTTTTTTTTTTGTATCTAGAGCATACTCTCAAAATTTGTCTCTTTATTTTTACAAAAAGAAAGAAAATTAAAAAACAAAAAAGTATATATATATAACAACAAAAAGAATACAAAATTATAATAATAACGAAAGAATAACAAAAGAGAACAAACAACTGTCATGTGTCGTTCCCGCAGTGCAATGTCATTAAATGAATGATAAAACAAATATTTTTGTACACGCAACATCATTGTAATTCTTCTATATATAATTTACACGAGCAACTAACTCGGGGGGGTCTGCTATTACAGGTAACGGTCGCTGCTTTTATACGCTGTTTCCTTCTCTTTTTTTTTTATCATTTTTTTTCTCGTTTTATTTTTTTTTTCAATTTCGTCTCCTCTATTTACCCATTATCATAACCCGCTGTACATCGTTCTTCGTTTGTATAGTTTTTTTTTTGTTCATTATAATTAATCAATTATAATTGCGTTTTTATTTCTTTGTAAATGACGTTGCAAAAGTCGCAACTCGCGTCTTCATCTTTTTTTTTTCATTCATTTTTAATTGTATAGGTATCAAGTCGCTAAAGACCGAGAGAGCGAGCGGAGATATACAGATTGATATACATGCACACACGCCTAGCAAAAATTGTATATATATATATATAATATATACGCATCAGTAACATGTTTTCTCCTTCATATTTTTTTTTTTTTCATTTCAACTTTCGTCTGCAACTCCTCTTATCGGATATACTGTTTTTTCTTTTTTTCTCTCTCTCTCTCTCTTTCTCTCTCGCTAACATTATATACGTTTTTTTTTTATGGTTTTGCTCTCGTAATAGCACGAAAACGATCCAAGCGCGTCTCATATACTGCGTAATTATGCCTGTTTTATAGCTTCATGTTCGAGTACAGAGATGTGTGTATACATGTGAGGTGGTTGCGGTGGGAAGGGTGGGAAAAGGTATAATGATTTTTTTTTATTTTGGTTAGTTGGGAAGTTATGGTGATAGCGTTGTGTTGTCCACTATATTATATAGTATATCGCCTCGCGCATCCTCGCCTCTCTCTCTCCCTCTCTCTCTCCTTTATTTATAATATTTATAATCATCTTTTATATATATATATATTTATATATACGCATTGTTTATTTTTTTGTGGTTTTTTTCTTCTCCTTCTTTTAAATTGTTGTCGTCGCGAGTTATTAGTCTTCTTGTTTCCCGATAACCTCGGGCGAATTCCAGAACTCAAGCAGATGTCGGAACTTATGCTGATGACTTAGCGGAAGAGCCAGTTTGCGGATGTTGTTGTTATAATTGATGTTGATACTGTTGTTGTTGTTGTTGTTATGATGCGTCAGTAAGGCAGGACAGCAAGTGAGCTCCTCGTCTTCGTCCTTGTCGTCGTCGTTATTATGGCAACCGACGACAGAAGTATTATAATTATTAGCCAGTCCGAGGTTTAGTCAGTCCTAGGCGTTCGACTCTTTGAGGTTCTGCAACTTTTGCAGCTGATCCGGCTGCAATTCGTCTGGTATGCTCGCTCTGCCACCTACGAGCATCTTCCCCGTAGGTGGTGGTTCCGCTGGTTCTTCCTCTTCGACTGCTGTAGCACCACCGGTTCTTTGTGCCGGTAAACACTGGGAATTGTCACCGGTACTAGGACCAGATACAGATTCAGCATCGCTCCCGGAGGAGCTGCTCACAGGAAAGGGCGCCGAGTCTGCAGGTTGGTCGTCAACGATTGCCTTCTCCTCGGAATCGACTTGTTTCAGTTTCGACTTGGCTGTCGGTTCTGGTTCCGCTGGTTTCTCCTCGGCTTCCTCGGCTGGTGGTTGCTCTTCTGGTGTAGGTTCCGCGGTTGGTTCCTTCTGTTGCTCTTCCTCAGGTTCTTCTTCTTCCTCCATGCCAGGGAAAGGTCGGTCGACTTCCTCCATGGGAGTCGCGGCCGTTATGACTATTTGGGCCACGCCTAGGCCGACGTTGTTTTCATCTTCGTCTGCTGTCGTTGTTGCTGCTTTTTGCTTCGCCTCGCGAGCGATTCGCACCGCCTCTGGCTCCTCATCCTCCTCCTGTGATTAAAATTTTTCTTTAATTAGATTTGATAGGTGGGGGATAGAATTTTACTTGTCTACGTTTCGTCTAGAACTTATAAAGGAGAACTACGTGGTCGTCCACAATTCTTTTACATGGGTTAACCATGCAGAACGGCAGGTATTTTATATATGCATGTGTGTGCGCACTTACGTATTATGTGGTTTAACGGATATATATTTATGTAAGTGTATAATGCGAGTGATAAAAGTTTATGTGAAAGGTTTATGCGTTTAGTGTTACGATGTGCGTGGGTATATATATATATGTTTAATGGATGCTTTTGCATGGAGGTGTAGTTGTTAAATTTTCGTAGTGTTTTAATACAGAGAGTAAGTATAACAATCATAAAATACTACGTGTTGCGAGAATGTTGTAAACTGTGTGAAGTTCTGATGTTGTGTCGTTCATACGCATTGCCTATCTTGCAAAACCATTCGATGTATATCAGGGTAAGTAGTATATATAGTAGTGGTAGTAGTACACTAGAAATGCAGTACAAATATTCTTAATTTTGGTCTACTTGATGAATTTTTGTTAAAAAGCAATTTGGTTACAGTACAAGCCACAAAGCCTAGCCCATTATTTACACATATAGACGTATTGTTTGGACAAACATATAATAAACTGATGGAAATTTTTATGGCTTTGTGCAGAAATTGCTTAAACATTTATAAATGGCCACATAAAAAGCGAATTACTCTCACATCGATTTTTTACAATCTCGAAAGAAAACATCGACTCATGGCTTATATTGTATGTACAGTATGTATAAGTATTTAAAAATTATAAAAGAATGTGAAAAAGAATTAATATGGGTTTTTCTTCAAAAAATTTAGCTCAGCAGTATTGCAAAAAATTACTTTAATACCAATGGTCTTGAAAAAAAAAGAAAAATAAACATTTGGTCATATCAGAATTCTATAATCAATCTATAATTTTAAAGACAAATTTTTGTGAAATGTATAATGATTATCTGAAAAAAATTAAAGGGTCTAAAAAATACATCAAGTTAGAGATAATTTAGAATGATTTAAATCGTGCTAATCAAGTCAATGCCTCTAATTCGTACTTAATTTTGAGCTTTAGACATACTTATATATTTCAATTACTCAAAAAAATTTCAAACTCTTTTTCCTTTTTTTTTAATTGTCAGTAATAAATTCATGCAATAACTTTTAATACGTATGTCGTACATACTTACATATAAATTATTCCTGAGAAGGATCAAAAGCAAGTAAAAAATTTTTAATTGATCCATAATTTAAAAAAAAATTATTATTTAGGGTTTGGTAGTAATTTGGTATCTATTTATAAAATAAGTAATCATAAGAAAAATTAATCATACAGACCAAAATAAAGAATATCTGTGCATAAACAATATACCATTTTTCAAAATGCCGAACAAATATACAAAACATCTGCCGCTTCTTTTTTTTTTTTGATAAATAAAAAAAATATTTATAAAAAATCTCACGAGCAAATGTTTCTTCTTGTCCTCATTTGCAAGAAAACCGGTATATCCATATGCATATAATACGTGTACAGGAGAACAGAAAATCACATACTTATTCAACACTGAAACTCAAAATTTTAAACATATGTTAAGGAAATAAACCATATGTATATCTCCTTGTTACTGTTTCTTTTTTCTTTTTCTTTTTAAACAATCAATAAAAATATATAACATGCACGGTATAATGTATATACGCAAATGTCTCGGTCATTATTCGTTAAACATCGTAATAAAACAACAACGAATTTGATAGTCCCACATACCTCCTCGATATTTTCGTCCGGTGCCTCGTCCACTGCGTGGCGTTAACAAACAAATAAGACACACGTTTACTCAGCGTAATTGATTAATTAATTTGGACAAACACGGTATAGGAAGGTATAGGTAATACATGGAATATCGATGATATGGTAAAAGGAAGAGGGAATAAACTCACCTACGATTCCTGGCGCTTGCGGGGTTTCGTTAAATTGTAGGCCGTATTGTTCCTTCTGATCGCTCGTCAGGTTTATATTGAAGTTGTCAGCGCGATCGCCGTTGACGAAGCCTCGTTCTCTCATTTCTATATGGACATCGAACGTTAAATTAGACAAATATTATATGATTTCATAATATTCATACTTTTTAATAAATATATACTATATGATAATTTTCAGAAATTTTCGACACTTGCATATAATTATTATTTACTTGAAACGTGTTCTAACATGAATATATACAAAAACAGGAAATATGAGGAAAAAAACGTTCATCGTGTTATTAGGTAAGAAAGTTCGTAATATGATTAATTAAAGCTACTTCATACTTTATACACGGAAATAATGTACGAGTACTAAGCCTTTACCTGGTAAAGAGAAAAACTGTTAAAACTAATTTGCCAATGATATACTTAATTTTAAACCTTTAATAATACATTAAGCGTTTTTTCAAAATATTAAATTAAAAATTTTGTATAGATTTATGAAAAGTAATAAAAGTACGTTACGTAATTAAGGCTATAATAACGTCGTTAATTCAATTTTAACTTATTAACCAAACAATCAGGCACTCTGCGTCCATTCGTTCTTTATTTTAATTTTCACCAAAAAATCTACGTCAATTAAAATTCCACTAATCGCAATAATTAACTTATATATCTTCACCCCTCCTTTAAACCCAATCATATATTTTATCTAATCTAACAAAAATCTACGTACACCACAGTAAAAGCAACACCGCGCCACATTATATTACCAACAACACTTTATTATTCCCCGTCCCTCGCATACATCTATACTACTGTCCTTCACCCTTTTGCCAGTAAAACTCGTTATATTGACAAATCAATCAGTTCGCGCGCCGATCAATCCAG
The DNA here is from genome assembly GCA_035583055.1 of Torymus tubicola. Classification (NCBI taxonomy): domain Eukaryota; kingdom Metazoa; phylum Arthropoda; class Insecta; order Hymenoptera; family Torymidae; genus Torymus; species Torymus tubicola. Next base: position 32,364,061 of record JAWWEQ010000001.1, read on the forward strand.
TTAGAATGACAGCGCAGAACGCGCGCGCGCTCGCACAACAGGTATAAGCATACACACATAATAGGCAACCAAAAGCGAAAGCAAGAAAGAAAGAAAGAAAGAATATAAGGTATAAGACTCACCATTCATGAGCGCTTGGCTGAGCTCCTCGTTCAAGACGAACTCGGGCGCCTCGGGGGGTGTGAAGACGGGCGGCGCTGTTGTGCTCGGCGGCGTTACCTCGTCCTCCTGCGTCAAATGTAATTATCCGGACTTATTATCGTGTGTGTGTGTATGTACATACACACACACACACAGTGCACACTTTTTCTGTATCGCGGTAACTTGTTTGGCTTCGCGTGTATATATATATATATATGTGGGATTAGACTATGGATAAGCCGACGACAACGACGACTGTCGAGTGTATATCTCGCGATCGGAAACTATGGAATATGGACGAGGAATGTTTTTTTTTTTGGTGGAAGAGCTGTGGGGTGGATTAAAGTCTGGCCATTAGGTAATGCGATTACATGGAATTACGGATGTTTAATTATTTGACGGGGAGAAATAGAGATGGGGGGCTGGTTTAATTATTTCGCGGTTTATTATGAGTAGTGAATTAGGTTTCAAGGGGTGTATATGGATTGTAGAAAAGGAGGGATCGCGTATTTAGGGCAGTAGTAATTAGGGTGTATCGTTAGATGTGCTCATTGATTAATCATTAAATTTTAACGAACGTTAACGTATTAATTATTCGTGGTATACTGTAAAGAATAGATTTTCAATTTTTCGTATCGAGTAAACCTTGAAAACTTAGAAACTCTTAAGTAATATATAAGAATATGGTGAATTCACAAAAAATTGGCCGATTACAAAAAAAAAAAGATTAATGACGAAACCTAGAAATGATTAATGTTTTTGTTCTAATAAGTTACATTTAACTTAAATAATACTTTTAACATAAAGTTTGAGTTTAAGTTCTCATAAGTACTTTTAAACGAGTACTTTAAGTTATAACGGTGATACTTTAAGTTAACGGAGTTTATTTTTTTTTGGAGTGGAAAATATATAATTATCAATACTTACGAAATGGTGTAAAAAATAGATATAGGTATAAGTAAATGTAATTTGTTATTGAAGTAAAAAATCAACCTTCTATTAATAAGATTTAAGAGTGCAGTATAAAAATATTTTTATAACTTTGCTCGCGTTTTTTCATGTTTCACCATTTTTTGATTAATAAATAGAATATTAAATTAATTATATATTATCGTTGTCTTTATTATATGGACGTATAAAGTATAACTGAAAAAAATTTCGTTTAGCCCTCTCACATATAGTGGACAATTTTAGCAAAGAACGTAATCGGCCGATTTTTTTAAGAATTCACCATAATATAAAAAATAATTCATGGTGATATGCAATTCCTTCGAAAAATTCTTACCTCCTCGTCAAGGCCATCATCTAACGGCGAGCCATCCGCAGCGCAAGGCTCAACGACGAGCGATGGGAAGACACCGCGTTGGCCGTTAATTTCACCCTCCCACCAACCATCGTCTTCGTCGTGTGGTTCTTTATTCGTGATGACGATTATGTCATTCTCGATGAAGGTCAGCTCCTCGTCACACGTCGCGTCGTAGTCGTACAGGGCGATGCAATATTCGCGCCCGTCGTCCACGTGGTTCTGGATAGCAGCTGCCTCCTGCGCCGGCACCGCTGCTGCTGGCTCGACAGGCGCCACCTGAGGTGTGGTGCGATTAGTTTTTGAGAAACAGGGTTCAATCGAGTGTTTAGCGTAGAGTGAGCTTTTCATAAGTTTATTAAATTTGTAAATATATAGGTTGTCTGATTAGTTTTGTTTACGACTATACTTGTGTAGATAGAAAAAAACCAAGTTAGAATGAAATAACACATTTAGTGAGTATGATTTAGCAAGATTTCAATATCAGTAATACTAATTTTAATATAAAATAATTTCTGTACACTGTGCACATCGGTTTGCATTAAATTTTGTGACTTTATGGATGAATGATAATTTATTCACATATTTGTATAATTAAGTTTAATATTTTAACACACAAATATGTGATTCTTGATTATATATACACATATATATATAAATGAAAAAATAGCAATAAATTATGGATCAAAAGGAATTACATTAATTGAATGCAAAATTAAACTTATTGTATCAGTGATCATAAAATATTAAATATTTAGAATTAGATGATACATTTGCGCTCTAATTTTATTGACTATTCAGGTTTATTTATGAAAATCACTCATATCCAAATTTATCACGACTAACTAGAATAAATATTAGCCTCTTTAATTTTCATATTTGTAAAACACTGTCAAATTACTCATAGTACCTAGGCAAAGTTGTGTAGCCAAAACTAAATAATATTTCGACAACAATGAAATCATACAACTTAGACAAGTAAGATACTCTGTCAAACAATTCGTAGTTAAAACATAATTACTCCCCTTCCATATAAGTACTCTCTAAATTTAAATCAGTACAATTTTCATTGGTTTCAAAGTGATTATATCACTTAAAAAAATCATCGAATTTCACTGATTGTACTATTAAAACTTGTATTGGTCAACCGATTCAAACATTGATACACAATTATAACAAATCCAAAGAAAAAACAATCATATAGAACAAACTAACCGTCGTCTCTTGCGCCTCGAGCTCCGGCTGCTGCTCCTGCTGCTGCTGCTGCTGATGTAGGTGAGCATCTGGATCGACGGCGTCATGATCATCGATCGTGTAATCCACCGATGAGAATGATATCTGCTGAGCAAGTCCAGGCGCATGGGAGGTGAGACCACCCGATTGTGCTTCAGGCTCGCGTTCCACGTCGAGGTAGTTCTGAGGCACGTAACCTTCCTCGCCGCGGTAGTTACGTGCCCGTAGCCAACCGTCGCCGTCGCCCTCGCCCACCACTTCCAGCTGCTCGCTCTCTACTATCGATAGCTCGTCTGGATTTTGCGCCTATATGGTAAATAGTGAAGAGATTATACACGATGAGTTGTTGTTTTTTTATATACTGAATAAAAAAATGTATTTTTTTACGTATATGCTAATGATAATATTGTGGTAAAGAGATTTATAAATTATGTTATTAATCATATGTTTTAAAATTTTTCACACAGTGTATGTAAAATTACAGTGTATTATGGTAAATAATCACTATGGCTTGTTTATAACAATATTGCATTTCCTATAACTGTTTTAACTGAATTGATCTTTGTTAGTATAAGAATGTTTAGTTAATTTCATAAAAAATGGTATATATATAAAACTATAATCGATTTTACTACACAATATAGTAACCGCTATCAACATGTTTTTTTTTCTTCAATGTGTGTGTGTGTGTGTGTGTTAATAGATTTGTTATAAACGTGAGTTCGTAAGCTCACTAATTGTTTTAAATCGTTTCTCAAGAAACATAAGAATTTTATTAGAGGTATGCGGTTACTATAAATAGAGACCGTAAGTATGGTAAACTTTCTTCAAAGCACTTATATAGAGTTTGAACTTTATAACGTGACGTAAGTTCAGATAAAACTTTGTAAAATCGATTACAGGGATTCTTACAAACCCAACTAATTTTAGGTGCTTTTTTCAAGCTCTGATGGGTTCTCCTTTATCGTCTAAATATCTATTAGCTTGACCTTGATCAGATTATAATGTTAAAATAACTGCGAGACGTTTAAGTTTCGTTAAAAAAAAAGAAAGTTTTGCATATTTCGCTTAGAATTCTTACTTCAATAACAAGATTATGACCAGTTTGGGTTGTGTAATAATCTTCTTTCTCTGCAGTTCTAAACAGAACTTATTTAAACAAAAAATTATCTTTTGAAATTGATGCTAAGAGTCTTATTACTTCGGTGTGAAAGAAGAGAAAAATGTGTAAATTATATTAAGGAGCGACGCGAGCAAGATATAAAAGTCTCTTTTACTTTAATTGTAAAAGCACTCGGCTAATTTTCTGAGTGCAAGCTATATTTTAAGGAAAATTACAGTTATTTTACTAAACCATCTCCCGCAAAGTGGTTTTTCATCATTTCTTTATGTTACTACAATATCTCTGCGTGGTTTATTATTCTTTTTTATTTACCACTTTTTCTATTACTCTAGCACCAATAGCAATATTTACAAAAGTAAAGCAAAAGCAAAAATTTTACTTTCATTTCCAGTTTTGCTTTTTTTAAATTAAAAAAAAAAAAAAACAAAAATATTTTTCAAAATACTACAAAGACTCATATACTGATGATAATAAGTACTTGGAAATTAAAATACACCGGTAAAAAAAGAAACACTTACCGTGTACGAATACAACGCAGTGCACTTGTAGATGTTCTGAGGTACCGCGCCGTCGCCAGTCGCGTGCACATCAGCAACGTTACCAGCCTCGTCGATCGTCGTGTCCTCGTTGCCCCAGTCAGCAGACGTTGGATCGTCCCAACCTGCCGTTATCTCGTCTATTCGCTGTTTCTCTTGTTCCAGTAGCGCTGTAATTACGTGAAACGTTATTAAAATTATTTTTTCTCTCTCTTATTATCAGCAAGCACAAAAATACGAATGTTTATTACTCAGGTATATATATACACACCTAGCTTATTTATTCGAGCGCTCGCAGCGATATAATTGACAGTTTGAAAATGGAAATTTTAGCGAAATAATGTCAGACGCACACAGAGAAGGAGTCGAATGAGATTGATGTTATGATTGTGAAATGAGAAATTTTCGGTACGCGCGAGCGTAGTGAAGATGAAATTAATAATTGATATTATAACAGAAGGGGTTATTATTGGTTTCAGCATTGTATATATTGTACAATTGGCATAAGCTTATTTAGGGTAATGAAATAAAGGTATATATATATATATAAATTATCATTTTTACAATCTAGCCAGTATACTTTCGTAAATAGTTTTGTAACCAAGTAGTACCTGAGTTTTTATAATTATGCGACGTCGTATCTTGAACACCATGAAAATAACAACAAATGATAATTAATTAACCAATATAAACTATTTTTAATGTATAAATTTTTCAAAATTATCAAACAAAAATGAAACTCTACACTGAGTATATATCTTAAACCTCTGACTTTAACACTTCAGTAACGCGATTATCCCCCTCATCATCCTGTCCACTCTGCTAACTTTTTAATCCCTATCCTCGCTCGACGTTTAACTTTTTAACAGACTTCAATTATAACTATGCTAGCGATTTAATCAACACCAGCACTTTATAATCAATTATATGGCCTTTTGAAACCGCGACCGCAATTTTCTTTAAAAATTAAAAAGTCCAAGAAAAAGAAAAAACGTATACCATCAACTTCAGCGCTATCGTGGCGCTGACGTTCCTCGGCGCCCGAGTCATCGTCCTGCTGGCGTTGATCGTGTTGGCCGGCAGCTGAACCACGGCCGGGCCTTTCAACAGTCGTTAGATCACTGCCTGCGTCGTTGTCGCTGTCGTAGAATGAATCCGAGGATGGCTGTTCCTGTGATTTTGGACTCTTTTTAGATTTACGTGCGGTTTTGTCAGTGTTCAGGTGAGATTGGAAGTGTAACTCTTTCCTTACTGACGTCCGTGTATTCATGAGGTTTCAATGGTGGGAATATTATGGGTTGAAAAAGGTGATAGATTGGTTTGAATGCTTTTTTTTGTATATATTGGATATTTTTGAAAAATTGTATTCACCAAGAAGAGAACAAAGATTACGTGGATCAGAAAGGAAAGAGTTAAATTCATTTCAAACAAGTCTTGCGATTTTGTTATATTTCGCTATAAAAGTAACTTGATTTACTGATAATTCAGTCCGCAGTTAAATAAGATTTTTAAAGAATCTTCTTTCTACTTGTTTCTGAGACTCTTTGGTTATTAACAGAAATCTGTTGAGCAGCTTTTATAAAGTATGTAATTTGTACTTAAACATGTATAGAAAAATATGTGATTAAATTTCTTATAAAAATACTTTTGCACATTCAAAAGTAAAAAGTGCATTGCTAATTAATTCAAGACGTGGAAGTAATACCAATAGATAGAAGGAAGCCAAACGTTAAAGTCCAAACCTTTTAAATTAAAAAATCATAACCAATTAAACGAATTTAATAAATTAAATTATTTATTCATTTACAAAATTCCGAAAAAATACTATATACAAATTCCTAAACAATGAAAACCTCTATCACACGATATCCACTTTAAACACGTCCAATAACACAAATCAACATTGATTTCCACCCGGCGAATCTATTATTTCCACTTAATTGCAAATCATCATGACCCTACCGTAAAAAAAAAATTAAACTATGAAAAAATCAGAGCAGAGAAAAATTGATTACCGCATTGCCGGAGGCGTCCGTCCTGATGGACAACGAGCTGGCAGAGCGCGGGATATCCTGCACACTCAGCGTTTCTACCTCTTGTAGCCACTCGTCGACGTTCACTATAGTTTTTGCGTTGTTTTTTTTTTATTTATCCATCAGTTGGCAGGAACAATCGATACACAAGCGCAATAAATGCAATTAATCGTGTGACATCGAAGAGAGAAAGAGAGAGAGAATGGAAATTAAAAGGAAAATGTGAATGATAATTGTGATTAAATTAGAATTACATATGGTGAGGAGCAAAATTATAGTAATAACCGATGAGTTTGGTATAAAAATAATGAAAATGTAGAGAAGCAATTTTCATACGTTCAAGAAGAAAAAAGAAAGAATGAGAACAGAAGGAGATGAACAATGAGAACGTCAAATTATGCGTATATAACACGTACCTCCGCCTTTCCGTAGACACTCGATTCTCGCCTCAGCCTTCATTTTCGCAGTCTGAAAAGTAGGTAGACGTTAATTGTCGCTCTGATAAGAGAGAGAGAATATCACGGCGTTCTATATATATATTATATGCATGCAACTAACAGTTTACCTCAGCTTTTCGCATTGTCGTTTTCAGCTCGTCAATCTTCGTCTCCAGGTCCGGCCCGTTTGGATCGTTAGGATCGGTCTAAACAACAGAAATAGAAAGATGTTGGGTTGATGTTGTTGTTAGATGATGTGTTATTGTGGTAACCGCAAATGTTGGTGTATATAAGTTTTAATAAGGTAGCATGTTTGATATATATAACTGACCTTCTGTCCAGAATCGCGCAACTGTTGAAGCTGTTGAAGCTTTCTATTGCTTTCCCTGTAGGTGTTGATCTCGCGGGCGATTCTCGTGGCCCAACGACGCGCCTCCTTGCTAAGTGTCTGTGCGGCTGCATTGTCGACTGTTATCCTGCGATAGTGAAATAACAATATTGATGTTAGTAAAAAGAATTTTAATTATTACAATATTATTGTTTGGTAAAAGAATTTATTAAAATATATTTTGTCTTTTTAATAGTCCAGAATAATCGGTTATACGTTGTAAGAAATATACAATGTTGAATCTTTATCTCATTCCGTGCAATTATATAAACAGTTTCAAATAAATATGTATATATAATTTTCAATCAATCGATATATTATATCTGCGATAGAAAAAAAAATTGTCTAAAACTATTTAGAAAAATTTTAATTTACCAAGATATCTGAAAAAAATTACGTTCAGAACCGCAATACAAAACGAAAATCAATCTTTACAAACATACCGTGTACCATATACCCCACAGATATCCTCTCGAAAGTATCATCCCCTACATGTCAAACCACATTTCACCCCTCCCCATCTTCCTATATACATCCATATAGCGTTTCACAACTCACCTATCAACCTGATCGTGGTCACAAGGCTCGTACTCGTACTGTATGTGTTGCTTCAGCACCGGGTAATACAGACAGCAGCACTGCAGGTTATACTCGCGCGTGAGCTGCAACAGAGGAGAGGAGGAGGAAGAGATGGAGAAGGCCGTCTGTTAGAATTCACATATATATGTATACGCGCGTTCACGAGCTTTTGGCACTTGGCCGAGATGCGGTGCAGCGACGGCGCGTGGTATGTAGGCGGACCGATCGAACTCGCTGAGGTGGAAAAATGAGAGAAAGAGAGACACGACGCTCGATTTTCGCTCTTTCTCTCGTCGTGATACGAGTAGTGTGTGTGTATATATATATGCGTGTAATGCAGGTATGGTTAGGGATAGGGGGGAGGTATAAGGTTGGACTGTTATGTATATATATATATCGTTGTAACGAACGATTGTCGAATAATCGATCGAAGCTACTGGCGTGGTTTAATTAATAATTATGGGGCAAAGCGTAAAATCGATATTCAAAATTATAACTTTAATGGATGACTCGCGCGTTAAGCACTTGCGGTGCGGTCCTATACCTCAAATTTCGAATAATAAACGGTTCTAAACTATATCAGTAATGTGTATACACGCACACGCATACACATAATATATATATATATATATATATATATATATATATATATATATATATATC
>JAWWEQ010000001.1:32372596-32447628 GCA_035583055.1 Torymus tubicola
ATATATATCGGAATAATTTGTGCTAATGGACTCGAAAGTTATGTTAATCGAGTGCTTAAGGCAACGACGGTCGTGCGCGGAAACAAACTTTTGAATTTAACTGCGCGCGCGTTTCTAGTTTTGACTTTCCTGCTTAAATCTAAATCCTCCTGCAAGTCTCGATTAAGTTTTTATTTAATTTATTTTAACTTCACTGCGAGGCGTATATAGCCTCTGCATTTCACGGTATATAACCTTGTGTGTGTATATATATAATATAATTTGCATCGACAACATTTTGAAAGTGTTGAATAAAGCCTGCTATTAAACAGATATATTTTTAATTGCAAAAGTTACCACGAGGAGGATTGTATTAATTAATTTTACATATATATATACTGGCAAGTTTCGTTAATGTTATACTAGAATTCCCATTAACATTTGTTAAATAGTTTCATCCAAGTAGGAGTTAGTTGAAATAATTTTCCAACTAGCATATTATTTAAATATATAAACTGCACTCGTAAAGAGTATTCATATATATATATATACAATGTAAAAGTAAATAAATTCAATTGCATATATTATTTTACGTAGCTATAAGTTAAGCGCATGGATTATTTAATTCGAATATATAATTTAGCGGAGTTAGCGACCGTTTAATTATCTCTCGACGTTTTTACTCCTTCCAAGCATCATATTCGCGTTCCGAAAATAGCTAATTAACACTTGAACGCGTCTAAGTGTTTCAGACAACAACAACAACAGCAGCAGCAACACCTCGCATTGTTATTTTTCTTCTGCAGTAAATGATGTTATTAATTAAGCAGAAGTAACGTGGCTTGCTGCAGTTTACATATTTAATGTAGGGCCGTGTGCAAAAAGAAACAAGCATAAACGTGCGCGCCTCCGTATAATTCATCATTGCTCTATTAAATTTCTTTTACAACTGTATATATATTCATCTCGTCTCTTTATAATCTGCTTTTATTTCACGACACAAATTCGTTAGCTAAAACGGATAAAGTAACGTAAAACGAGATCGGTCACGTTAATCAATATCCCTAGAATGAAAACAACAACAAAATTATTCGAACAATCATCCTCCACATAGGCGTATCGTATTTTCAACCCTCTTCTAACTCAAATAAAGCAATTTAAATATCCAATAGCAGCCGTGAAGTACGTTCACACACACACACACACACACGTGGCTCTATACTTCTCATTTCCAATAATTGGTATTTTATTGATCGATTTTGAAAAAGAAATATGGTACTATAATACAAGACTCACCTGCTGCGCCTGGTCGCGTATCTTGCCGAAGCTGTTCTGCATAGCCATACAGGTGAGCAGTTCGGTACGACCCATGAGGGAAAGGTATTCAGCTACCTTGTCGTATACGCCTTGTTCCATGTGCTGTATACAGAATATAGAAAGAGAGAAATGGGTATATAGATTAATTTTGAAAGAGATTTTGGTAGATGTTTTTAATAAAGAGGGTTGAGGAAGAATGGAAGAATTTTTTGTACGTAGATCTTCTTTTTTGTTAATGTGTATGGTAAGGTTTTATGATAAAAATAATAATAATAAGGTCTGGGGATAAGGGATTTAAAATATATATGTATATTGGAAATTTCAAAGTTTAGGAGAAAATGAAAAACTTTTTTGATAGGCTATCAACTTGTACAACATTTTTCAAATTATATTAACTTTAACAAAAGTTCGTTCTCATTCCTGGGATTCTTTTCTATAAATAAAGATGAATAAAGTTACAGCTCAGTTTTGAATTTCGGGTAATTATTTCGATTTTTCACTTTTATAAATTTAAGATATTCATTTACAGCTTTAATTGTTACAGAATTAGTTTAAAATAAAAAAAAAAGTGGTCATGGTAATATCCTTGTGAAATACATTTTAAATTCACTTTATGGGTCGTAAATTTAATGTTCATTTTAATATAGGCGCTGCGACTGAAAGGATTATAAAAGCTTCAATTATTTACATTCAAATCGATGGATGATAAAAATTTTTTTTCAAATTTAAATACAAAATTTCAAATTATTCACATTCATCAATAGATACAAATAACATTTAAAACAGTATCAATCGTCGCTTCTATAATATATTTTCCAACAAAATAACCGTAAAAAAAGGAAAATTAATACATCCGAATTAATTAAAAAAAAGGAATACGTCCGAATGGATATGATAAAAACGGCTATGATGATTCGAATTATTATACTATTGGCAAACTCTCACCTGCATCGTGCTCTGCAAGTCGATTACGAAGTACCTGTTCTGATGAGCGTTAGCAGCCGCGAGTGCGAGCAAATAATCATTGCGTGCCCCCGTCGATTTTTCCTCTAGTTGGTCTCTCTTCGAGCTTACCTATATGTATATATATGCACATGTATATGAAAAGGTAGACAACGTCGTGTATTATTATATTCATGAGTCATAACGTGACGGTGGAAAAAGGTTTTGAATATGTATTATTAATAATAACCGATCGTGTATCTTTAAATTGTCACTCTGGTTGATTGGATAATAAAGCGGCGTGTGATTATGTTGCGGTGTTATTGTTCACGCGAGTGTAACTTTGTTCTTTAAATCAATTTGTTAGGGTTGAAAAGAAATTGTTTTCGTTTTCGAGAATATTTTTGTTAATTGATTAAATTTTTACGATACTTTTATACAACAAATTTAGTATTTGGATTGTATTTATATAAAATTAATCGCAACAAAATTTTATATCAGTATTCAAATTTTTTACTTTCATCTATATCATTAAAAAAATAATAAAAAAAAAACAATTAATATAAAAAATTATCTAAAAGTATTCTAAATTTTATCCTCAATAAAACCAAAGCTCGGAATTATATCCCCCTTTGACGATAATTTTAAAGCGGACTTTAATCACACTTATACCTCCCTTTAACGCATCTTAAATTATACTTTTTACAGCCTGAACGCGACGTTCTAACCCAAGATATTTACAGCACAATAACTTTCTCATCGCCCTTATATACACAAACCCTTTAGTAACTCTTACCGCGTGTCCCCTTAAAATTCACCAAACTAACTTTCTCTATATATATACGTACACAAACAACGACGACGCACATACCTTTGCGCTGTTCTTCTGTAGGGACGTTATCGATTGGAAGAACGAGCCCTTCTTCTTCTTCAGCCTGCAATCGTAAAGTAAGACGGTATATATATCAAAGGTTTTCGAATCAAACACCGTCGGCAATTGTTATAGCCTCTTTATAAAACTAATTAACGCGACACTCCGCGCGGCAACTTCGATTTTCACGAAAGTTTTTATTTTTCTCAGCAGTTAGTATATATATACGCGCGAGAGATAGAGCGAAAATCGCAAGAAAAGTGTTGATATATATATATATATCGCGCGCTTGGGATGATGACCGAGATATCAGAGCGACCGACGTAGTTTCTATATAGTCGCCGGTGCGACAACAACAACAATGTGTCGCACGGAGACAATTTAATTAACCGAGATATGTATCTACAAATCGGTTATTTTTTTGTTTTTTCTTTTACTTTTGGAAGCGCGATTGTATATTATTGCGACGATATAAGCATTTTTTTTTACTTCGCTCGTCCCGTTGTTGGATCGAAGAAGAGGAACGATAAATTTCGCACACTCGCGCGCGAGGGCATCATGTTTTATGGGTCATTGGGGGGAAAAAGGACACGGCGACGATTGTTGAGTCCATTTGGCGTTTATACGCAGACTGTTGACGCGCGCACACGCGGCGTTATGGATTTTCAGTTTTGGAAGCGGTGTATACGTACATGTATATATACATATATATACGAACGTGATGCACAATATACGCGGGTAGCATAAAAGCTTGACCCTTTTCCACGCCCGCTTATATATTCTCGATGTAACGTATGTTGCTATTATTATTATTATTATTATTATTTTGAGCTTATCCGCGCGACGTTGCGACAATTTTTCGTATAGGTCAAAGGGAGAAATAGAAATTTATACTTTTTCAGGTTGATAAAGCGTTAAATCTGTATTTATAAAGTGTTAATGGTATATATAAAAGCGCGGTTCTTTGTTCATTATGGTTTAACACGTATATATACAGTGAACGATCAATCAATCATGTCACTTAAGCTGGTCAATAAAATAGTCATGTTCAATTTACAGCCAAACATTGATTCTTTAAGATTCAATATAAGGGTATTTGTATAGGATTTATGGATACAACGTTATTTAATTGTAATCTCTACTTATTCGTATATTAAAAGTTTGATTCTTTAACTTTGAACTCTATTTTTCTCTCTGTCTGATCACTCGCGTACCGGAGTTTCTATATATCAACAAGAGAAATAAAAAATTAAATTCCTAAAAATATGCGGTTTCGCGCAACATCAACATTTTAATGTTCAACAAAACAATTTTTCGGCTTTTCAACATTTAGAACCTCGGCGCTATAGATAAAAAAAAAAGGATCTACTACGCTAATAAAAAAAAAGAAGAAGAAAAGTAACCAAAGTAAGGAAAAATAGAGAGAAAAGATGTAATTCAAGGCACGTACTTCTCCTCGATGTCCTTCGCCTTGTCGCGCACATCGTGGGCGTTGTGCTCCTCATCGAAGTACAGTTTCTTCGTCTTATCGACGTCCTGCACGCACGCCTGCAGCTCTTTCTGTATCACCAGCAACTGGTCGATCGCCTGCAACGATTCGTTCGTTTCTTTTCTTGTTATCTTTATAATTTTAATTTACCGCATCGCAGAGTTCTCGCTCTTATATATATATATATATATATATATATATATATATATAGATTCTCTCAGCTCTCACTCGTTCAGTTTTCTAACGAACGAGCTGTTATATTATCAAAGTTTCGCAAGTTGAAGTGAATAAATATCCGCAAGCGCGAAGAGATAATAATATGGTAATAGCAATATATCCGCGTGGGTTTACGTGGTTTCAGTTTGTTCAATATTAAAAGTAAACATTTGCATGCAACCCACTGTGGTTCGTGCGCATATATTTTATACATATGGTATTCGAAACGAAACGAAATAATAAACAAAATATATATTAATAAAAAATCTGTGCGCTATACGGAGTATAAACATCAACGTCTAGGTTGAAATGAAAAGTCACAAAAGCTTACGTATATATATATATATACGTAAAAAATTCAAGGAAACATAAGCTATATTTCCGCGTTGAAAAGTAAAAATGTACCATGATAATAATAAACAATACAACGTACCTTTTTGGCGACCTGCTGCTTGGCAGATTTGAGTACCTTGGCCTCGTCGGCGATCTGCGTCTGGAACACTTCGACTGCGGCCAGCCGCGCGCGCGCCAGTTTCTCGTTTTCCTCCAGCACCGTCCTCCAGACATTCCACATGTTCCTATATGTAGAATATCACAATTATGGTATCGATTCTTAAAATTGTATATATATCAAAAGTGTATATATATATATATATGAGATGAATATAATAAAGCTCACCATCGTTCGTCAGCATTGTCGATCTTCAAGTCGGGTATGTTCGGGATCTTTTTGTTGAGATACGCTGACGATATTTTTAATAAAGCCTGCGGAGAGTATAGAAAATTCAATGTTTGGTGATTTGTTGCGCTGTATATTGAGTTTTTTTTTATAGTGTGTGCTGTACGATAAAATTCAATGGATTTACCTCTGCGTAAGACTTTTCGATCGCCGACTTTTTAAGGACGAAGTTACTGCAAGCATGATATATAAAAAAAGTGATATATATTTCAACAATTGTTTATACATATATATATATATATTCTTTTTAAAATCTTCCAAACATGTGTGTATGTGTGTGTTTACACAGGATACAAAAATATCCATTTCCAATATGTGAAAGTTGATATTTTCCATTGCGTTGCATATGCGACGCGCCTGATTTTCTCGTGGATCTTTTGTAACTGTATTTTTTCCTTTTTCGTACCTTTTGTACGCGTCGACTGCAAATAATATATGAAAATTCCCAAGTGTATATGAGATTTTTCATGATTTTACAATGAAAGCTGTGTGTTAAAGTTAATAGGGTAAGAACAGTTGAATATTAAAGCAACGGTATATTTTTACAATTTCTGATTTTTTTTTAATACTTAACTTATTTCAACAACGTATATACTTAAACTGTTACCCCGAATTTTATGTGCCGTTTGTCCGCAATTTTATATGTATGATCTTATACGCTAACATCATACATATAAAATCGAAAGCTGGAAAACACACGGATGAAGCTTTACGAATCCACTTGTTCGGCATTTTGTTTTAATACGAAATTTTGCTGTATAATAAAATATAAAATTTTTTGCTTTTTTCCCCCGCTAAGTGTATAAACATTTGTATTTTAATACGCGAAAATTATGGCAATATGCATTATTTAAATAATATATTCGTTAAGTAAAAAATGTTAAAAAATTATTACTAAAATATGTGAAAAGATTGTTTAATCATGGAATAAAAAAAAATACGTTGGATTAAATAATGAAAATTTTGCGCATAATTTCATCGGAATTATTATTATACTCGAGAGTTCTCCCATCGGAGGGGAAAAGTGTATTGGAAAAAGAATTTAACCGGTAAAATATTGAACGATGCTTTTGATTTAGAGAAAGATTTAATATTTGTATTTCAGCATATTTCCGTTCCATTAAAATCACCTCTTAAATAGTTGTGAATATAGAAAAGAACCGTGATATTGGTATCCTACATTCTAACAATTTCTTTCATTTTTGTCATTTTATATAAATGACAAAATTTGTAAATAACTTATTTAAATTATCTAATTATTTCATCTAAAAGAACTTTTATCCTTTTTCCCTAACTTTGACAATATTACATCTAAATAATTTATCCGTTTTTATTTAACTTTAGTATAAGTATATAGTTAAAAAAAAATCACAAATATAACAATAAATCTACTTTATTCTATACAAACTAAACCAAAAAGTAATAAATTCCCACGGCGCTTCCATACCCCATCCTACCATCAAAAAAAACTTCCGTAAACACCCATAAAACCCCTTATAAACCATCTCGTGATCCCTCTCCAATCCTTGAAAAAAAGTAGCCATCTCTCTCTTAAAAAAAAAGATCTCCAATAAATCTCTCTCTCTCTCTTCCAGCAGGGAAAGTGCAGTCGCAATCAATCTGTGATACATCATCGTCCTTTATGTAATGCATCTTAGATAAAGGCATATACGAGAGACCGTGGCGAGCACTCGACACGATGCGCTCCGGTGCTCACAGACACACACACACGTACTTGGATATTTATTCGTGCAAAATAATCGATGCGCCGTGAGAGCGCTCACTAAGATAGTGTGTGTATATGTATATGTAGTAGGGAGTGGAAGCAAGGCTTTACCGGATGTCTTCGAGAAGGTCGCACTCGTGCTGATTCTTCACCTGGAGTTTCGCGGCCTGCTCCGAGTGGACGTTCTTTAGGGATTTCGCGTAATTCCCCTGTGAACAGATTAAAAAGAGAATATTTAATTATTTGTTAGTTTTATACTTTTTTTTGTTGTGGTTCTCTATGGTGTGCGTTAATGTTATAAAGATATATGTGTACACACTTTTTTTTCAATGCGATATTTGTTTATACACGTGTGCGATTCAAAGTTATATTAAGAAGAATGTAAACTTGGCGGGGATTGCGTGAACTTTGGTTGGAGAGAAAATGATATTTTTATAATTGAGCGTTGGAATATCCATAGATATTGCAAGGATTTTATATAGAACGGTGATGCATTGGTATATACGCACATATATATATATATATATATAGCCGTATAGTGTGTATATGAATTGATGATTGTTATACGGAATTGAATTCCCACATAGTTCACGTTTACGATGCTATGAAATAATTCAATGCGGTTACATCACGATTTATCGATTTTCAATAAATTAGGGAAGAATTTTATTGTTCTAACCTATTTCGTAGAAATTACTTGTAGCGATAGTTCTGCGTCTTTATTACCAGATAAATTGAAGTACTTCGTCCTGCGACGAACAATACGTTGGAAAGTCTTTGGTGTATTGTGAAATTAAAGAATATCGTGAATATTTTCGTTTAATTGATATACAACTAAAGTAAGAGTAATTCATTTGGTATAATTTCAATATTTCAATCCACAAATATCGTTAATGTGATCAGTTTGGTATTTACAATTCATCATGTAATTGTTTAATGTGTAAAATATATTTACCATGTTATTGATCAATGTATATTTTTAAGTAAAATAAAATAAGTTTAAATTTTGCAACAGTATTATGTAATAAAATAACTGATTTTAATTTTAGAATGAGATTTTTAGATATATAAATATTTTTAAATATATTTTTTTAACTTTATAATAGTTTATGACGTAATGTATTATATTGAAACTTTAATGGTCTGTAATTTAATGAAAAATAAAATATCGTTATTAATTAATAATTATAGTAGTTTAAATAAATTCAGTATTAATTAATATAGAATAGATATTCAACAATTAATTTTTCATTAAAATAAAACAATATAGCGTTATTTGATTAATATAAAGAACCGCTACAAGCATAAAATAGTAATTGTATTCGTTACACGTCTTCAACTATAATTAAGTACATTTACAACGTTTTATCAGACCAATATAATTAATACTCATGTAATGCAGCCGTAGATTTCGTAAAAATATCTCTCCTCTTTTACAAATTCACACTTTATAGATTTCGGCTATCCTTTACACGGAAATTATCTAATTAAACGCAGATAATTTATCGGATTATATTAAAGCCAACCTCGATTAAACTAGCGATGGACTGACGTTGGCACTTGACGGTTAATTTCAACCGAAGCACACGTGGACTACTGAACTTGATGAAACGCTGTGCGGCTAACGTACGCTTCGCACATCAGAGCAAAATTTTCAACTAACAATCTGCCACACTATATATATAGCCGCTTTATATCACAGTTTGTTTATTAAATTAACGACATTTTATTAAAAATATCAAAATTTAACCAAAAATCTTCATACATATATTGATATAGTTTAAAAAAAAGAAAAATGTTCCACATCCACAATAGTTATCTAATACATCCTTATATAAAATAGTAATCAAACTACAAACTATATACTCAACTTTCACCGTGACCTCAACACACACACACACACGTACACTTGCTGCATCCCATCGCAAATCCTTTCGCGCAACAACTCCCTCGTCTGCTCTTCCTCGAACGTCACATACACGCACTCACCTACTTTTACCTCAGCACACACATACACCCACGCACTCTGTTATCTATATATATGTACGCGTTTGCAACCCCATTAGACGAGTTTCTTGCCGGCAGCTGTACACGTACGTACGTACGTATATATATGTACGTACGATGGTAGGTACAAAGGACGCACTATCAGCGTGCTATGAGTAGTACGTCGCGGCGTTATCGTGAAAAAGACGCGGTACACGTCGTTGATGTGTGTATACAGCTGCTCTGTATGGAAGTGTAGAAACCGATAGTGTGTATATGTATATTTGTATCTGGCTATAAGTATAAGGTAATTAGAGGTTGTTTTCGGGATGAATCGAGGACCCGGCGGGGTTGTTTCTTTTCGTGTAAGGGTTGTGGCTGATATATAGATTTAAGTTGTGGTTTTTGAGATTTACTTAAGGGAGGGTAAGCTCTGGGGGTAATCAATGGCTTTGGGATTTGCCGATGTTAATGTTTGTGTTTGGATGATTGTTTTATTGGAAGATTAGTGTGATGGGGTTTATAAGGGATGGAAATGGGCATTGAAATGTATTTGTAAAGGTTGAGCAGAGACAATGAATGCTATTTATAACTGATGTGCGATTAAATATAACGGGGATGTTTACATTATATAGTCAAAAAGCTTTTGTATTAATGGCTGATCATGCGAATGCCGCGTTGTTCATTAGTGCATCAACTGCGCGAATGCGATCTTTATCTATATAATTCGAGTATAAATGCATAAAATTTATAAAATAGCAGACTGATCATTAAAAGCTTTAAAAGTACATCTATTATTAATAATAATCTTTGAGAGGCACATTCACGCTGAATTAACAGCGCAAAGTGATTAAATGTATCCGATAAAATATGCAAAAAAACTCTCGATAAACAATTCAAATCCATTATATTAGCTACATGTACTTCATTATCTACATTCTGAAAGCTCTCTTATTCTCTCTCTCTCTCTCTCTTGCTCTCCCGACGCCTCGTCAAAAGACGACTACGACACAAACAAAATTTCCCTTTCTCTCCTTTGCCATACATATATACCTTATACGTGTGTGCGCATTTCTGTGTCAACAAGGCGAGCACAGAGGGAGAGAGAGAGAGAGAGAGAGAGAAACGCCCATGGGGAATACTCTGCATCTGCAGATGCACGCGTATATACATGTTGTATAGTGAAGGTACACACCTATACACACTATATAACTTGATGCCTACGCATCGTGTATACATCAGGGGCGCGGTGGTTCTATAAAGCGTATATATATATGTGTGTGTGTGTGGGAGGAAACAGGAAATTTCACAGCGGGTTAAGCACGTGCGCGCGATATTCTCTGGGGTATTTTTCATGACTGGGAAAGTCGCGGTTCTTGTTGTGGGAGGTGAACGAAGAAGAAGGAGGAGGATATTAAAATCGCAGTAGGTGTAATTAAGGTGCGGTATAGGAGTTTTTTTTTAATTGTTTGAGGTTTGTGGAATTTTGGGGGATTTAGTTTTTACTTTTTGCTTTGTAAATTTCGGTTGGAAATTGTATTCGTTTGCGTTTTATTTGAATAATTAAGGAGTGGCATATTTATTTGTGGATCGTAAAAGTAGATGTAGCTGAATTTAGTCAGACGGTGAATTTGAGTTGCGTATAGGTATACCGTTGTGCTGTAAAATAGCTGCTGTATTTGCGAGATTTTTCGAAAATGAGATTTTTATATTGTTGGATTCGAAGCTGCTGTTAAAATGAAAATGGAAAGCTTAGCTTTTGTATAATAAAAATCAACATAATTTTGTCTTTTCAATGATCAAAGTTTTCAATTTCTATAGAACTTGAAAAAGAAATGTAATCAGAACAGAAAGATTACGAATTTAATATATTTCTTTTATCAAACCTTAATTTAGTTTTCTAATTTATCTGTTGTATATATAAACTTCAATTTGATTCTATTGTGCTTGTAAGGATCTCTCTCGACTTGTCTCGAAATAATTGTTTCATAATATTATTGAAAAACACTTTACTACCTCCACAAACCTTTCAGAAAACACTATAGAATATTTCCATGATTCCCACATACACCATTCACACGAGACAATCCAAACGATCGCACCAACGAACCAAAAAAAACGTCGACTATTCAAAAATAACACGTACATAGATAAGTAGAGAAGTTCCAATTTATACGTAAAACAAGTAGTTTCCTTTCGCGTACACACTCATACATATATATACTAGTGGGATCTAGCCGCGAGTTATAACGCGTTCGCGTACAGACCTCGCGAATGCAATACTATTCTCTGAATTTTTCCTTCCTGAAAGCCCGTCTAAATTCTCCTTTCGTGGAAAGTCAATATTTTTTTGTAAGAAAGGAACGAGAGAAAGAAGAATAAGAGAGAAAATAGTCCTTTTTAAATCGCAATGTCTTGTTCAAACGTCAGGACTGTAGATTTTGTGTATTTTTAGATGCTGAAAATGTTGAGCGATGTTATCGGTTGAATGAGTTTGCGTTGTTAATTGTTTGTTGGTTCATGTATACTGTCAGTTGCAGGTAACTTATTTAGGTAATATTATTAATAGTATAACAGTAAGAACGTACGTGTTATTACAATTTAATAACACAGATGATTCTGACACCTATAACGTGAAATCATTAAAGTATGTATTGCTATTGCGAGTATGAAGTACTTTAATATTGAAATAACAATATCATACCTTTATTGAAATTTCATTTTCCCAAGCAGTCAATATACATGGTTTTATTAATTAACCTTCGATATTTTATTTATTGCTGTGCGCGTAATATTTTTATACTTATATCGGATATTATGATGATTCTTCTATATATCAATACATAATTTTCCATACACATTATAAATTCAAAACGCAATGATATTAACTAAAGTCATACACAACTCACTATTCCCATAACCACCATCGTTCCTAAAAATTCATAACCTTCGAACCTCTCTCCTCTCTTATCTTTACGCAAAAACCACATCCCACGAAAACAAATCACTCGAAACTGAGCGCAGTCGCACCTTTTTCTACCATTTTCCCCCGTACAGCTTAAATCAACCTCTCTCTCACGTAACATATCTCTTATTTCTCTCTCTCTCTCTCCTTCGTACCCCTTTAACCAATCACATATATATATATACACATACACCTACGACGAGAGCTACCTATAGGCTTCCACCAGCCCCTTTAAACTTTTCCCGCATTCTTCGCCGGTATATGGCGCGCTTGCGCGCACGCGTCGCTACAGCAGCGGTTTAAACCCGTAATCGCGCTTTACGGAATCGTTTATGACTCTCGTAATGCGATCGCTCCGCCGCTTGCGCTATTCGTCGCTACGTTGTGGCTTTTTTTTCGCGTGTGCAGGTAGTTAACCTATAGTAATATAACAAAGTGTTTGTAAGGTGAAGTGTGTAAGTTAGGTTTCATTTGGTGTATAGTTATATTGTCGTTGTTGTCGAATTTTCAATGAGGTTGAAAATGATGTGAATTAATTCGCTTGACTTCTGGAGATTGAAGAGGTTGGGGGAGGGAAAATAATGAGGGGTATTTAGCTGAATTTTCGTTTTAATTCAACTAGGTAAAATAATGGGTACAATATAATAATATTGTTAAATTGCATCGCGATATAGTTGGAATTGGAATTTCATGTTCTTGATTTGAATTCATAGAATTTTATGCTTTTGATATTGTTAACTTTAAAAGCTTTCAGTACGTTGATTGTATATTTTCTTTTATATATCACGAATGAATAGCAACGTTCTTTTACGGCCACAATATCAGCTATTTTTTTTATTTTTAACTATAAATCTAAAATTATTTTATTCTCTATTCTTATCGTAAATAACACAATCCATTTGTATACTAAATAAACTTTCATCTATAATATATACATTCGCAACAATTCATCAAAATTAAACGTTCATTTTTATCCTTTCCATTTCCATTATTATATATATGGCCAAGTCTGTCAAATCGAGAGATCAAAAAATAGATTTTCTTGAAACTCCCAGAAAATGTTCTGCTACTCATTCTGGATATCCCTGAATTTTTTTAGATTTTTTTGACGCATAGTTTTGGAGATATAAGAGGTGAAAAACTACATTTTGGTGATTTTTTGCATTTTTGACCGATTTTCATTAATTTATAACTCCCCAGGGAAGCAGTTTTCGCGATAAACACAAGAATAGTTTTTTTCTAGAATTTTTTTAGATCTAAAAACGATCGTTAATTATTACAGGATTCAGACGGACACTTTTGGACAATCAAAAGGTATCTCCATGAATTTTTTGGTAAAGAAAGTCCTGATCGGACTTTTAATTTTTTGAATTTATATGTTTCATTTGCATAAACATACGGCGTTAAAAGTATTTTTATTGAAAAGCTGAGAGAATTCTACAAAAAAATCTATTCTTGCGTTTATCGCCCAAACAAAAAAAGGCATCCCTGAGGAGTTATAAATTAACGAAAATCGGTCAAAAATGTAAAAAATCATCAAAATTCAGTTTTTGACCTGCTCATAAATCTCCAAACCTATGGGTAAAAAAAATCTAAAAAATTCAGGGATATCCAGAATGAGTAGCAGAACATTTTCAGAGAGTTTCAAGAAAATCTATTTTTTGACCTCTCGATTTGACAGAGACTTGGCCAAATATACTCAACTCCTGAACTCTGTAATAAGCTTTTTCATTCCACATTTATTTCTCCCTTTAAAAGGCATATCCCCTATCCCTCTCTCTCCCTCTCTCTCTCTCTCTCTCCCTCTCTTCTTTCATCACCAACTGAGACATTAATCCGGCTATTGTCTCGTCGCTATTCAGCAAAGTAACACCGCTCGACACGAGCCTCATTATTTCACACACGCGATTTATATACAAAATCACTCGTCTTCCTTCCATCCTTCCTATATATATATAATACATCAATCAGTAACCATTGACTCGTTCTCTACTCGACCATTAGCGCAGTAAAGTTAGGTCAATGAACCCTCTCTCTCTTTCTCTTCTTTTACCTTCCGAAGCCGGGTATATAGATAAATTCAGACATAAAAAAAGACACACACACACATCCCTCTTATAATAACTCGCGATAAAGGGTGTACACAAAGGGCGACAGAGATTAGAAAGGGTCCCTTTTCTCTCGTCCCTTGTCCCCGCGTACGCGGTGTGATATCTTTCAGCATTGCTGATAAAAAGTAACAAACGGTGTATATAGGAGAGACAGTGACGTGAACGCGTGGGTGCGACCTCGAATTGCCAAGTCTCGACGAGGAGAACGAAGCGAATGGGGTCGGTATATGTCTATACTGATTGTCCTGCGAATGCATTAGCACCTGAGGCAGAGAGAAGGTAAAAAAAACGAAAGAGGAAAGTTTTTGCTTTGTTGAGGCGGGTCGAATTAGCTTTGGGAAAAATGTATTTATTCCGTTGAGGGTTGTTGTAGCGTCGGGTCAATTATCGGTGCGCTATATACAAAAGAACGGCGCGGAAGTTTGTAGAAAGAGGTGAGGTATAGTGGGTCGCGTTGTTGTTCAAGTTCAGTGCGAGAGTAAATTTATATGCGATTAAGTGAGTTAAGACTATTGTATAAGAAGAATAAATTTTCGGTTCTCGGAAAATGTTATACTTAATTCTTGTAAATATATACACGAATAGCAAATTGAAGAATGCACAATAGTTGTGTGGTATATATTCCACAAAAAACTGCTGGTAAGTTGCCTGTAAAAATGATGGAAAAAATGTTGAAGCACATTTTTAATAACTGATTTTTCTTATTCTGTAATACGAAAAAAAATGTTGAATGCTATGAATATAAAATAATCTCATAACAACAGAATTTGCTTCTAAACTTGTAAAATGTGCTTCAACTTTTTGTTTTGTCATTTTTATGGACAAGTGAATTTCTGCATATAAAATATATTAGATAAATACGAATCTTTTAATTGTTAAACAAGAATCTAAATCTTTCCACGCGACTGTTACAAATTCAAAAGCACGATTGGAAATTCCTTTTCATCACATATATAGATCGTCCATGCGATCACAGAAACACACACCACGTCAACCGTTATTTGCCTTCTCGCTGACCCACGCCTGCTCACTCGCACCACTTGTCGAATTCGTTTGAATTACTCATGCTGGCAAGGTATGCCACTGCACCACGATATTAGACGAATTCTACGAATTTCTTTTTTCGTAACTTCAGTTATTTCTTAAAGGTATGCGTGCGAATAGACGAAAAATCGTAAATGTATATTAAATACGAGCAGTGATGTTACATAAACGTGTGGGTGAATGAAGCTCGGTAACGCGTTCCATTTCGTAGAATATAAATTCGAGCATTAGCTCAAAATAACATCCATTACCAGTAATTTAAGCCCTGTTAAACCTAAACCCATTAACTATAGGTGGGTTGCTGTGCATATGAGAGCATGAGTGTGCAAGGAGTAAGTACCGAAATGTATATATATATATATTAGAAGCGACACATTTTTGGATGTGTATTAGGATTAATAGTTCAGGTGATAGTGAGAGTTTGTTGAAAAGGATTATCTCTATATGGTGAGGTGAAAGTTACGTCTGATAAATTTTCAATTTTACAATTGTAATAAAGTTTACAAAAATACAATATAAATTTAATAACGGGAAAGTCGAGCATTAAGTATAATAAATCAACTAATCCAAAAATCCCGAAGTTGTATAAAACGTCCGACGCTATAACGTTCGTTCCAAAGAACAAATCTATTTTTATTCAGATCGATTTCCTTGACTTATTTTACTCGAAAAGAAAAATTCCAATCCTAATCTGCTCCGTCTCTTTCTTTTCGAAAACAATTGTGTCATATTGTCTATTAGCTACCCAGCACAAATCCGACAACTTGCGTACATCGGCGAACTGCGAATTTTACCTCGAATTTAAAATCACTGCTAGCAACTACACCACGCGTCCCAAGTTTATATCTCCAAATTGAATTCACGAAAAAAAAATATACACAAACATTCGCGAGGTAGATTAAAGTGTAAATTAAACGAAGATCGCTCGGCGTTAATGTAATTATATACCGAGAATGTCGAATATATCGTGAATTCGCCGAGTTTAATTGTAATTTGTTTGTTCCTTTTTTTTCCTCGAAATAACGCGACGACTTTTATCTATATACGTATACATGTTCCCAAATACTTCCAACACGCGCGTGAACCAAAGTTTATATATATCAAGTGCGAAGAAAGTTGCTCGTCTATAATACGTGCCGAGGCGTTTTAATGAATCTGCAAATTTTGCAACGCGCGCGTGGCGCACGCGAACAACTTGAAGATTTTTAAGCTGTAATATTTCTCTTTTGAGTTTAATGCCGCGTGGGAGAGAGAGAGAGAGAGAGAGAAAATTCGCTTCTTGGGTGAAAGTTTTCGAGTGGCGAAATTGCGTTAGGGAAGCGAGATATAAAAGTTTGATTTTTATACGTCCTGCGTGTAAAACCAGCCGCTATATGCAAGTAGTATATAGCTTTATGCGAGGATCCCTGTGTTGTAACTAATGTTAAAATTTTCATATTGTACGTGCGAATTCTGTAAGCTGTATACAGTTTTATAGCATTTTCATATACAATCCTCTTGAAAATACTTTGATTATATTCACTTAATGAAAGTATTATCATTGTAGCGAAAGGAAATTCACAAAGGTTTATGTATATTTCTTTATTAATTCGTGTTGTTGTATATATACACATTTTTTTGTTGTTGCTTCCTATTCGATGCAAATTCAAATGAGCGAGTATAAAAAAGTTTCCATTTCCGTATAGCGAGGTTTCGATTTGCATTTTGCCGCGTTTAATTGGACGCGGGTACTTGAGCCCGGAACTAAAAATGTCTATGAGGTATCGGAATTATTGGGAAAAGCATAGGAACGGCAAAAATAACAGTATAATATACGTGTGCTCTCTGCGCGTATACAATTATGTGCATATTGATAGGAAATTATATTGAGACGATTTATAAATTCGATCGTTAAAGTATAATGTCTCTAATTTATTTTTGGCTTAACTTTTAGAGGCTAATCATTTTAAATCGTATATAATGGTGTTTAAACTTTGAAAATTTTATACTATCTAAAAATGTGAAAAGTAATTTATGTGGTAAAAATTTATTCGCATATTCGGAGAATAATTTTGTATAAGCTTGTGACATTTTCATACTTATATATTGTATAAGCTATAGTGATGTAAACGAGGTTGTCAAGGCTTTAATATTTACTACTAATATTTAATGTGTAATAAAGATTATTTCGATGTAGCTGCGTAGGTAATGTGTTCGTAGAAAAGATTATTATATATAAACATACGCACATCAAAATTTTAAAAAATTATAAAAGTTATAATGAAAAACAGTACAGATTTAACAACAAATAAAAAAGTTTTTCTATTTCAAATGGATGTCCGTGTATTTCGTCATTTCGTTTGAAATACTTTTTAATTTTGTCCCTTATTAAAGATGGATCAAGAAATTCATTTCCACGATGAAATTATTCCCAAGCTAAAACATGTGTGTGTGTATGTAAATATATTCGATGAAAATAAAATCCTAAAGTAACTTCATCATAACCAATATTACTAAAATTTTTCTACTCTCGTAATTTAATTATTCCTTTTGTTTTTCTTCGACTTTAATGTATAACGCATTGCATACAAATTCAAACCTCGAAAGTTCATATTCTCTTTCTCTCGTGCAATGTGATAAAACTTATAATCAAATAGAACTTATATAAATTTTTCGCGCTCCCACTAGAGCCATATTATTTAAAGTTTCACGCGTGTCATGAATAAAGCAAAATTTATCTCATCGAACTTTGCATTATGTTAAAGTTTCCTCTAATCCTAAAACTTATCACGATACCTAATACCTCGTATATATATATAAATACTCATGTCGTCAACCATTGAAAAACCAAAACAAACAAACAACTCCCTCGCGCGCGTCACCCCAAAACTCTCCAGAGACCACATATAGAACCTCTCCTATATATTCCTCAAACAAAAAAATCACAGACCCGCTGTTCTCTCTTCACCCCCTAAGCTTATACCCTCGCTCGACCGCGCACGAAACTACTCTCATCTCCTGAAACTTCCTTAACTTCCGCGACTCCTCGCGTGTATGTGTCTTTCGTTAAATTCCCTTCTGAAAAATCGACTATATCCTCTTTCCTCTGCTATATATCCGTAGAGGATTCTTTTCCTCTCACCTTTCATTTTTTTACGAGGATATCTCGCGAGTACAGTATATATATATACATACAACGTCGTTGCCGGAGCCGCGAGGGACGTAAACAAATCGTTAATTCTTCGCTTGAGCTCGCGTGCCGCGCGTCGCGCGTAATCTCGTTTGCTATATATATATATATATATATGTAGCGAACGCGTGCGAGGAGCCGCGCTTTGTGTATATATGTGCGCATATATACGGCCGAGTAGAGACGATTGCCCTTTGTGCCTTTGAGGCTTTGGTAATTGTGTGTGCGTGTGTAAAGTTTTTTTTCTGTGCTATATGTGAGATGGTGGTAGAGTGATTAGTGGTTAAGAAGTAAGAAGTTTTTTTTGAGAGATTCGTGAGTTTTCTTATGGGGATATGGGTATCTTTTGGTTCTCGAGGTAGTAGATGTAATTTAGAAAAGTTTAAAGTTTCAAAAGAATATAAAATTTATCTTAGGGTTTAGAAGAAAAGGTTTGTTGTTTAGTAAAAAAACGAATTATGCACATTTGTTATATGCTATATAAGCGTAATTATACCCGCGCATTTACGTTACATAATTCACGATTCTATTTAAAGCTTTTTAATTTTACTCATTGTTTTGTTCACACTTTTACTCGAGTTCTGGTTGAATTATTTAAAAAATTTTAAATGAGTAAGAAGGTTGTAAAAAATTAAAGAAACGACAGGGAAATCGGATGTACTTATAAAATATTCAATGGTCTACTTGCATATTTAAAAATCAGGATTACCTTCTTTTATCAGATCTACCAATACGTAATGACCAACCATATCCCTAAATTTTTTCTGCTTTGCACTTTTTTTTATTTATCACGAAGAGACCATCGGTGACTAAGAGAATATTTTATCAAAGTTCACGAAAAATCAACCCACAAAACTTGATGAAAAAAAAAACGTAAAAATATATAAAAGTGCACTATCTTCCAAACCAACCGAGAGTTTTCACGCCAACTTCAATATATATCGGGGAAAAAGATGATTTTCCATGCAGGTTTTGGAGTGGAAGATAATATTTTGAAGTTTGAAACTTGAAAGAAGACATTCTGTTTTACGCTGCTTCGACTTTTATTGGCTATCTTTATATACATACCCGTGACTTGGAAAATATCCGGGGGATTCAATTTTTTCGCTCATGTACGAACTTTGCGAACGTCTTCCATTCGAACAGAAACGCTTTCGCTTTGAGATGTATAATGAAAAGAGGGCTCAAGGGAAAGAACGACGTTGAGCTTTTAAAAGCGATTTTCACACTGCTATTTGCTTCAACAGTTATTTTTTTTTTTCTTCTTCTTCTCCACTTTATTATAAGTACGAGCGGGCAATTTTCTCACCCGTGCTGCGTATATATATAGTTTAAGACGCGTAATAAACGTAATTTAAGGTGCGAGAATAGCAGTGATTAAACTGTGTAGAGGAAAATAACGATAAAGTGCATTTCAAAGGGTAAAACGGTCACTTCTTTCGTTCACGAAGCGCGGTTATATTTTCCGTTGCAAGAGGAATTTAGATTGCGAAGATGATAAGATAAGGGTTTTTTTTACGTACGATGAATATGCGTTATTTTAAAAGGCAATGGTTTACGATCGTTTCCATCGAAAAATCAATTTCAAGGGTCAGAATAGCAGTTTGGCTGTGCTGTCGCCCGCACACTCGTGTCTGACCGGACCCTGGTATTATCTACTTGACGCATGAATATAACTTGTTATCGACTATACCATGCAAACTCGCTCTCAACATTTTACCATCAATTATTAATATTAATATTTATACTTCTTATCGGTAGTTTGCAATGTAACTAATCATTTTTTTAACAATGTCTATCTTTAATTATTGAAAAATACATACTATAAAATCGTAACAATACACTACTCGTATAGTTGTTACGTCAACGTTTGTATATATTCGTCGAAAAAAAAGAAGCTTCGCAATACGAATGCGCGTTTGTTTATCGAACATTTTAATTAAGCTAAACTAACGTAACAACTCACTCGCTTCACAATATCATTACCAGTTCGAATAAACGACAGCTCATCGAGTTACACAGTAGCCAAATAAAAAAAAGAACCTTCTCGATTCTATCATCGCATCTCTCGTATATTAATTTCGCTCCCTTACCGCGAGAAAATTAAACTTTTCGCCATCATATCATCATCTCCCACTCGCGATTAGCTCCGTAAATTTCAATTTCCTCGTATAACTATCTACATGTATATACAATGTTCACACACATACACATACCCTGAGAGAAATTTTCTAGTAAATTTTACCAGTGGGCTTAGTAGTCAAGGGACAGCCTGTTAAAATTCCAAAAATTACCACAGTTTTTCTAGTAAAATTTACTATAATTCTAATAAATTTTACTAGAAAAACTGGTAATTTTTGGAATTTCGACGATCTGTCCCTTGATTACCAAGCCTTCTAGTAAAATTTACTAGGAAATTTCTCTCCGTGTACACAAAACACGTATCCTGCATATATGTATACGTAAATATGGTTATTTTAATAATAACCTGAGTGGCAAAAGCTATATACCGTCGCATGGTCTTTTAAAAATAAAAAAATAAAAGAAGCGTACAGCCGATCGTCCGAGAATAATGCAACTACGTCGTTGTTGTATATAACATTGTATTTTTTTTTGCCTCGCTTTCTTTTTTGTCCTCACTATATGTATATACAGGTCAAAATTTTTCGTTGTGCACGAAAGTCGATTGGACTATGTCGATGGTGGAATAATAATAGATTGATGGGTGCAAAACAACGTGTATATATATAGAGTAATGGGAGAAATTGCGTATATGCATGATGATCGATCGCGGCGGTGTGTTTTTTTTATGTCTAGTTAGTACGGCATGTATACGAATCTATTTTTAGGGATAAACAATGCGCCGAGCTTATCGTTTAACGGCGATAAAAATATTTTACAGCTAGGCTTGTGAGTTTTAAAATAACTACGAGTAATGCGCTTGTTGTATATACATATAGAAAATACCTAGACATGGTTTATAAAAAAAAAAACGTGTTCTATCATACACTACGCGTACGTACGCGCGTGGAATGTTTACACTGTTGACTTCTTTTTTGTAAACTCTCATCCGGTATTATTGACATCGAAGGTATAATAAAATTGCGTCGTGTATGTGTGTGTGTATATATCTCGCGTGTAACCGTGTACTTTTTATATACAAAAAGAAAGAAATAATATATGGATCTTTCAAAAATGTTTTTGCACGCTTTTTAATTAAAAATGCGTCTCACGTGCGGTTTGCGTTTGAAATTCGCTTTTAGAACACAATGAGGGCACTATGAGCTTTTTCATTATTTCACATTATAAAACACAAAGAGATTCCGAGACATTCTTGAAGGAAAATAATTTTACCCACACCTCGCTATACCTAAAATACACGACACGCTGTTATTAACAATCCACGCTGAAATCTGTTTAATAAAGATATAACAATTAAATCTCTAATAGCTACGAAAGCCTGTTAATATATAACAAACGTTTTCGTATACTTTCTATATACACTTTCCTGTTGAGCGATTATAATCGCATTATTTTCTATATGTTTCACGAGTCGATCAAAGCTTAACGATGCGATCGAAGGTGTATACATATATAAGTATATATACACACACACAGAACACGCGGATGGTGAGAAAGACAAATGGCGGTATACGGCTGCGATCAGCAAAGCAACGTATGGGGAGTGACAATCAACCTGCCGGAATATTAACTTTTCATCCTGTTTCTTTATTTATATAACGACGAAGCTAACGTCGCGAAAATATATACACTTCTCTTATTCTCTCTCTCTCTCTCTCTCTCTTTCTCTCTCAATCGTTATATAGATGAATTTCGAGGAACCGAAGAGGACAGCGGAATGATATACACACATGATCTGAAACTTTAAGCAGGCTTTTCTCTTTTCTTCTTCAAAAAACATTTTTTATCTTGACACTTGTATATATATATATAGACGAGAAGAATCATTCGATTCGATTAGAACTAGGCGGCCTTATATATACTCTACGGATAAATGTGCCTTCCGGTCGCGAATAAGAGGGAGTAAGAGAGAGAGAGAGAGAGAGAGAGAGTGTTGGCGGCGCGTCGAGTGCGCGCGGCCCGCGCGAATCGATATTAACAATGTGCGCGCGGAGGAGCGAAGTCGGCCGGAAAAGACGATGAACTTTCGGGGGAAAAATGTAATTGTGGGTATCTGGCACGAATGGGTCTTCTGGTCCATTTTTTTTATGTATCACGGTATATATAGTAGTTGCGCATCTTTTTTTTTTCGTTCGTTCGTCTTGTAGACGTTAGGAATACAAAGCCCCATTGTATACTATTTTTTTCATCTGCACGTATATATGCACTTGTACGAGTTCACCTGTAACCTTTCCATAAAGTTTTATCTTTCACTCTCTTACGTATATATTGATTTCATTTCGAAATATATAATTTCACGATATATATATATCATATCTGACGATATAATTAATCAATGTATTCAACGGCACGCGTTTTCTGAGTATACTCATTACGCAATATAATGTACAACAATGTGTAAAGAAAGAGTTCGAAACTCTATTTACAAGGCTGTATATATATGTATGTGTGTGAGTGAGCTTTGCTTTCTCTCTCTCTCACTCTTTCTCGATACATGATTTATGCGCCGTGACGCGCATTGTTGAGCGCCACTCGTCTATAGCTCGTGAACGCGCGCACAGTATACGCCAGAGAGTACGCGGAGAAACTCGAAAACAAGCGCATTATTAGCAATCGCGAAGTTGAAAATTTATAGGACAACACGCGCGATGTGTGTCTGTGTGTGGCTGATGATTTTGTAATTAAATTTTGAGCGTCTTTTATAACGGAACCTGAAACTTAAGCGGAGTTCTGCGTGTTTAAGTATAATTGCTATAAATAAATTATCTGATTTTCGAGATGATTTATAATGGAGATTATGCGTATACTTGTTATTGTTAAGTTGCGGTAACTGGTTTCTTTGGAAATAAATTTCTGTAATTTTTATCTCTTAGGTTCATTATAAGTATAGGTATCTACGGCTAGGAACATATATAATTGGTACACATGCACTACAGTTTTCGATACGCTATTTCAATGAGTTTTACCAAGTATATTTGTTTATTGCAACTACATATAGCTATATATGAGTTATACTATAGTTTTTAAATTATAATACATCATAATTACAATTTATGCTGCGTTAATAAACAGAAAAAAAAGTTTGTTGCATATAACCGCATTATTGTAACTTTAATAAGCAGCTTAATCATCCGCCCATCATATAATATGTAATAATGAAAATTCAATATAAAAACGAGGCTAAAGTCTATAGATGAAACAAGCAGGTAAATCTTTTATAAAAAAAAAACATTAAATATCTCTCATATATACTATAGGTTATAATTTTTCTCGATAAAACGCACTCGTATAACCGATATATCCACATAAATTATATCACCACACGTTGATATTATCCAAACTAAATCATGGTATATATTCACCCTTATCATGCTATTAACAAAGTCTATAACCATTTATTCGTCAGTAACTTTCACCGTGTGGCACGTATATATATATCAATGTAATTTTATCTCTTGAAAATCTTCAAATCAATATCTTATCATTCCACGACGGCCAGCTCAATCTACCAATTGTACACACATACACACATACCAACAACTTTTTAAATCTATATACCTTGACTACATACACACACACATATATATACATTATAGGTATAGGCGGCATGAAATAACATCGACATGTCCGAAAAATCGGGCCAGTTGCTAACTACAGCTGCCAATCACTCTCCCCTTTCTCTCAACTTGCAATTCCGCACCTAACTCTCAACATATACACGCTCGACGCGTAACTTCAAGATAACCAGACGAACTACTATACTAGCATCGCACTCCCAGAACCCCATCGTATATATACACGGAGAGAGAGAAATTCGCCGTGGAGGAATGCAAACCAAACCACAATTCCTCGTCGCGGCGCGTGCAGAGCTCGAAGTCGGCGCCCGCCTTTCCAGCTCCCCAGTTTGTACCCTCCTCGTATATACCTCTCTTGCGATAAACAAAATCGAAGGAGGCGCTCGCGTTCTCTCTCTCTCTCTTTCTTATATAAACATATATATACTTATTCGTCCACGCTTATATACAGGTATAGGCTGCAGCGTTTAATCCTAAAAATAATATCGACGGGCCGCTGCCGCACCACCGCCGCCGTTACACACGCGCTCGCTTGCTCCGTTCCGACAAAATCGATGTAGTGGATATATTATACTTCGCCCCCTGCTCTGTGCATAGGTATGTGTATATGTATGTATACGAAAATTTGTGAAAATATATATAGTATATAGAGGAAATAATGAACAATGTAGTAGTAGTAGTAGAAGAAGAAGATATCTTAATATACGAGGTGTAAATAGGGTAAAAAAGATGAGAGAGCGAGTAACCGTGCAGATGTCGATACCACTCGCGAGCTTGCAAGAGAGCAAGAGAGAGAGAGAGAATTCAGCGAGCGCGCTTGCGGCCCCCCGCGCGTGAATCGATAAAAAGAGTGTAAGCGCGGCGCGGCGCGTCGGCAGTGGCAGGCGGCAGCTAGTAGAACATATCCGAATACGGCCAGACACACACATACACACATACTCCCGAAAATTTTCCCGATTAAACAACAAAAATTTTCCTCTAACTCTTTTTTAATCACACGCACTTGTTAACGATCATCTATATAACGACGACGACGACGACGATAATACTTTTTTGTTTGTTTTGTTTTTTTAATAAGCGCTTACTTTTCTCGGAGGTGGCTGCATGGCGGCTGCTATGCTGCAGGCGGCGAGACTGCGGCTGCCCGGTCTCCTCTCGGCGGCGCGGCGGCTCTGACTCTCTGCAGCTCACACACCTCCTCGTCGCGGCGAGTCGCGCACGCACGCATACACTATACTGACTGGTACGCGCACGACCGCCTGCTCTCTCTCTCTCTCTCTCTCTCTCTCTTTCTAGCCGCCCCGACGACTGACGGTGGCAGTGGCGGCGATGGTAGCGGCCTTATTGATCCAGCCGGCGCCTGCGCGCCGCTGCATTGTATACTATATAGCCGCGCCGGAAGGAAGCCGCGCGTGAGTTGTGTGTGTGTGAGGGTAGGTATGTATGTATGTATGTATAGAGACGGGATCTTTTTCGATCTACAGTAGCGAGCGAGGGTGATACTATAATACACATGCGGTGGCTGCTGCTACGATTGGGCTTTTCGGGGGTTTTCATATGGGGGGGTTAGGGGTTACTCCTGGGTAATGACACAGTGACTGATATATATAGAAAGGGGATGGTGGGAGATGTAGAGGAGGAGGAGGGTGGAGAGGGGAAGGTGGATGGGGTTGATTTTTTTGTTGAGGAGGAGGAGGATGATGATGATGGGGTGGTGGGTAAGGTGGGATGATGATTTCTTTTTTTTTAGGGAATAAACGAGGAAGAGAGTTGGTGGGATGTAGGTGTGTTGGGGATGTTCGGTTGATTGAATGAATGAATGGAGTAACTGTGGGTATGATGGTTGGTGATGATATTTTGTATATGAATAATGGTATAATGATCATGTATAAAGTGTGATCGTTTTTTATAGCTGTAAAAATGTATAATTATAATTACATGTGAATGTGTAAATAGGCTAACATGACGATTATGTTCGGGTGAAGAGATCTCGATATTATTATAATAGTTTAATCGTTGATCCTAGTGGATATATTGAGACTTAAAATTTAATTATATAAGTATGTTTTCTCAAGTGAACGAAAATTACAGTTTTATTAGTTCACGAGGTCACACGAGTTACTCTGTAACTTTTGTGATGTTACTTTTGCACTTAAAATTTTCGTTAATTAAATCAGCTTTCAAGACACGCAAGGAAATAGCTTAAATGATTATTAAATGTTTTTATCAAAGATGTGAAAATAAAAATTTATAAAGATGTACGATTATTTCTTTGAATTTTTTATTTTCGCAGTCTCTAGAGTCTTTAGTAGGGGTTTGTTGGTTTAGTACTCTTTCTCTTTACTTAAAACTGTATAGTAGAGTTTAAGCTTATTTTGTTTATCAAAAACAAATAAGCCAACGAAAATATTGTAAAGCACAGATCGTATATGTTAGGAAAGAGTAATATGCATTTTGTATATTAAAAAATTGTGGTAACCAAAAGAAGTGAAGAAGAATTGAATACACATATTTTATTTATATAATTAAAATATATTTTATTCTCCGATACCAATATTCCCTTACACATAATGTTCCGAACCAATATTTCAAAGCACTGTCCGCAATGAAAAAGAAAAAAGAAAAAATGTTCTTATATGTTTATTAACAATGCAATTTTTCGTAATGGAATTATACAGGGAAATGTTTGGAGATGCAATAATGTGTATACAAACATTAGCGTGATTACGATCTTACGCGCAGACTCTCTCTCTCGCTCTCTCTCTCTCTTTCATCTCTCTTTCGTCCGACCCTTTGAAGCGGGTCGCTCTTTAAGCAGCAACGGCGGCAGCAGCGGCTGCGGACGCGTATTACGTAGATTGAAATTTCCGTCATCCACTTCCACTATATAGCCTGTGCCTGTGCCGATATTTATTATTCCTAAGACGCAATTAGGCGATCCCGGGATATATATATACGCAAGCGCGCGTATCTCTTCCCTATACACCCCGGTTCAATGGAAATTCGTGATTGAAGCGTGGAAATTGAACAAGGACGAAGTCCACCGGCTGTATATTTATATATATATATATATATATATACTTATAGCCTTGAGCTTTTTTTTTGCTTTCATGTTTTCAGTTTGAAAAAGGTGAAAATTGGCGTTTGAATTTTGTGAAAGATGGAGAAACGATGTCTGAACGTTTACAATTTTGTATGGGAAGCACATCGAAATTTCCGTTAAAGATATTACTTTTCAAAAAAATTTATGATATTTAATGAACAAGAATATTGTGTGAAAATTATGATTGAAAATAGTTCTAATAGGACGATAATATGTTATACTTTGAGTGAAAAAATGTATAAAACTTTTTCACCTTCTTTAATAAAGTATAGAAAATAAATGAAGATATATATAACATATGGACATACAGATAGTAAATTCAACCTTGTAAAAAGTAGACTTGGCCCCTTTCGATCTCCATTGACATTATAAAATTGACAATATAAAATTTCTTAAATTCAGTTACTTATTAAATTTTGGCATAGTGCATTTAATAATTTTTCATAATATTTTATTTGTAAAGTGTAAACAAAAAAAATTTTTTCTCATTACGTTTTATTTTTTGTTTACGTGAAATAGCAGTAATACATTTATAATTTCAAGTACTTTTTATTTCAACAGTAAATATATATATGTATATAGAGGTATATTGCCACTTATCTGATTAATTATATAATTTAGACAAATTTTGATAAAATAATACTGTGACATTGTACCTATGAATGACCTGTATTTATGTGGCAACGTGTAGTCATTTAAATTAATGTTCTATACTTTAGGATAGAACAATAAACGACTCTGAAAACGCCGTTAAAAAATTTAATGGGATAATCAAGAAAAATCCAATTATGTATACAAATAACAGTGAGGAAGTTGTACGAAACTTACGAGCCCATAGTACAGATTTAATGAAATCAACTCGTATAGATCCGCATTCATCCTTCTCAACGAAGTTTCAGGTTTTCATTGATTTTTATTATCGATATTTTTTTCATTCGTTGAATTTTCATCGTACAACTTACAAAGTATTTTTCTTTTTTAAAAAATTGACGTGAATAGTTCCTAGAAACATTCATACGTATACACGAGAAAAATACAAATGATATGGAACAAGTAGATATTTTTTTTCTCTTTCGGCGTCGCACGGATAAGCCACTTGGTAAAAAAATGAACGTAATTACAAGTCCTCGTCTGTGAGGAGACCCATTTCGGCACCTTCGATATTGAACATTTTGTTTTTCATCTTGGCAGATGCGAAAGTACTGCTTTACTGGCTAATCAATGCCTGTAATAATAATAGTTTCTCTCTATACAGCACCATATTTCTTCGCAGAGTACCGTTTTACAGACTCGGGAATTTATGAATTATTTTTAATAACCAACTCGCAATCTTTTACAAAGATGTTCGTTGTTTGATTTACAAGTAAAATACGTATTAAGATAAAAAACATTTTAGAATTTTTTTTTTAAATATTTTTTCTCGATTAAACTAAACGCTTCTGGATTGGCCAAAATTTTGGTTACCGTAAAGCAGATTCAAGCTACTTTCCCATCTTTTTGAGGAGGTGTGAGAAGTTTAATCGATCGGGATAAATTATTCCCCCGATACATTCATGGGTTAATATGCAAATTCCAAATCCACATCTTTGCTTTTGCTTATAATACTTTCTTTTTAAATCTCGTACTTTCAAATTTTTTCAAAAGTTTGCAAAGAATAGGGATACTTGGAAAAAGCAGAATAACGTGTTCAAATACGATAAAAATTTTCAGGGTAAATTTTTTTCCGTCCGCATGTAAATGCTCTAAAACGCTTTAAATTTACACATATTGAAATAAGCTAGAACTGTATCTCAATTTTAAGCATATTTAAGCAATACGAATTATTATATTTTCAGCATTACACGCGTACAAACTTTTTTTATTCGCCCATATATACAAAATAAACATTCCGCATGTTTCACACCTTCTCAATGAAACAAAGAAGAAAAAGAAAAAACAAATACTTTCTTTTTATGAACTGTAAGACCTAATAAATAGTAAGGTAATGAACAAGTTTAGCGATAAAGTTGTTTGGAATATTCCATTTGGATAAACATTGTAATATAAAACGTATTGAAAATTTGGAGTACAATTATTTCTTTGGTCATTGAAAAGATTGCATATATCCTTTAATTATAATCTAAATGTGACTAAAATCATTTGTTAAACTAAATTGATTAATCATAAGATATTAATAAATAAATAATGGGGTGCCAAACAATTAAGAGATTCATTATTTTTTGCTTAATTTTTTACTTTCAGATATTCTTTTTCCTTTGAAACTTTCAATTTAACGTTTTCTATTTTTAACAATAATTTTTCATGAACTATTCCACCATAAAAAATGTTATCTTAAATTATGCTTTAAAAACTCTACACCAGTCATAAAACACTATTAGCTTTCAGTACAGTTCAAAAAGTGAAACTGAATCCACAAACTTAATCATTCCAACATCTTTATCGCAAAACCAACACCTTCTATACTCTGGGGTATATCCACCTCTCGTGAAATAAATAGAGAACGAAATAAAAAAATATATGCAGTAGGAAGAAAACAAGAAGCGCGAACGGTTAAAAATTTCTCTCAGTCGTGGAAAATATAATATGAACGAATCAGTCAGTGCGGCGCACGCTGACGGCAGCACCCTCAGCGCGGTACGCTGGCCTTCTTCTTCCAGGACACCTTCTTTTTGGCGAGGGCAGCCGCGGCGACGGCGCTGTTGAATGCTGAGCGCCGCTGAGCCGCGGTCAGTCGCGGCGGTGCTGCTCCTGCTGGCGATGGTTGTGGCGCTACTCAGGGCTGCTGCTGCTGCGGCTCATCCGAGCCCGCGAGTTCCTGCTCCGGCGGCACCAGTCCCAATGCCGCTGCGCCTTCCGCGTCTATATGGACATGGAAGAAAATGTTCGGTGAGATGGGGAGTGAAAATGGAGAAACCATTTGGTAAGAGCCCCAATGGTCCGTAGACGTGAATACTGTCATGCTGTGGTCATGCGGTTCTTATGTACAATAAATTGCATTGCGATATTATGGGTGTGAATCTACATCTTCTATAAATTGACTGTTCAAAAGCTATATTACAAATAGAATAAATCAGATTTTGAAATATGGATATAGTTAAATATTAAAATATCATGGATAAAATCATTAAAATAGGGACGTGAAAATTTAGATTTATAATATCAACATCTATTTTTTTTATTATATTAATAGTAACAATTAAAAATATTAAATTTGTCTTTAAGAAACGTAATCCATTGATTCTATATATTAAAATAATATAGGATTTTTTATTTACACTACGAAAAAAAAGATCGTACTAAAACAAAAAAT
This sequence comes from Torymus tubicola, assembly GCA_035583055.1. NCBI lineage: Eukaryota > Metazoa > Arthropoda > Insecta > Hymenoptera > Torymidae > Torymus > Torymus tubicola. The sequence continues at coordinate 32,403,281 of JAWWEQ010000001.1, forward strand.
TGGAGCAATCACCATGCGATCATATTTAACTTTTTAACCCTTCAAGTCCCAATGACACTTAAGAAATAACCAATATTCCAATTTTCCATGAATCATTACTAATCATTACAATCATTCTCAACTCAAACTACGACTAGAATTTCCAAAAAATGTATCATTGGGACTTTGAGTCAAAGGGTTAACACGATCCGACAATTGACCTTTTTACCTGGATCGGCACCAACTGGCACATCGGCCGGTGGTACTGGTTCGGTCATTAGGGTCGTGGAGTTGGTGGGATTGCCGGCGCAATCGAGGACGGGATCAGCCGTTGCCTCGGCGAGATTCGTCACGGACTTAGACTTGACGCACTGAAAATCCACATGACGGCTTTTGGCCTCCTCTTTCTCCCAGGACATATGAATGAACGGCCGCTGGACGTAATTGTAGATGACTTCAGCGCGGCCACCAGCACGTTTCTTCACTTTCTCCTTGTACGTGGGATAACCCTCGATGCCTAAACGGATCTTCTTCAGGCCGCGTTCTTTCATTACTTGCTTAGCTACGTCGCGGTTCTCAATATACTTGAAGAATCGGTACATTACTGTGCTGTTAACAGCTACAAGTGAAATGTTAGATTTAGTTGACGTCGAAATTATGCTTTTATATGATAAGTTTAAGAATAATGGAACATACTCTGGGAATATTCTTCACCCATTTGCGGAGGATACTCCTCGTCCCAGTCCACTACGTCGTCGTCTAATAGCACTACAATGTGGCACTCGCGATCACCTCTCCGAGCGCTATTCACCATCAAAGGCAGTATAAGGTCCTCAAGAAACACCTCAAATTGACAGCGAGCTCCCTCGTTGGATAATTCATGCAGCAAACCTCCTAAATAAAGTAAAAAAAGTCAAACATTTACGATCGTCATCTTTCTATAGATGTATACATTGGAATTAGTGAAATTGTATGATTATGTTGACTTCCTCAATCAATGTAAAAAGCTCATATTTTAACTAATTTATTACTTGTCCGTATGCCAACATTCCAGGTACATTACAATTTACCTAATAATATAATACACAACGCATTGCCAAGGCTACTGGGTCGACAACTGCATGATACTACAATTTCCTTGCTTGTAAGCTATAAAAGCGCAACAGAAGGCCTTATTTCGAAACTTACTCAGATTTTGACATTTCACAGTGCTGGCATCGAATGGTACAAGCAGATAGTCACAAGCTTCACGTAGTTCTTGCACGGTCACAGTGGGTGGACAGCGTATCACACCACCCTTGTAGTACTCGAGGATGGCGCGAAAGACCATGGCGGAAATGCCTTCGGCGACCTCGTACTCTCCTCGCTCATTCGGCTGGGCGAAATCGATGCTCGAACTGAACATACGTCCGAGCATCGTGTTCGGGTGGGCCGTGAACAGGGCTGGATCCATCACGAATCTGTAAGGGATGTATACAATGGATTTGTATTAGAGATTTTTTTTTGTATGCGAAGTGCGTATTATTATGTAGGATTTGTGGGAATTTTATGTTGTATTTCTTACCGTGTATTGTCAACGATGAGAGTGATACGTTCATCGCTGCTCTGCTGGTGGAGGCTAGTCCCGGATGAGGAGTTCATACCCGAGGCTACATTCTCACGATTCTGATTCTGTTGGTTTTTGGCCAGCCCCATGCCTGAGCGTATTCTAGAAAATAGAAATTGTCTCGGCTGTTTACACTCCGCTTGCCGACACCTCTCGCCGCGCGCTTTCTATATTTGGGTGGCTATTTTAAGTTCTAGCAGGCAGAATACTATTTACACATCTCAATATATATATATATGTAAATATATATATGTATCATATCATATGGTGCGCTAATGAATGACGATGAGTTTAATCAATGAGAGGCATAATTGAAGAGAAACCAAGAGAAAAATAAAATACAGGGGGAAAGGGGGGTGGGAAATAAAACTTTCGAGTGAGATTTACCTGTTATGTTGTGCTAAATTTGTGCCTTGCCTGCTTGTATCATATGAACGACTATGGTGTTTGCTGTTGCCATCCCGATGTGCCAAACAAGATTTTGGTTTGGTCGAGCCACCACAACTACATGCAAAACAATCACATTTCCTTACTAACTTCCTATGAAAAAATTATAACCTTGATGCTGGCTATAAGGGATCTCGAGCTTTTCCAGGACTTGTTGATAATCGAAGTCAGAAATGAAAATGTATTGCTAATGATGTATGAAAAATTCAACTAGGTATAAAAAATTCTACTGATTTTGGCTCAAAAATGTTAATGAAAACATCATCTGGTTTTATTTCTAATTTCAACTAAAATTATTGCAAAAATCAAAAGAAAAAAGTGATATTGTTAATGCAGCTGTAATGCAAATCAATATAATGAAATCGATTGAAAATGCAATGCATCTAATTTGAATGCAATAAAAAACCATTTCTGGACATTAATATTTATAACTACAGTATGAAGAAATTCATAGCAAATGAGAAAAATAAATAATGTATGAGAAAAAGAATTAATTACATTCACATGTTGAGTAATGACTAAAAATAAAAAATGATATAATTATTACACAAGAATATACATGTAATGATTAATGAATGATTATGAATAATTCTGTTGTCTACTCTTGTGTATTTTCACTCTAAATTTAACACACATATAAAGTGCAAAAAAATTATTTCAATTTAACAATAATATATTTTTTTCTCATTTATTACTTAAGCCAGATATGGCAGTTTTAAAATATATTATTTAAAAAAAAAACAGGTTATCTTTCGTGCCAAAATCAATGATTATTACCAATGATCAGCAGAGCCTGGAGAATGACGTCGAAATCCTCGTGGTCCAGAGTCAATGCCGTTACTTACCAAAATAGCATAGCTATAGTAAAAATGTAGAAAGAAGTATTTCTCACCTTAATCGGTTCTTGTAATTTCTTCGTCGTCCACGGCCATCCGTCTCCTTATAATCAGTCTCCGTATCGCTGCTACTGTCCTGCGGGTAACTCAGTCGATCTGCAGGATTTGACATTTCGCGTCTCCTATGTGTAGTATAAAAAAATCATTTGTTAGTTGTGTTAGCTTACAAGAAATAATAATTTCAAAGCTTTAAAAAAGTTTTTTGTTAGTAATTGTATACTTCATAGGAAAATAAATGACCAAAATAAAAACTTAAATACAAATAGAAGAATAATGAATCCCCAAGCTGATAGGACAAAAATCAAAAAGCTCCTAAAGTATTAATAAAAAGCATAAGACCTTTTGTTACATATAATTGCATTGGTTCTATAGTAGAAATAAAATTTGACTATCCTAAGCAAAGTTCAATTATTTATTTAAATCAAGGTCAATAATTTTGATAAAATTTTTTAACCGTAGCATGAATTAATATTATTACATATTGTATAAAAGAAATAGGACAATCACATTAGTTCTACCAATATATAAAATTGGATTATAGATTAATTTGAAGAGACCTTCTGAATCAGCCTTAAAAAATTTAAAAAAATAAAAATAGGGCTTTAGAAATGTTGCAAATAGTTTTTAAATGTAAGTTATATGGGGCACACAGGTGTAATTTCTTCATTTGCAAAATTATTGCGTATTAGCAGATTTAAACATATATTTTCTATTATATAATATCTGTATGAAACATACTTATAGCTATACACATTAAGCATGGCTAAATCATATTTGTTTATTTCACTCTCAATTATTCTCTAAAGTAATAAAAGGTACCTATGCTAGGAAAATTTTTTAGGTCTTCCCATGAAGTATTGTTACAGATCAAAAAGGAACTGCATTTAATCACTCAATATACAAAAAAATGCATTAGTATTATTTATACAGAAAAACTTGATATTAAAGTCTGCGATTCTCTTACAGACGCAGCCTCTTGTCCTTGCGAACTTCATGGATGTCCTATTTGGTTTGACGATGTGCTTTGCCAATATGATATTGAACCGACTTGGGGAGAGAGGTAGCGAAGTAACAGTGTAACTTTGGAAGGCAAAAAAAGAAACTTAAATGATAATCAACTTAAAAACAAAACGAAGTAACAAAATTCGTCGTTTAAAAACGTAATCGCGGGTCCTGATCTGAAATCTGGAGGAAAAAAATAGCATTCCTCATCCGAAATTGCAATTTTCATGTTTTTTTTTACGTTATCATCAAAAAAAAACATCAAACGTATACAAAGCAACAGTAGACCAGCGCGTCAGCAATGTCATTCTCGCGTCGCGGCAGGAAATCGATAACACCGCACAACAAAAGCCTCCTCTCTCGCAGGTACAGCTACTCCGAAAAAAATCCACAACACACCACCCGTGAACGTTCCAGATCAAGGCCCGCGCGTGTATCGCTATATAATAACGAAAACAACGAAAAAAAAGGAACACAAAAAAAAAGCTGTACGCAAAGAAAGTATAAGAGTGTAAGTATATGTGGGCGCGCTAGAGCTATATAGAGCTATAGAGAAAGATAGAGAGAGAGAGAGAGAAAGGGAGCGAGAGACAACGTCCGGGCAAACATCACACACACACACATACAGTAATCATCATATGTCCGCTTAACTCCTTTGTGTGTTGCCGATGTTATACTCGCTGCTTGACAAATAAGTACTCACGTGCGTAGTGCTACGAGAAAAAGCCAGCTTAGCCGGTCGACGAGCCACCTTGACAGCAAGCAGACGTGTCGATAATGCTGCTGGGCCGGAATCTTCTTCTTCTCTCACGTTCTTTTTTTTTTTGAGCCTTACTACGGGCAGAGAAGAAGTTGTACTGCGGTTACTGCTGCTGCTATCTTGGAGGATATTTGGTGTGTCATGAATCAGCTGCTCGCGCAGGAGAGAACAATTGCGACGCGGTTACTGCGCAGGCGGTGGCGGGAGGCTCGCCTCTCCTCGGGGGAGACGCGAGCGAGCGCGCAGGGAATGGAAAGTTTTTAGAGCGGTGCGCATGACTGGCGGTACGTTCGAATCGATAGGTTGTAATAGGTATGTTGTGTGTATATATGCGATATGCGAGGGAGATTTACGTATACGGAGGAGAATAAGAGAGGGAGAGAAAGAGGGGAGAGAGAATAAGCTTATGTAAGCAAATTTAATAGAGCGAAATGATTATGTTGCGCTGAGGTGCGATGTATACATAGGAGAGTAAGTATATATATGTGCGTGCGGTTTGTAGGTCGTATACAGATTGGGTTGAGATTTTAGAGCACGATGGGATGGTTTATCGAAAGTATGATTGGTATGCGCATTGTTGGGAAATATATGGCATGCCGGTTTGGTGGATTGCCAAATTTGCAAGTATTTCGCGGTTTTCGGACTTTTACTGGTATTTTGCAAATATAAATTTCACTCTAAAGTTATGTTAGGTATACGTATATATGTTGTAGTATATGTGATGAATGAGGGTGTGCAGAATTTATTTTTAACCATCTATAATAAATAAAGTATAAACAAGGAAACAATGAATCATACTTTATAGATATGATATGCTATATAATGCTATATAATATTTACGCAGAATAGAGTTATTACTTTTTTATGTCAAATTATAATATTAAGTTTATTGAAAAATTTTCGAGGGAATAATTAGCAGCAAATTACAGATTTCTATATCGACGTTTTGATTAATTATATTTATTTTTAAGTTTTGCAAAATTATTGCAATTATCCAGTGTTCACGAAACAGGGAACACAATAAAGAATTAGTAAAACCGAAAAAAAAGAAAATGTAAAATACTAAAGTTTTTGGTAACTAATATACATGATTCAGCTCCAAGATGGAGTCCCTACTATTATGAAGACAGTGAAAAACTGAAAACATTCAATTGACGACTGAATAGTCATAGTTAATAGTTTTATAGAAAGGTACCGTAAATATTTAAAAACAAACTAAAGACTAGAAAAAAAAGATAAACATAAGTACAAGAAAAGACAACGAAGAAAGGAGATGAGTATAATTAAAAAAAAAGTTATTATTTCGTCTTCGAATTTTATAATAAAATGTAAAAAAGCGCATCGATTCAAAATAATTTTATCGTTCTATAGGCTTTTTATCGATACTTCAAAAATAATTTTCAGAAAAAACTGTGTCGTGTACTCATTTTACATAATAAGACGTATTTAGCTATATAGCTTCATATAAAAATACACCAGATCTCCAAAATTAAAACTGGTAACCACAAAACAAACCAATTCCCGGTAAAAAAAGTCCAGTAAAATAACACCTCCAGGTATTTGTATATTTCGCGGTTTCCTTGATATACTTATGCGTGCACGCCGTCTATGTAGCAAAATGTCGAATTAATATAAGATCCAAAATCATCCGCAGGGTTCATTGTCTTTTCTACTGCATGATATCAGCCTATCACTGCCCATAGAGTTCGCGGTGTTCTCATCGTTCGCCGCGCACGGCGCATGAGCAACTCTCGAGAGCGAGAGAGCGAGAAGAAAAAAGCGCGACCGTGTATAATATACGCGAGCGCAGTATCGCAAGCAATCAAGCATTGGGCAAGAGAGAGACAGATGAGCGGCGAAGACGACGACGACGACGTCGTATCTATATATACATGCGTGTTTAGTGTGTGCTCTCGCTTTGCTACACGACGACTGCGACGTCTCGTCGCTGTTTGTAATTCACGTTTCTTATTATTTTTTTCGAGCTACAGTTGACTTTGGGTACCAGAGGACAGCGCATCGTGTGTATACGTGTGTGTAATTCATCTCTCTATTGGGAGGAGAGTATATATATAGCAATACTTTATAAAAGCGTTTATATACTTGGGGGGTAGAGTCGAAACCCGCGACTCTCGTCATTTTTCTTCTCGTGCGTATAATACGCACGATAGGTGCATCCGTATCCACAACAACGTCATCGAGATAGCAGCATCATGGAGTATATATTTCACGAAAAGGTGAGTGCATATCTTATTTTATCCGCAAGCATCAATTCGCTCGGCGATGCGTCTGTGTACTTGTCTATTACGTCTGCGCGTTTGTTTTGTTTGGATATATACGCGTTGCATGCAAGCATATATATACAGAACCACGCGTGCGAGTGTGAGTGAGAGAGAGAGAGACTCTATTACGTGACATGACGGTCGCCGTGTGTATTAACTTGTTGCAGCAAGAGGGCTATCTTTGCGCGCAGCATTGCCTGAACGCGCTGCTCCAGGACCAGTATTTCAATGCCGTCGACCTGGCCAATTTAGCTGAGCAGCTTGACACAGAGGAGAGATTGGCAATGGCTGAGAGTGGAGAGGATACAGATGAATACAAGAGATTCATTGAGGTATATATAGATGGGATGGGTTCGTTGTGGGTGTGTTGAATGTACACATAGATTGTTGATTGTTCTTATAGCTATGCTTTTGTTTTTTTTTTTATGTAGAAAAGAGCTCTTTTTTGTTTATCGTAGTTAATCAAGAGGTGAGAAAGTACAAAAGATTTTAGCGTTAAAGTTTTGAGAAAGCTAAAGCTAAAGCTAAAAATGTACACTGTTATCAGCACCAGATTCTTTTTTATATATTTTATGCTCAAGTATGATAACTTACAATTGCAAGTAGATGTAATTGAGTCACTTATGCCTGATAACAATTCATTTTAAATACAAAGTCAGTTTTTGAAATATAATACTATAGAAATTTTGAGTATTATTTTTCATAGCAATTTATTTTTATTTTTTTTAATCTGATGAAATATTCAAATTTTATTAAAATACATGTGTAATCATAATAAAAACAGTTTGTTTTTTATTACATTAAAATTGAAGATAAGGACATAATAGAAGATAGTATAGAGGATAATTGTAGGTAAAGACTGTTCCAAAATAAAACAATGTTGTTAAAATGAAAAGCTGTAGTATATATATACTTTTTATTCTAACATTTTGACATCATGTTCAAAAATATTAAAATTTTATTCATGTTTTAGCAACCATCGGGAAATATGGATGATAGTGGATACTTTTCTGTTCAAGTCATTAGTAAGGCATTAGAGGTTTGGAATTTGGAATTGGTACCTTATACAAGTACAGAACCAGCAGCTGTATTGGCACAAAATGATCCATCGTAGGTTATCCCATTGTGCCACTAACGATGCTTCGAAAAATAGTGTGCTACTTTCATGAACAAAGTCTGCTATTTTTCTTAAGTATTGATTTCTTTATTAGAGTGACTGTATTTTAAATATGTTTTTTTCTTTTTTAGGCAAATGAGAGCATACATTTGTAATTACAGAGGTCATTGGTTCACAATAAGAAAAATTGGAAATCAGTGGTTTAATTTGAATTCAATGCTCAGTGGTCCACAACTTATAACAGATACACACCTTCACATGTGTTTGAAGCAACTCATTCAAGAAGGTATGTTAAATGAAAAATTTAGTTGTATCAAATGAATGATTATAAAGAAATTGCAATAAATACAAGAAGTTTATGAAAACATCATAAATCATGAATAAATTTGTAAATTTCAGGTTATTCAATATTCATTGTGATTGGTCCACTGCCTCCATGTGAGGCTGACGAAATTCTTTTACGGAATCCTGTAATAAGGCCAAAATCAACTGATCAGCCAAAATCAAGTGTCAATCAACAAAAAGTGAACGAGCAGACTGCTTTTAACAGTAAAGGCTACAGACTGGGTACGAAAGCGGAAGAAGAAGCAAAAATTTTGCAGGCGGCGCAAGCACTTGAGAGTGTCACGGTTCCCTCGACATCTCGGGTAGTTGCTAGGCGACCAGAGGTGGAAATTATCTCGGAATCACCTCGCCAACCACGCGAGAGGATAATCCCAATTCAAGTCGAGGGTCGCGACAGCGTTGTGCAGACAATCGATGACGATGACGGTGACGATGAGAACGCAGAGTTTCAGAAAGCTTTACAGCTTAGTTTGGAAAACTACGAGGCAGAACAGCGTGAAAAGAATCTCAAGCTCAGGTTGGAGAATCCCTCTACATCTACGAATAACTATGACACGGCAGCGACAACAACAAGTGGTAACCCGGACGACGAGGACGACGACGAGCTCAGGCGAGCGCTGCAGCTTAGCCTTGAGTGCGTCACCGCTCCACCCACACCCGACCGGGAGGACGTTCGTTGGCATCGGCTTGCCTATCTCGAACGTATGCACTCGAGGGGACCACAGACTGAAACCTCGACGAAGCTGAATACTTAACACCGGGACACGGTCAATGTGTGATTTTGTTATCGAATGGAATATCTTGTTACTTGTTTTTTGAGCTTAACTCTCTCACAATCTTTCTCTCTATTGTAAACGTAACTGTGACTAACAAAGCCGAGATTGAAAAAATCCGGCTTTTCGAGGATTGAGAACACAACGTTTAGGCGCAACAATAACAATGTCTGTAACTATTATTGTAAAATTTTACTTAATAATAAATAAAAGTCTATTTCGTGATTAGTTTGTTAATTAAAGAATTTATGTGTATCGTTTTTACCTTTATATTATTTATTAACATAGACTAATTATATTTAAAGACAAAGAATTTTAGTTTGTTTGTATATGTGTGTGAAAATTTAATAAATTTAAACTTTTGAAATTACTTTTTTTGTTGATTTTTCGTTCATTTACGTAGTTAGAAAATACAATTAAAATATCTCCACGAAGGAGTTATAAAATCATATTTCAATTAATTATGACATAAATGTTTCATTCGGTCTTCGTTAAGTAAATATATTATAACCAAAACTTTATTGAAAACAAAATTCAAAATATTCAAAAACTGAAAATTCCGAAAACGCGACAAATCGCAAACGTCGCTCTCATGGCAAACGCGGTCGCGAGGGGGCGTAAGCTCTCGCGTAGCGGCGCCGCCGCTTTCCAATTTCCATCCGTCTTCGCGACTTGACGTATTCCGTGATTCGTGACCATCTTTTACGTGGCTGGCTCTGAACGAGGCAAGGTGTGTACCCGACGATTAGCTTGGAATTCGCGAGGATTTTTATAAAAAAGAAGATGCAGGATCGCAAAACGACCAACCCTAATCGAATCTGCGTTAAAAAATTGACATATCGTCGCAATTTTTCGCGACCGATGATTCGATCTGGAAAAGATGTGTCCGGATTCCGCGGGTTGTTTGCCGATGCGCGCGTGTACTGCCGTCCTCTCGGCGGCTCGTCGCCGATATTTGTTTAATTGTTTTTCTTAAATTTTGAAGAAAATAGTGTGATAAGGGTGTTATTTATACAGGGTAAGGGTTTTGCGAGGGTTAACGTGGTTTGATATGTTTGTTGATAGAGGTTATTAACATAAACAAGTTCCTAACCTATACGGTTGCAGCACTTGTATTTTGGTTCGGTTGATCGTTAATGAGAATATACATTTGAATTACGGGAGTGAAATTAATCTTTGTGATATAGTAATATTAATTTTTGGTTGATAAAAAACTTGTTAATTTCATTGACAACATAACCAATACGTTGTATAAGTCTTTAACCAAGATGGTTTTGGATCCTGCATCATAGAAGAACTATTTATTTTTAATCTTCTTTTTATATTGATAAATTATTTTACTTATTATTACTATTTTTCAGATGTTCACGTCGAATGCCAAAATTATCAAAAGTGGGGGCGCTGAGCCCGACACCTTTGAGGCCAGCATCTCGCAGGCTCTCTTAGAGCTGGAGACTAACAGTGATTTGAAATCACAGTTGAGGGAATTGTACATAACAAAGGCAAGAGAAATCGATACCAACAACAAGAAAGTAAGTTTAGTTCAATAATCATTACTGTTTTCAACTTCGTGTATAAACTCAAAGCTGTTTCACACAAGAAAAGTATCTGACTCATTTAGATTGCAATTGTGCAAGAAGATAATTATTAAAAATAACTAAAGATATACTTGTTATAATGTGAAAACAAATATTCAATGTTTAGCAATTAATTTTGTAAGCATGCATATACCGTTCAATCATGGAATTCTTATAGTTGGATTTATGTCTGTTTTGTTACAATGAAAAATACTGGATAGTCTTATTTGTTATTTACATTTCTTCCATTTTTATTTTGAAAATGTACATTGTGTGTTATAATCTTGATACTATAGTTATCAACATATTTAAAATGTTTAATTAAAAATTATTTGTTTTAGTCCATCATCATCTATGTTCCTATGCCTAAGCTGAAGGCTTTCCAAAAGATTCAGACTAGGTTGGTTCGTGAGTTGGAGAAGAAGTTCTCTGGAAAGCATGTGATGTTTGTTGGTGAGAGGAAAATCTTGCCCAAGCCCACAAGGAAAACCAGGACCAAGAACAAGCAGAAGAGACCAAGGAGGTAAAAATGGACTAAACTTATTAAATTTCAAGTTTTGTTGAAGTATTAGATTCAGTCTTAAGGTATTTTATGAATGATGTTAATAGATGAATCTCTGAGTATTTAGATATGTAATTCAATGATAAATATGAGGACATTCATCAATTGGCACCATGATGCATTTATACTGGTCTGCTTACCTTACTGATTAATTTATACTTTACAGTTGTTATATTTTATCCCTAATATTTAATTGTTACTAAATATAACATATTTTTATAGCCGCACACTTACTGCTGTATATGATGCTCTTCTTGAGGATCTTGTCTACCCAGTCGAAATTGTGGGTAAGAGGATTCGTGTCAAGCTGGACGGTTCCCAGCTTATTAAAGTACACTTAGACAAAAATGAGCAGACTAACATTGAACATAAAGTGAGTATTATTATTTTATTTTTATTTTATGCAAATATTTGCAATAATTTCTATAGATAAAAAATACTAGTTTTATGGGTCTGAAGTTTGAAACGTTGGGATGCAACGAAATAATTTCTTACAAATAAATAAAACAGTTAAAAATTTGCAGTACAGATTTTTGCGATACAGTGAAATCTTTATTTTGATGTTGGGTTATAGTATAAAACGCTAAACACATGAGAAAATTCAAAATCTAACATATAAAACTAAAGATAAAATAAATTTTCTAAAGTTTTGTTGCACTCCAACGATGCAAACTTCAAACGCATCTAGTTTTAGTCTATAATAATTATTAGTCATAGTATGTAACTATGATTAAAAAGAAATAGATTATCATTAAATGCTATCATTATCATTAAATGCTATCATTATTTAAAGTTCTCAATTTATTAAAATATCATAATTAGAAACGAAATTACAGAATTTATTATATATTGAGTTAAATTCATATTACATGAATAAAGATTTTGTATTATAGGTTTAATAAAGAAAATAAATGAAAATGCTTATTAAAAAATCAATCTAATAATTTTTGTATTTTCTTTTAGGTCGACACTTTCGCCGCTGTCTACAAGAAGCTGACTGGTCGGGATGTCACGTTCGAATTCCCCGAACCCATTGTGTAAATTTAAGGTTCAATAAAATCTTTTATTGAAATCGTACTTTTTTATAAAAATTGTCGTACCTTGTAATTTGTCCTCAATACATCCTTTCAAATTTCATTAAATGAATTTTACTTTTGTACCCTTTGAAAATTTTAGTTCTATAATAAATCATACTTCGTTTCATTTTCATTGAAATTAAATTTTTTAAAACTTAATTATTAGCACGTTCTATTAACAGTAATAAACTAATTCATTTTTTCATATATATAATATGAAAAAATTAAAACCACTCAATTTCTACTTTTCCTCAACAAAAGGCAAAGTGCTCGAAAATTTCGATAAAACGTCCATAAATCTTGAAACCTCGTTAAAGTCATATTATCCAGACATATAACAGATTTAGCGTGAGCTCCGTTCAAAGCACACGCTGTAGCGTATAAAAAGCCTGTGCACAGAGTAGCGAGAAAGCGATGCGAGTGACCTCGAAAAGAAGGCAAGCGAGAGAGGAAAAAAGGGTTCAAACATTGTTGGTTACCCGGGCGATTACCCCGTGCGCACGCTTCTTCTGCGAGACTTTCTTGAGAATTTTTTTCCGGGCTATTGTCGCGTGTACTGGTGAGGGTCTGAGAAAACGCGCAAGCGAGACAACGGTGATACATCTCGTTTTAAGTTTTAAACGACGGAGATGTGCGGTACGCGCAAGCGACCACTGCGGGTAGTTGGAAAAGTTTCGATGAGGTTGTAATTTTACAGAAGGTTTCATGCGTGGTTCGGGATATTTTCTTTTCTTTTATGGTAACTTCAAAGTTATCGTTGGATGATGTTACTCAAGTGGATTAGTAGAGTTGAGAAGATTTCGGTATGCTGGTGTAACAGTTAAAATTTAATTGTAAGGTGGTGAATTTTTAAACATTTAGTGACTTATTTAATGCTTATTACTTTTATATAGTTATATATTTAATTATTATTTAATTTAAGGATTAATAGAACTACATATATTTGGTTTTAACATTTTATTTTATTATAATAAATATCACGGTTTAAAGTTTTAATAGTGCACTATTTAAAAAACTACTTCTAAGAATGGAAAATTGGAAATGAGGAGTAGAATATATATGAGCTATTTCACAATTTATTTCCCTTTTACGGTGATTCAAAAATTAAAAATGTTTTTTGAGAGCACACTCATGAGATAGATTTTTTCTTGTTCTTTCGGATTTTCTAAACGTAGAAAATAATAAGAACAAGCTCGATTTAAGGATATCATTTTTTTTCTAACAATAATTAGATTTTTTTTAACTGATTAAAAATAGCTCTAGTTTGATCCGAAATAATTCCATAAGTAATAACTCAATATGAAATTCGGAAAAAAGGAAAAGAAACCAACGAACGAGAGCTTTTCATATCTCTTTTCAGAATTAGAAAATGTGATTCCTTCAAAAGTTACGTGAGTTTGAAGGTATAGGCTTAAAATTCACTAAATACTGCATCATTTATCGGCAGTTTTAAGCCCAACTTTAAACTAACATCACTTTTGAAGGAATGAACATTTTTCTAACGAATCAGAAGAAAAAAGATTTGGAAAGCTTTCTTTCTCTGGTTTCTTTTTCTTTTTTCGAATTTTATATTGAGTTATTACGTATGGAATTATTTTGGATCAAACTAGAGCTATTTTTAATCATTTAAAAAAATCTAATTGTGTTGTGAGAAAAAAATCATACCCCTCAGATCGAGTTTGTTATTTTTCTCTTTTACGTTTAGAAAATCCGAAAGAAAAAATTTATCCGGTAAGTGTGCTCTAAAAAAATTTTTTTATTTTTTGGTCAACGTAAAAGGGAAATAAATTGAGGAATAGCTTATATGTATAAATACCATTGATAAATGTCGAAATCACAATAGACTTGGAGAGTTCGTAACAATATTTATTTAATCAAACTAAAAATCCACTTTCACCAAACTTCCAATTAAATTTATAAATTTTTCACGTACCAAAATCAATATAAATCTGCAAACTCTTCTTGTAATACAAAAATTTCCATTCAACGACAACCCCGTAATCCTTTATTACTTACGAGATTAATGAAGATTGCCAACCCTTCAAAGTGCAACTTTTTTAACGAAATATGTACACTGCGCGCGCGAACCCGTGGAATAAACTTTTCCAATAAAACGGTTTTGTTAATCTAACAAAAGTTCAGTTTAAGCGCCGCTCATGCATGGTGATATACCACGTCGTGCGCACACACAAAAACTCTAAAAGCGTATGTGCCAATTTTCGCGTGGGTGACGAGAGAGAGAGAGAGAGAGAGAAAGGAGAAACTCGTTTCATTTTTATTTCTCGTTATCGCATCGGCTTTGACGACGAGAGACGTTGCATTTTTTTCGAGTTAGTAACGATGGACAAGAGGGAGATTATAAGTGATTCTTGTTCACGTACATGCAATTTCTTCGCACGCGTGAAGTGCATATATTTTTTTTTTATTTGCGAAAATGAATATAGGAATGAATAATTAAATTTACGTTTAATTTTGTAAGAAAAGTTGAGAACGAGTTATTCATATATATACAAATTATCGTAATATTTTTTACAATATCGTGAATTAATTTTTATGACTATATATATATACTTTCGTTATATCTCATTATATAAAGTAGATTACAAGAACTACATGGTAATAAAATGAAACAACTACACTCGGTATACCATAATATTAAAAACATCCATATTTAATTTAACCCTGATTTCGTGCCAAGACTATACAAAACTAGACTACATCGATTTCCGACATCTCATATATTTTACTCCAAAATTATTTTCCTCTCCACGCTACATACATATATACCTAAACAAACAACACAACAACAAAGTTTAAAACTCGTCCCATTACATGCTACCCCAAAAACTGCAGCACGCTTAAATCGAGTGGACGCGGATGTTAGAGAGTTCGGTGAAATTACGATATTTCGGTCGTCTGCGTGCGTTATAAGGGCGGTTTGCCAAGGGTCTTGCATACACACGACATAATATTATACTTATATCAATAATGCTTTTGGGAGCATCGGTTCCATTACGCGAAAGAGCAAAGGTTTCCGGCGCATAACATTATAATATATATATATATTATAGTATATACCGTTGTCTCCACTGAATGGTGTCACGCATATTGTCAGATATATATACATACAAATAAATTGATATGTGAATATCTAATTTTTTATTTTATGGAAAAACCTTTGTATTTCGTTACAAACATTATAAACTTTTGTAAAAATAGTATCAGGAGTTATGGATACGTCGCGTTATGTATACCATTTGAATCGTTTATTGTGTCCTCTTTGGGTGTATACACATAGGCAGCTATGATTGACCGAAGCTGCTCGGACGCGATATCATCCACGCGTTCGCGCTTGATACGTTTATATCGTTGTTCGCAAACGTGAACGTATAATATATATATATATATATATATATATATATATCACACGGCGCACGTGTGCGTTTCTGGTTGCTGCGTGTGTATGCTGCTTTATGCCCTACATGGAAATATCTATCGGGTTATTACTGTGCTGACGTTTTTAGCGAATTTGTCGATTGAGAAAAGTGTGTTTGAAAAGTTCAATCAATAGTTCTTCTATATTTTTGTAGAACTGTTTGGTATAGTAGCTTAAAATTGAATTGTTTTTGAATGTTGCTTTTGAATTATATATTTTTTGTAATTATCTAAAGTTATACATCTAATAAGTTTTAACTAAATAATTATTATTACCTTTTGCGAATAGATGTTGACCAACTGCAACAATATCTGATAAATTTTTATATCGACAACGTAGATAGCAATATATATATAAAATTAAACTATACGAAACTGTACGCACATCAACTATAAAAGAACATTCAACTATATGTGGAATTCTTCGGAAACTTTACCCTAAACTGGTTCCAAAAACGACCAAAATTAAATTTAGAGGCACATTTTTGAAGGCCTCTGAAGCAATTTTTTTCTTGTTCTATAGGTCATAGGGCGGACGATAAGAACTTGTTACCAAAGAAAACGGCCTTATGACACCCTTTTATCGTCAAATCAATTTTTCTTATGGGAATTTAATATGGGAAAAATTGACGAAAAGTAATCATCAAACAATATTAACATTTCAAGTATGTCAACGAATTTCTACATTTTACTAGTTAAAGTAAAGGATAGAGCTTTCAGTTAAGCTAAAGATGGTTAAAATCGGACAATTCAGTGCAAAGTTACATGCATTTAAATCGTCAAATATGACGAAAAACAATGAAAATTTTAAAAATTTCGTGAATTCAGAAAAAAACGCTCATTTTTGATGATTCTCAAATGCATGTAACTTTGCACTGAATTGCCGATTTTAACCATCTTTAGCTTAAATGAAAGCTCTATTCTTGTACTTTAACTAGTAAAATGTACAAATTCGTTGACATACTTGAAATGTTAATATTGTTTGATGATTACTTTTCGTCAATTTTTTCCGATGATGTTAAATTCTGATAAGAAAAATTGATTTGATGATAAAAGGGTGTCACAAGGCCGTTTTCTTTGGTAACAAGTTTTTATCGTCTGCCCTATGGCCCATAGAACAAGAAAAAAATTACTTCAGAGGCGTGCCTATGCCTTCAAAAATGTGCCTCTAAATTTAATTTTGATCGTTTTTGGAACCAGTTTAAGGCAAAGTTTCCGAAGAATTCCACATATATATGTACCGTTTAATAGAAAATTCCTCTATGTACGCAGTTACAATGAAATCGAACAATTGGTTTGTTATTTTTATACTCATCCCTGCGCGTAGGCACTTTGTTCCACCGCGCCTACACCAACATTCAAAGATATTTTCAAAAAAAAAAAGATCACTGTATATATATATATATATATATATATATATAACCTACCGCACACTCCCATTAATCTACATTTGCACTTTGCCCACAAAGGAACAATCAACTCTCCGTGCAAAACGCTGAAAGCTTCGGGCGCTATAAAGTCGGGAAGGAGCTGAAGAAAGGGATCAAAACGAGCGCAAACGAACGCGAAGAATGAGCAAACGGAAAAGAGCGCGCACAGAGTGCGAGGGTAGAAAGTAAGGAGAGAAGGAGGAAACAACATGCGCAGTATATAGTTAAAGACGCGGTGCGGTAAGGCGAATTGAAGAAGGAGCTCGTGAATTTGATCCACCGATGCTCGAGGATTTGGATGGAGGTCGAAAACTATATATATTGTTTCTGTTGTACTTGAGGGGACGATGGAGTTAGTATTTAACTATGCCTTGGTTTGCCGGTATTTTATTATATTTTTAGTTTCGTCCAAGAGAAAGGATGATGAAAAGTGTTGAAAAAATAAAAATTGGATTGTAATAATGGAGGATATGAAAATCAGGATCTGTATGGTCATAACGATATCCTCGTAATTGATGGATTTTGGAGAAAAGTTTTATATAAATAATGGATATATGATAATAATAGTTAATTATATATATAAAAGTAGAATTCTAAGATATGGCAGGAATAATTTAAAGATTAATTTTTAATAGTTTTGCTAGAAATTTCTAGTAACACATTTGCGCATCTACGATTAATTTTACACTTTTCATTATTTTTGTACAATACTAAATTTTCATGAATTTCCGTACTAATTAGCTTCCCTTTGATTCATTAAAACCGATGATGATTGAACTCGTTTTTATACAAATTGAAAAGAAAAGAATAAGATTGAATAAAACTGATAATTTTTGAAACTGCAATTGTATCGTTAACCCTTATATTTCCCAACTCCCAAACGTTTCATTCACAATGAAATAACCAACAAATACTAGACCTCACTATAAAAATTCCAGCATATAAAAAAAGAGAGCCACGCTATTTCCGTTTCTCTCTCTGCCATTTCGAATCCTCGCAACAACAACAAAAGTCGTTCTCGCAAACGTTCGCCTTTGGTATATACTCGCAATCTGGGAAATGCAAAGGTATCAAGAAAAATTAGCGGCATTAAACTTTAACGGGCCGGAGAGCAGCAGCAGCAGGAGCAGTAGAACTATATAGAACGTATACTTGTGAGATACACACAGGAGAGTAAAGGCTGGCTCTCGGCTCTCTCGACTCTTGAGAAAAGACGCGCAGAAGAAGAAGAAGAAAAGAAAAGAGAGGGAGGGAGCAGTAGTAGTAGTTGTAAGCGGCAGCGCCCGCAGTAGTTAAGGGCGCGGTGCGGTAAGACTGAGGCAGTTGCTGTGATTTCTTTCTGAATTGAGAATTGCGAATGGGAGTTGGAATACGTTTTTTTTGGCCTTTTAAGGGGGAATTGTACCGGTAGATATTGAGGGGGTTCGGATGGTTACTTTAGTGGATAATAGGATGCAGTTTAGAATTGTTTATTGAATGCTGTAGTCTTTTATTTTTTCGTTACGTCCCGGTTGAAAATAATTACGTAGTTTTAATACGTTATTGTATTACATATTAAAACACGTAAAAAATACGTGTGTTTGATATGTGACATGTTACGTAAAGAATTGGAATCTTTTGATACGTACCATTGATACGGATTTTTGTTACGTGTGAAAATTTTAAGCTATAATATTTATTCACAGAAAGTTGCCACAAATGGTAGTATCATTTGGATAATAACACGAAAAAGGGATTATATGACTATATGTTATCTATAAATTTAAATTTACAAACTTTCTGTGAATAAATATTATAGCTTAAAATTTTCGTACGTAACCAAAATCCGTATCAATATGGTATGTATCAAATGATTCCAATTTTTAATCTGACATGTGACGTATCAAACACGTATTTTTTACGCGTTTTAATATGTCATACAATTACGTATTAAAACTGTGTAATTATTTTCAGCCGGGGTGGATATTTGTGTGATGATAAATATTTAAAAAAAGAGTTTCTTTGTGTGCTTTTAATAGCTTTATACTTAAAAAGCTTATTTATCACGTGTAAAACCTTTTGTACTCGTATGAACACACGGTATAACAAATTTTCAATAGATTTTAATTAAAATTCGATTATAAGGGCAGCACTCAACGAGACGTAAGAGACATTTATGAGAAAAATTTAATTTTATATATGAATTTTTTATGATGAGCTTTATAATATACACCAAAACAGGGTTTTTTTGCTTTGGAAACATATAAACGTTCATCTGGATTCGTATATTCATTCGGCGAATTATTTTAGAAATATAATTATGGGAAATATTAATTAAAAGTTCAAGGAATTTATAATTAAAAATTCGTATTACAGCTAAATTTATGTTCTCAAAGCTTATTACCATGAAATCAATTTTATGAAACCGTAATTAAATTTTAATACCGATTAAATAATAAGTATTTTGGTTCTGCGAAAATTGAAAGTTATATATAAGAGATATTCAGTCTTTTTAAACTTTTTACTTTATAAAAGGCGCATTATTAACGGTTCAAGGAAATACAACAATTGCAATATTATAAACCCATCAATCAAGTTATCAATTCGCATGATAATAGTTATATTCAGTACATGATATTCAATCTTTTTATACTTCGGATGCTATTAATTATTTTACTTTATAATATGTACTATTATTAGCGGTTCATGGAAAAACAACAATAGCGATATCATATCAACCCATCAAGTTATCAATATGCACATAATAACCATCAAACCTAATATTCAAATATAATTAACATTTCCATCCCTCTAAAACAACAAATTTAAAGATATCATATCACGTTACAATAAATCCAATAAAGATGCCCAAAATTAGTTTAATATATAACAATCTCTCTCTGCTAACTCTTTCCTTCCTTCAACACCAAAAAAAAAATTATATTCAAAATCTCTTCTCCCTTAAATAATGCTATAATAATACAAAAATATAGTCTCAACAACTACTAAAATACGTACATTACACTAAAAAAAACCATACAATATCCTCGTGGTAACCTCGTATATACATTTGTCTCAGCATGATCCATTCACTAGTAATACACTACTACCACCAGCACCTCGCGCCAATAGTATAAGGGCGCGGTGCGGTAAGACGACGACGCATCGGCCAGTAGTAGCAGCAGCAGCAGCAGTAGCTCTCCCTCGTGTTGACTATACTAGCGTATATAGGGAGGGGGCGAGAAAGAGAGAGAGAGAGAGAGGCGGGCTTTCGAGGCGCGTACAGTACCGCGCGCGCGCCAGTGCGACGCGACGCTGTCTACCACGCGGTTGCGAGAAACGAGTGTAGTAGTGCCGAGACGCGAGGTTGCCGCTTTCGTTCGCGTTGCTCGTGTGCGGCTTCAGTGCGTCTGTTTGTGCGTAATTGGGTCCTATAATATCCTTTTTTCTCTCTCTCTCTCTCTCTATATATATATATAAGATTTCCTCTGTAATCTCTATATATCTTCCTTTTTTTTCTGGTGTGGTTCTGGAAGGATATATTGGCATATATAGTAAGTGTGGGTGAGGGACGATGGTACCGAGGATTGAAATGTGAAGAAGTATATTAAGAGCTGTGCGGAAGTTGTGAGGAAGAGATCGGCGCTAAGGTGTGGTGGTGATGAAGTTTGATGATACGTTGTTATAGTGTTGTTGTTGTTGTTGTTGTTCGGTATTGTTCGGTGTAAGTTGAGGGTTGAAGGTTAGTAACGGGGAAGTTTAAATATAGTGGATAATATATGTAACGAGATACGGGTATTATGCCGCATGTCGCGGGTTTGAATGTTATCGCTGCGTATATAGCGCTGCAATCGCGGAGTGAGGTTCCAAGTTGCATTGTATTGAATCATTGTTCATGATAAATTGTTTAAATTTCGTTGTCGTTAAAAGGTGAAAGCGGTATGTGGGTACCGCGGCAACATGGGATTTTTCGAAATTTCAAACCAATAGATCGATAATAATTCAAGAATTTGGGTACCATTAAATGTTAACTTCTCGTACAATATACCATATTGTTTCCGTAAAATTCACAATTGTTACAACTCGAATAACGTTTTTATACAATCCGCATGCGGATCGAATATCGGTACATATACGTTCCTTAATCTATGCGAAATTCGCGAGCATTCGATTGCGAACCGCGTATACCATTGAATTGTAAATTGCAGAAATTACGTTTTCACTCAACAATATTCTCTATATGTATATATACAATTTTAACATTTAACAACGACGCCTCGCGCACGCGTCTATTTTATTTAAAATTCGAATGGATACTATATGATCCCCCTATACATAATAATAAAATGACTACTACATTTCACAAATAAAAACTCTTCGCTACGTGTATTCTTTCGTTTCCATCCGCGCACCGAACCTCCTTACAATCAAAGTAGCGGCCGTATACACGCGACTCTGTTTCTTTTTTATCGCTGCAGTGAGAAACAGGCATTAACTTTTACGCTCTGTCACGTATATATAACACCACGAGCTGCTATATATACATGCCGGTCGCGGCGTGAGCGCGCGCGCGTTATCCTTTTATTAAAAGTTATAGCTGAATTATCAACAAGTTATCTGCACTCCATTTTTACTTCCACTTCGTGTATATACATTTGTATGTATATATACATATACGCGTAGCAAATCATATATATTGCAGCTGCTGCTGCCGCTGCTGTTGAGATATCATATATGGCGTCTTGAAAATACGTCTCTTTCAAGGTCGCGTGATAAGAGAAAAAAAACCAGGACATAAAGTGTATATAGGGTCCACTATACTATGTTTGAATAATACGCACGTAAATATATATATAATAACGTGTATATGCGTATATATTACACGTAAAATAAAACGAGGCAATTTCTGCAATTAACAATCGATTAGTATATATATACCCGTTAATAGAATAATCGTCGGTCGGTTCGCGCGACAAAGAAAAAAGAAGAAGGATCGGGGTTGTATAGCACGCAGCAGTGTATCTTTTTAAATATAGCTACACCGCGCTTAATCAGGCGTAAATGAAGGCGAGTATATCTATGTATCGATTGCCGAACACGATCGATGTCTCCACTGTTCATTATACTAATGAATATATACATTATTTAAAAGCTGCGCGCGTTTCCTTAAAAAAAATGAGAAAACAGAAAAGACATATACACGCGCGTGTCGATCTCTTCCAATACACTTATATACGTATATATGCAATTGTTCGCTTCCAAAAGGCTACAACATTATATATACGCGGTCGTCGAATCACAAAGGAATAACCGAATATATATATGATCGCGATAAGCGTGCTCGCGAAACCCTCTTTCTTGGTGCCTATACAAGGTGGTGTGTTCTATTAAAGTATATATATATATACGTCGCACCGCGTATATATGGAAGTTTTCAAGTGTGTATACATACGGTCTGCATTATGGAGTGCAAATCTCTGCGCGAGCTTGAATGTTATATATATGTACGCGAACGCACAACGACGTAAGTTTAACATGCGGTATGTAAACATATATGAGCACGCGGGCATGGTAGATATATATCGAACGAGCGACTTTCTTCTTCTTCTTCTTCTTCTTCTTTTTGGAGTTGTTGCAGCACCGAAGGGGTGTAATTATAAATGTTGGAAAAGGGATAGTTGCAACGTGTTATTATATTAAAAGAAAGCATTATAGTATAGATATACCTAGGTGTGTAGTATTCCGCGAGGTATATATATTAATGGCGTGCGGGGTTCTTCGTGACCTGGAAGGAATCGTGTATATATATATGTATAATGAGTGCGTGGGTTGAATTAATCGTGTGTAGGAGTTCAAAGAGTTGAAAGAGAAAGTATATATAGTGCGATCGCGATTATTTTTCTTTTACGATTTATAAGGGATATATCGAACGCGCGCGCTTATAATTCTGTATATATATCGGGTTATGTTGAAAGGGCCTTAGAAGCGAACGATTACCACGTATATATATATACCACCAATACAACCTCCCCTTTATTTTTCTCCTGTAACTATAATCCAGGTGACCGTCACGATCCCGGAGTGTCCGTGAAAAGAGAAAAAAAAACGAGAAGAGTGCGCGTCGAGGTTATATATATATATACAGAGAGTGCAACGTGTATAATACACGCATAACGATGGCGCAGTACAACAACGAGTGTAATTACTGACAGCTGAGACACCGAGAGAAAAAAAAAAGAAAAAATTAGCGTCGCAGTGGTGCGTGAAACTTTCGTCGTTCAGTGCGTTACCTGCTGCTCAGCGTTCAGATCACCACGGAGCCAGCTGCATATATACGGTCCTCTCGCAAGCTCTCACTTGTCGTTTTACAGTGAGGTTACAGCAAGTGAGTTTTCGATTGTCGTTGTTGTTATAATAAGTGTTTGATGTTTAGTGGTGTTGAGGTGACGAAGGACGAAGAGACGGTGGTAAGAGGAGTAATGTTCTTTTTTTTTTTTTAAGAAAAAAGCATGGAAAAGAGGTGCGTCCTGGTTTGCCACGTTTTTTTTTTGTAATTTTTTTAACTTGCTAAATTTGTGATGAGTATATATAGTGTTATTTTGATATATGAATGAAAAAACCTTTATTTGGACAGTTTACAAATTAGAACATCTACATTTTACCTTTTATTTTTGTTTATTTTAATAAAAAAAATGCACTATTACGTAAGGCGATAAATCCATCTGTACAGCAAAATCTCCCTGCAATATTAAAGTCTTGTCGTGCGAAATTAAATTTAAAAATTCATAACATTTATCGGGAAACTCCACTAGAGAATTATGCTATAATCTCCGGAGACAGGAACTACTCGTATATTAGCTTAACTTTCTATAGTACCATAATTTTTATCTGTCACACAATTTCCCACAGGACGTGTATTTCATTAAAACTCATTGTCGTCAATTCGATAAATAATATACCATATCCCGCACAGAATAAACTTTAATTTTTTTAAAATACCTGAAAAAAAAAGTTTTGTCCTAAATTTTAAAAAGATAACTATCAAAGAAGAAAAGTTTTTTTATATAGGAGACCCCATAGTAACAACATGTATATATAAAAAAAATAAGCAGCTTAACTGTCCAACAACAACATACCGTATCCTGAAATCTCCGCGGGCCCCGCCAGCATCTTGGCCCACTTTCACTCGCTCGGCCATGCATAATGAAGCGCGACGGCCAGCTCGGACTTGCGCGTATATACGAGCGGTGAACTTCCCTTTGTACGCCGTGCCTGTCCATTATTTACACGTGGAATTCTGCAGCGCGTGTGTGGTGTAGGTATATACGTATATATATATATATATATGAGTGCAAAGGGTGAATATTAGCAGGGATTGATACGTTACGAATTTATAGTTCTATATGTATGCTGAGGTTTTTAAAAGGAATATTGAACAGGTCGATTAGCAAGATGAGAAATTATTATGCGAAGGGTATACGAAAAAGGGAGAGGTAATGGCTGCTTGTGGATTTCCGGGGTTGAGAGGGTATTTCCGAGTGTATAGGGTTTGATTTTCGGAAAGTTTAATGGAGTGACAAATATTCACGCAGGGATTTGGAAATTTTCTTGGGAGAGTTAGTGTGTTGTAA
Organism: Torymus tubicola; assembly: GCA_035583055.1. Taxonomy (NCBI): domain Eukaryota; kingdom Metazoa; phylum Arthropoda; class Insecta; order Hymenoptera; family Torymidae; genus Torymus; species Torymus tubicola. The sequence goes on from JAWWEQ010000001.1 coordinate 32,428,178, forward strand.
CTGTTGAATTGAAAAATCGTTTTAAAGAAATTTCGAACGCAGTGCATATGGGAATATTTTTTTACGGTTGAGTGATCTATTGAAAATTATATAGGAAAAAGAATGAATTCACGCCGACGAGTATGTTTTTATCTATAGGTGTTAAAACTTTATTTCAGAATTAACGAATTAGTTGGCAATAGAATATTAATTACTGCTGTAGTTGGAAAGTTGTAATAACTCTATAACCGTACTTACTTGCTGAACTTTAATTATTTGTCGGTTAATCGTACTTTTCTTGAAATGCTTATAGTTTTTAGTAACAAAACAAAAACAGTATATACCGACCTAACACAATTGTTTCGAGCTTGTGAAACTTTATATATCTAGACTTGAAAAAATATAAAATTTCACGAAACCATTCCATACATCCTCTCCCGTTACTGTACTGGCGTCCAATTCTTACTCCCACACATATATATATATACACACACACACACACACTTTTGTTTAATTTAAAAGTACAGAGCGCTAAGGGGAAAAAGTTCCATTTGACTGTAGGCTGTACAGGATTTTGAAAAGCAGCGAATTACGAGCGGTCGACCGGATGCATAATACATATAGTGGATATATACCTGTATGTATGCATAGCTTGACACGTGCATAGCGTATTATTTACACAGTTGAATTAGTTGCGGTATAGGACGCTGTATCCTGGTGAGTGCGCAAGCGCGTGAGAGAGGGAGAAGAATATCGCGATAGTCGTAATATATGATGATTCGGGGTTATTGGGAAATTAAGCGAAGGATTGATGGTTGGACGGGTTGAGGGATTGATAGATTGTCGTTCCGAAAAGTAGAAATTAATGTCTTTTTTTTGGGAGGGTTGAGAATGGTACTGTGGATGGCTGGATGTAGTTTGAAAGTTCTATTTTATTTTTTATTGAAAATTTTATAAATCTCATTGATTTTAATTTGTTTTTGATTATTGAATGGTATATAATTTTTGTTTAGAAATATCAAAAGATAAAATATAAATCAGGGTATAATCTGAGCTTGCAGAGCGATGTTTTAACATTTTCTCTACAGCACTTTGCTGAATCGACGTAAGTCTTTTTCAAGCCGTCTCGGAAAACTAACTTCTCATACATATTTTAAATTCGACAAACATACTTGTAACTTGGCCGAACAATGGAAACGTTCCCTTCGAGCTCTCGCGAGTTTCACGCACTTTTTCCGCGTCGATATATATATATATATATATATATATATATATAGCTCAAACTTCCAAAACCAACTTTGCCTTGTAAATTTGCGTACTTTTTTTTCCAAATTTCGTCGAGTGCTTTTCCATCGCGGAGACGAGAAAAATCTGGAAAATCGATAAATTCTTTGGTGAAGTTTGAAAAAGCAATTTTTACTGATTAGAGCAACTTCGTAGAATATACGTTTTGCGCACTCTGTCACGACTGAAATAATGTGTTTTTCCGAGACCAACGAGGGAAAGAGAGAGAGAGAGAACGTTTCTTTTTTTCCTAACCCAAGGCCAACGTCCGTGTACTCTTCAATTATTCGAGTTTCCATTGTAGTGCTAAAATTTAAAAAAAAAAAAAAAAAAACAAACGTCACGTCCCTCACGAGTGAATTTATTTTTCAAACCGTAAATTGCTATTACATACATTGTGGATTCAACGGAATTGTATAAAAGTCATGCTGTTCAGTGCAAAACGAAAAAAAGCATCTTATTATACTTAGCGATACGTCAAATTCTGGGTCAACCATATCAGGATAATGGGAAAAAAATTAAGGCTTAATGCGATATTGTTGCGCGAGGTTTAACGCTGATGATAATTAAAGCCGCTCTCTCTCTCTCTCTCTCGAACGTACTTAAAATTCATGCGCGTGCGCACAGCAACGTTGCATAATAAACGATATTTTTATCCCTTAAGAGTATGGATTATGCGCCGAAGTAAAAGGGGAGAGGAGGATGGGTATAGCGAGTATTTTTCTATTATAACATAATTATAGAAGTATTAGTAGACTTTTTGAACCGTGAAATGTATGCTAATACATTCGCGAGGGTATTTTAAATAAAAAAAAGGTCATTCTCTTTAAACGATGTTTGACTGTAATTGTTTTAACTTGCTGGCTTAGAGAAAAAGTCGATATAGCGTAGTAAAATACTAATATATGTACTTTATGAAGATTAAAATACAAGATATTAACGTTTAATAAAAATTACTTTTATATTCGAATGAAAATGTTTCTATGCTTATTTATATATTTTTTGACTGTTACTTTTTTGTAGTATCATTATAATTAAATTTATATCATAAACCTTATGTAGAGATTTCCGTAAATTATAATTGTATATTGTTTATAAAATTCCTTTTGTCAAAGCATATATAAATTCTAGATGGAATTATATTATTGATAAAATGGAGTTTAATATTTGTTACTGCGCTAATAATATTCGAATCATTCAGGATATTCTCTAGAATTTAATTTCACTTTGTAATTGATACTCCGGCAACTTCGATATTTATTCCACTTATTTATTCTTGATAATAGATATGATAGAAAATCATTAGCAATATTGAATAGCCGATTGCCTTGCAATGAAAATTATATAGAAGCAAACACAATTATTTCGTTTGATTAAGCTCTTATTCATTCTTCTATATATATGTATATATCAAAACTATAATAATTGAATTATAAAACGCTTTAACATTCATCATTTATTCTGTATTTTAGTGCACGTTACTTTTCATCATCCTCTTATATAAGAAATAATAAAATCCTTTCATCGAACAACGCAGCGTATCTACAAAACTAAACGATGCACCCATCAAACACACACACACACACCTACACTTTACCGAACCAGCTTTTGCATCGCTTTCACTTCACCTTTCATTCAAAAAAAAAGCTCCCACTTTTCTATTCACATGTCAAAACACCACCTTTTGCTCATCCGTAAAATATAAAAGAAAAAAACAAACTCCACACTCGTGTGTATACGAGACAAGCGAAAAATTGCATCAGAAATCTAAGGGAACCACCATTCGTATAAATATATATATACGTATAATACATATATACACACTCACTTTGTTCAAAACCTTGGTACGTACTACCCCCTGCTCTTTATACTTTGACACGACAGAGAATAAAGAGTCGTTTTTTTTTTCGACGACCGAGTAGCTAATGAAATTTAACCCCTGAGCTTTTTGCACGGGCTTTGAAATTTAATTGAAGCTCCGGTTGCTACCGTTGATTCGCACTCTAACTATATACCGCTGTATAGCATTGGCTCGCCATGCGTGTATTGTACCTACTGTTGCGAGTATTCGCGCGAGCGTAAAACGTTCATTTTTTTCTTTACCTGTATATATATATACACCGTTCACGGTAGGCTAATCCGTGCGCGGATAGCCTTTTGTATACGTGTGTATGTTTGGTTGACTTGCTGCTGCTGTTGCTGCTATTGCTTTGTTTGGATGAAGAAATTTACGAGTGTGGGTATATATAATATATAAATGTGTCATGAAGTAGGCGTGAATTAATTGTTTTGTCTATAGTGGTTGATATTGAAAAAATTGTATAGGGGAGCGAAATATCTTAGGTTTACGTATAGGTGTACTTTAGTGGAGTTGTGTGTTATTGACGAAAATGAATTTTATTTTAAAATTCAATGAAGTTCATTAACAATCGTTGTAGTGGAATGATCGATTCTTGGAAGGCTCATATTAATTTAAATAAAGATATCGTTAGTTTCGACGGAATCAATAAATTCTCTCAATTACTGAGCTATGCAAAATTATACTTCGTATTTGGATGCAAGTGGCCTAATGTGTACTACCCCAATAATTCAAGTGAAATTCAAATAAGGGATCGAAATTGATGTATACCTTATATATACGTGGGTTTATGCAAAGGTATAACTGTTACATCGTTCTTCAATTATATTACCTTATTGAATATTCGTTTTACGGTTGGACATAAACCGAAATGCAATTACAAAATCACAGATTTTTGTTTTCTTCTTTCGTTTTACAACCTATCTAAATTGCACCTTTCTGTGACCCATTTCGAAAAAGAAAATCGCTAATTTCCGCGTACCTGCGTACACCTGAGAAATAAAATACGGTTCATTTCGCTCGACCACATAGTAACAACCTTTGTTACACTCTTTACAAAAGCAGCGCGGCGCTAATTTACTTTTTCTTGCAAGCCCTTTCTCTCTCTCTCTCATGAAAATCTAATAAACTTCTGCCGCGGTTCTTATCATTCATCTTCATTGCTACATTCGCATACTCCCGCTTGTGGAATGTATTATTGGTACTCTTTATAACTTGAATAAATTTTGCGCCTTTACGTTTGTCTCATACTTTTTTTTCGCCTATTTCGTATATGTTTCATTTCTCGCGGGTTGCCTTTAGCCCTCATAATTTTTCTCTATTCCAGTCGAGCACACGTGTCTCGCCCACGGATTTGTCTTGTATAAGATTTTTTTTTTCCTCCCACTTTCTCCGATTCGTTCATAACTTTAGCGGTATTAGCGTGCAGTGGAGTTTAGAAAAGGACATTGTAAATCTAATGGTTACGGGTTTAATTAATAATAAGCCTTCTTCGGTACGATTTGTAATACCGCGAGGATTAACTTAATTTTAAATGTGAAAAAGTAGATAGAGAGAGAGAGAGGATTAAAAGGCAGAGAAAACTCGGGTTCTTCTCTAATAGTGTATGTGAAAGTTTATGGTAAGTTTTCCTTAAAGTGGTTATAAAAATGACGAAAAAAAATGCGGAGGTACGACTTTGAAATAATTATTTTTTTGTTCTGTGGGTCAGAGAAAAGACGAGAAAAATTTTGGTACCAAAGACAACGGGTTCGTAACACCCTTTGGTCTGTATAATTTTAGCTTAAATTAAACATTTATTCTTCTACTTTAATTGCTTCGATGTAGAACATTTTTTTGACATTTTTTGGATCGTAATACTGCTCAATGATTGATGACGGTTTTACGTCCGTTTTTTAAATTCTCGTATAAGAAAAATTGATTTGACGATAAAAGCGTGCCACTAGGCCATATTTTCTATGGTTCCAAATGTTTCTCGTCTCTTCTACAACCCACAACTAACAAGAAAATAATTATTTCAGAGCCGTGCCTCCAAATTTTTCATCATCGGTTTTACAACCACTTTAACATAATAGGAGAAATTTTCCGTTTTCATATACCTATATATCTGCTACAATCCATACTGTATATAATGTACTTAAATAATTCTCACCCTCCCAATGTACAAATCTCTCAAGGAAACATCCGACCGCGCACGTTTGCGCAAAACATTAACACCTCGTTATACGTTATATATTTTTTTTGTATACCAGTCGCATCGCAACAAACTAAACCAGTTCGCGTCTATCACGTACGCGTATATATACACCTACCTACGTCAACAGCCTCGGCGTCCAGCTAATAAAACACCAAATAAACGCGTGCGTGCCTTTGGGCTCACGGGAGGGGAAAAACAAACACTCGCGTCGTTCGGTGTAAAAACATTTGCCGTATACACGCATACATACAATGCTTGCGTACACGTGTATACCTACACACACGTGCGCTTTTGTTGACGCTGGACGTCGTCGCGTGCCACATAAATATATCGAAGAGAGGGAAAGAGACTTTCATGAGCAAAGGTGTATGTGTATATGTATGGGGTAAAAGTGGTAGTAGTATCATACTGGTAAATCCCGGTAGCTTTGCACGTTCGGAGGGACGTATAATTGCCGTCGTATTTGTACTCGGCAGTGAGAATTCGAATCGCTAATATAAAGTGGAAAATCGTGTGTGCGGATCGGAAGGAATATTTTGTACATTGTTGTAATTGCCCTTAAAGTCTACATAACGTATTGTACATTAGTTTTGTTTGAATAGATCGTTAAACACGACAGCGGTTAAACTTTAAAGTGCATTAGGTTAAATTCTAATGTAATTGTACATTTATATTGTGCTGAGTTTGTTTATTTTTAAAATTTTGTTCCAACAAAAGTAAAGGGACACTGTAAGTAGATCACTAGCTGCGGTTTAGTCTCTTTACTTCGAGGCTTTGTGGTATACCTTGACTGAGTTTTACCGACGTAACATATTTAATGTTAGTCTTTTTGAGAACGCGTAAATTACACGAGAACCATGAAAGTTTTTCATCCTGTAAAGAATACAGAATTGTTTTAAAGCATTAATGAAGAATATTTTTATTCCTCTTTAAAAAAGTGATGGATGAAATCTGTCATCACAATAAGACTGTGATTTGATTGGTTGGTGTTGATCAATTTGATTGGTTTGTGGGAAAAAGCCACTAAAGACGAATACGTTTGAATTGTTTAAATTGAACTTTTAATTTTAAATATTCTAAGTAGAGTAACTAAATTAAAGTCGCATGAAAAACTTTTATTATTAATTCGTTTATAAAAATTATAGTAATCCTAATAGCTCAATTATTTTTAAAATAAAGTGACGACGAGCTTATTGACTATTGGTTTATAATAAAATGATATAATTAATATTAGTCGAATATTTCTAATTGATATTGTTCTGAAAACTTAAGTAATTCAAAGAGAAAGTATGACTTTACCATAAAATTTAGTTCTTTTTTTGAAACAATGTATAGGTAGAGCGTTTCGCCTATAAAAAGGGCACTAACATTTAATTTTCTATTGTTTTACAATCATTTAAAAAAAAATAACATTAAATTTACAAAAGTTACAATAAAATTGAAGGTATAGGGTGCGCGAAGCTCGCTGAACGTAGCTAGAAAATAAATTTTAAATATCAAATAACAATGTTCATATTTAAGTATTTAAAAACGTTATCGGGTTACAATGATATTATTCGAGTTATGAAAAAAATTCATCCGATAGTTACGTGACTTTTATAGAACAGTACAAAAATTTCACAAAAATTAGCAGCTATTTCAGAAAACAAATATTTCAATCACTGTGCCGAGAGAAAAATTATCAAGAAAAAATTCTCCAAATATTCTCACTTTTACACAGTCCTTGTAGAATAATTGTACCCCGTTGTAGTGGAATTTCACAACGCTAATTATATCGTTGTGAAAAAATAACCATAGATATTATGTAACGAATGTCAGGTAATCATCAGGCAAATCTACGCTTTTTATCATTGACTTCATTTTACTTCTTATCCCGCTTTATCTCTAATATCAACTTAAATTTAATTTACAAGATTACCCCAAGTCTCTTTTAATACCCCATAAATAGCGCAATAATCACAAACACCGTACCTCACAGCACCTTTAATCCTCCTCCGTCTTCGCGACGTCGTATATATATATATATATATACCGTAAGTTTTCCGAGGGAGTAAATCCGTCGCCACTGGGAAACCGAACAACGCGCACGTCCGATCGTACCGAGTTCGCGACTACTTGTGCTTTTCTCTTCTTTCTTCTCGCACCCGAGATTAAGCTCTGTTGGTATGAAGTTTTCTTCGTCCGTTTTCATGATGTTTTATCGGCTTATATTGAATTTACCAACTCCCAGTGCTCATTGTCATTGATTGCAGTTCGTCCCAAGTTGCGCCAAGTCTATTAGTTGAAACTGATCCCAGAGCGTTAATTGTGGGATATAGGCAGGATTCGGAATGTTTTCAGGGAAGATTGGTGTTAGTGGTAAGAAAGAAAAATTGGTAAGTGAGTGATTTTATTGTTGTTGTAAAGGACTGCGAGAATAAATTATTGAAGTATGTGAGAGATATGGATAGAAAAGAAAAACAACGCGGACGTGACGTTATAAATATTATCTTGTCTAGATAAATGCTTTTAATGGCGTTGCAAAAGTGTTTTAATGTTTTATTACGTAACGTGAATAAATATACGACAAAGCATTTTTTTTATGTAACTAGCATAAAATACAAAATTAAAATATATAAGCGTTCGTAACAAACCTCGACATTTAAATCATTGTAAAAATAGTGATAATTTATTTGTCGTATGTTAATAGCACGTCGAAAAGTTAGTCACGTAAAAAGCCAAGTTTTGATAAAGTAGGCAATGCTGCGGCGAATACTGAAGTGCAAACTTTAGGTGAATTTAAAATTCAAGCCGGGAAAAGGAAATTGCTGCACAATAGGCTTTGCGTCAGGTTTTTTAATTCAATTGTAGCGTTTGTACATATATTGAGAGGAAAGAAAGTATGTTGTTACAATTAAGATAACTTGTGTATAAAGTTTAAATATCTTACTTAAAATGGAGATTTTTATTTAATTAAGATATCGATTTTATCGTCATAGACGAATTTAAATTTTTTCAGAGTTCAAAATAAATTCAAATTGTTAGAATTCGAATTGCTGATACTTACTAATTCAATTTGTTTTCTTAAATTTAATTACCATTCTGTAATAAGCTATATTTTAAAAAAGCAATTTGCTCAAGCGTTCGTAATTATTATTAATTAAAATTCATATATTTGGCTTTACCTTTTATATTATTATTTTTAATCTGTGCTAAATACTTTATTATAACGTTACCACATATTTTATGATAATTGCGCGACATAACAAGATTTGCATGTAAATTTTACTGTCCTACTGCGATTTACTTAAAAATCCATTCTAGCCATGTGTATGCCAAGCCAAGTTTTTATTAATATATTTCAAACTGAAAACAAGCACACGTTTGTCGTATTAATTTTACCAGGGATTAATAAATTATATTAATGTTCTTGTTTACTTCCAAGTTGCATAACCTTTTTGCGCATTTTCTTTGACATCATAAGAATTTTTATGTGAGAAAATTTCATACTTCGTATAATAATATTTATCATATCTAAATTTAAAATCATTTTAAATTGAATGTCACCGGATACAATGTACTAGAGGAATTATGATGAATAATAAAATATAAAATTCAAATCAATGAGAATCATTAAAGTCTTAAACTTTCAATACTCTATGAATATCAAATTCAATCTGATTTTAAATACTTTAATTATTCGATAGTGTATATTATTCGTATGCATTGAATTCCAATTAATACGATATATATTAGTCTGTCTAATAACTAAATACAATTGGCCCATTCCGATTCAGATCTCATCGGTAGAATCTAAACCAAGCAGGTTTCCTTATCTTAGCTTGAAGTTTAATCAAAGCCGATTAGAATTCGATCCTATTGTCGAAACTTAGTAACTAAACCAGACTCACTGTAACAATACTGTCGTCCAAGACATTAACCAACATCAATTCAAAACAATTGACAATACTACCTATACCTACCATCACACATTTATTCAACGAAAAAATCTTCTCAGCTTTATTTCACGCTGATCTAAAAATTTTCCACGCGATCCGCACAAAATCTGCTATAAATTGGCAGCAGCATCCTTTTATGAGAACCGATGTTACACCTCCTCAATTTTTTTTCTCTCCCTTCCATCCAATACCTCGCACACGTGGCGCATGCAACCTCTCCTTCCCTCCTCCCTCTATCGTAAAGCCCAAACTTGCCGTACGGCGAAATCGATTAAGAATACCGGAACCCGTCCTAGAAAAAGGCAAAAAAATCAACGCGCACGTATGTGTGGTGCAGGGTAGCACCGGCTGCTCATGAATACAAGCTTTCCATAGTGTCTTTTTTTTTCTTTTATTGAAAGTCGAGTGGTTTTTCTTTTCGAGATTGGACGAAAGAGAGAGAGGTTGGTTGTTTTTCGAGTACGGGTCAATTATTCGTTGTTGTGCCAGTGGCTTGGATTGTGGTCGAGTGCGAGAATCCGGTGGTGTATTGCGTAGGAGTTTTTCATAGGACAAAATAATGTGTTATTTTTTTTTGGAGAAATAAAATTGTCCGTTTTTTTACATTGTCAGATACGAAATTAAAGAGGGGAAGTTGCATTTTATATTTAGACTTGTTGGGGATATTATCGAATGGAAATGTCGTCCTTGTCACGAAAAGTTAATTACAAGCACGTGTAAAGGTCTTGGTATATTATCTGTTTATTCATACTTTTATTATTATTATTATACACGTTGCTCAGTACGCATTACAGACTTTATAACCCCAAATATTCGTTACAATATGCACGCGCACTCATGCTTTTAGCATTTGAGCACTTTTATTATGGTAATTAATTTGGTAATTTATTGTACGTGCCTTCGTGTACATAAATTGGTAAAGAAAAATGAATCCTATATATAATAGCCTCGATGATTTTCGTATATCGAAGATTGGCCATAACGAGCGATTTTGCCTTAGAGAAACATATATATCGTCCAATGTTACATTGACAGGCGCGCTATCTTTACTGCTCTATATCGTGTAAGTTTTAATGGGTTAATGGAAATGTATACATATTGTGTCGCCCACACAATGGTGTATTAACGACTGGAACGTAGATATACAATTTTGGAATGGCGTTTTATACAATGAACAATTGTATATACAGTGACATTTGGGTGCCATAGAGTATGTGAGAACTTCTTCGTAATTGTTGAACCGTCAATGGATAAATCGTTATGGTTTTGATTTATCAGACTTATATATAGAAAGTCTCGTTTTTCATGCTTAATCCTAGTTCAAATATCAAGTGGGCTTATCGCTCCGACATCCTGAATTAGCGCTATATGCATCTTGATACGTTTAATGGAATATTGCTATTACACAGCTGTCGGTGATATATATATATAAGGGCTATAAAAAATTATCTACAGAGCCGAGATTAAAAGGATTGAAAAAATATTTTTAATATTAATATACTGAAATAATGTGACGTTCAATGCACTAATAGAGTGTGATGTATGTGACTATAAATACATCATATACTCATATATATGGGAAAATGAAAAAATCAAAGTCTAAAAGAAAATTATGCCTTGACGTAATTTAGTCTACGTATATATTGGAAAAAGTTTAACGTAAAAAGAATTTCCAATAATGGTCTAAAATTACAATATATATAACGGTGAAAGACGAAAAAGAATTGATGGAAAAATAATTATTTGATTTTCCGCCCGGTAATATTTCTCTGGCTTTGATGGAACGCAATTTTTTTTCTGTACATGATTTATGTAGCATATATGATGACGGAACAAGAGGAAAGGATATAAATTATTTCTTTTTTCATTTGACTCTTTTGTAAAGTAAATTCTGTTTTCTTGTCACAAGACTCAATTAATCTCTTTCAATACATAGAATAACTCAAAAAAATGTCGATCGCAAATCTTAAAATACCTCTATTGTCTCGTGAAGTGTATCCCGCACACACCAATATCCCCGGTATCTCTCGCCAACACACACTGAGAGAGAGAGAGAGAGAGAGAGAGAGAGAGAGAGAGAGAGAAGCAACTCTTACACCACTTCACAGCAAATTATCTTCAATAAACTTCGTGCTTTGGGACACGTGTACTCCTCTTCCTCCTTCTCTGTGTATCGCAGCCGCAAAAGCCCGCGTCGTCTCTATACATTAACCTTCGCGGCGAATATCCACGCGGGCGGGTTCAATTAAAGCGATAAAAGCAAAATGAAATTATAAGCGTCTTTCTTCTCTCTCTCGCTTATAATGCCAGGCCGCGCGGTGCGAGATAAAAGCGCCGGAATATAAAAGCGCGGACGGAGGAAGGAAGAGAGAGAGAAAGAAAACGATAAAGATAATAAGCATATAGCCAGTCGCTGTCGCTTGCAGGCAACGGCGACGAAGCAAAAAAAAACTGCTGAATGGGATTTGACGGGAGTCAGAAAGAAAAAGAAAGAAAGAGAGAGAGAGAGAGAGATGGACGTGTCTTTTCAGAGTATTATAGCGGTCGATCGATTGCGAAACGTATATGGCGAGGTGGTTGTTATCTGGTGCGTCGTTTGGTCGCTCCTGATAATTAGCTGCGACGTTCGTTTTTCCATTGGCGGAAACGTTTATACTCGGAAGGTTTGTTTGGTTCGAGGTGTTGCTTCTGTTGGGATTTTTTTCGCACTGCGTGTAATTTGGGATCGCGCGTATAGGGAAGTGATTAAGCAATTTGGAAAATGTATGTGTGGAAGGGAAAGAATGTCGGTGAGTATATTGGAAGGGTTCCAATGTCGATTTTTTTTTCGTGGCGATGGTAATGAGAGGTAAATATTAATGGTCGATATGTGAGCGAAGCTTTTTTTTTATTAAATAGTGGTAAGTGAATGTTCGTGACATAACACATAAGAATTTAATATGATGATATAACAATTATTTAGCAACTCAGTGAATGATGTATTGTATAATTTTATAATGGATTTATATAATCGCCGTTGTTTTATCTATATTTTTATTTTAACATTTAACTACGATCCGTGTCAGTGAAAAAAAGCTTCTCAATATTTCTCTAAAAAAGGAAAATGCCCTTCAGATAACCATTATATATACGTCTACTTCAACAGCTTCATTTATATATACTATCGACACTTCAAAAAATAATTGCGCACCTGATATAATCGTTTTCTCCTCGACTTACGATAGATTTTCTATCGAGGTACAATGTAAAAATATATATTTCCCAGTTCACTATTGTGTGCAAGTTAAAGGATGGACACTGAAAAATCTATTATAAATAGCCGCTTCGTATTGATTTTTTTCCACTTTTGAACGAGCGAGAGAAAGAAAATATGGCAAAATTTGCAATAGTGTATTTTACAACCCGCGTGACTCACTATACATCACTCGCATATGTGTATATATATATATGATATTTATACGTTCCAATGCGCGCATATGCTCGCTAGTCGAGAAACGAAGTTCATCCGCACTCGTTGATTTTTTTTCGTTGGCCAATATTGACAACGCTAAAAGTTTCTCTATATCCACGCTCACGCAAAAGAGAATTCTAATTCCCGCTATAGTGGCGTTGGGTACCTTTTTGCCTTGATTTTTGCGCCGCTTTTATTGCCTGTTTGCGCGCACATCGTTCGTAAATCCCCTGCAACACCAGCGTATATTATTTAATTTTGCACACAGCATTACGCGTATGTAGGTGTGTTTTTATATCGAACCGTCGAATCACATACATCGTCTTATTGGATAAATATAGAGTAATAAAACCTCGGATAATAAAATAATTTCACGGCAATTAACCATATTTATTCGTGTTATTGATATTACGCAAGCGCCGTAATGTTATGGATCTTCGTGTAAGTTTTACGCGCGAATATAATAAAATTAATGGAATAATTGATGCGATTAAGAGAATAATAACTTTAATGCATTGACGCAATCTCCACTTATAAATACAAAAATATATGAAAGATCATATTTATATTATGGAACGTATATGTGCAAATCTCACAAACGCTGCGAAAAACTTCGAAAAATGGACCCAAATTTTTTTTTCCATCTTCCAAATTAGCTTTTTCTTGTTGGTTAGTGTGTCTAGAAAAGATAACTGGTGTTGAACAAAGTCCATTGAAGGGTATCATTTTTCTGAAGCCAATAATCAATTGTTTAAAAATGATTAAAAGTAGCTCTAGTTTAGTTCCAAATTATTTCTCCAAAAATAACTTAAAAATTTGGAAAAAAAGAAAAGAAAACTAAAGAGCGAGAGCTTTCGAGATCTTTTTTCAGAATTACAAAATCTTGATTCCTTCAAAAGTTACATGAGTTTGAAGTTGAGCTTAAAATACACAAATATTCACAAAAACGGCGTGAAAATGTCAAAGATTATCCCAACCATTGATCACATGTATTTTAGGCTCAACTTCAAACTCACCTAACTTTTGAAGGAATCAAGATTTTGTAATTCTGAAAAAAGATCTGAAAAGCTCTCGCTCTTTAGTTTTCTTTTCTTTTTTCCAAATTTTTAAGTTATCTTTGGAGAAATAATTTGGAACTAAACTAGAGCTACTTTTAATGATTTTTAATCAATTGATTATTATTGGCTCCAAAAAAATGATACCCTTCGATGGACTTCAATAGATATCTCTTTTAGACACCCTAACCAACAAGAAAAACCTAATTTGGAAGGTATCGTCGAAAAAAAATTTTTGGGTCCATTTTTCGAAGTTTTTCACAGCGTTTGTGAGATTCGCACATATATACATACATGTATAATAATAAGCTAATAAAATTAACTCTCGGACTTCTGTTTCCACGTCTAAATAAAATTTATTATATTTCTGCTTCAGAATTATTACACTGCTAATACATAAAATCAAAATCAAAGCCACGCACAAAGAAGAAACTCATATTCGTGGAAACATCGAAATAACTATACTATAACTCGGATAGCCGCATACGAGCCGTGTTTAGCCATATACGAATCGAAGAAGTCGAACCGACACGCTCGATACGTGTTGAGAAAAGCGCGCGACGGCTTTTCTCTTCCACACACACACACACATGTATATAGACTTATATACGTAGTATATCTCGTCCGATAATCGAATCTTACGCTGTCCATCGTCGTTCGATACACAATAATATACAATACATCTTCCCACCTCCTTCTCCTCCTTCATCTCCTTCACCGCGGGAAATCAGCGCGCTCCGAATTATTGACAAATTTGATCTTGGGTCATCCACCCGCAAGATTCTATACTATCCTCATATATCGGTAAGGAATACAACGACACATATATATATAGGACGATAGAATCTTGACCTGCTTTCGCGTCATTTGTCGGTGTATACAAGGATGATATGATCTGCTGCAGTTGTTGCTGTTTGTTTTTAGCGTTACCCGAGGATGAAATGAGTATTGGAAAATTTTCGCACGTGCCCGCGCGCGCGCGCGGATGGTGGTTTTCGTCGTATATATACGAGACCTTGGACAGTTTAATTTAGAGCGTATATATTATTGGCGTCGTTTGACGCGCGAGTGGAAGAGAGAAGAAGAGAAGAAGAAGAAGAAGTAGGAAAGGAAGAATTTTTCGTATATTTGCTATAGCGGAACAGCTGAGGGCCGTATAGTTGTATATATGTTATACCGAACTCGAGTTGCGGTCCTTGAAGTGGCTATTGGATTTGTCAGGGGAACAACGGATTTTTTTTCGTTTTATTGGGTTTCAATGGAATGAGTGAATTGAATTTTATTATATTATATAGTTTTATCATTGTTACATGTTGTCCCTTGCTTTTAGTCATTCAAATTCAAGGTTTTTTGTATACACGTCATTATATAATATACTATATCGATAATTCAAAATTATCAGCAAACATTGAATACAATTTCGTATTTTGCAACTTTTGCTGAATGTGCGATACTCAACAAATCGATTAGAAAAAAAAAATGATTAATTACATGAACAATTAAACCACGCCAACCAATGAGATATAATATATAATAACAGTCCATTTCCTTCCGCAAGCTTTCGGAATTCACTCGAGCCAGTAAATTATTAATTTGATTATATATACGCGTACAGCTCAAGATAACACTTGTATATCCGTTAAAACTGATAGCCGCTATACCGCGCCGCGCCGTTATACCAGCGTCGAGTGACATTCTCGAGCGGCGGCTCATGAATTTTGACTAGTCTCTGCGTGTATATACGTAAACTTATATACATGGGCGATTTCCTCGTACCAAATGAGAGTTATATAATCATATATATATATATATATATATATATACCTACAAATACGCACTCTCCATTCGCAAACTATATATATATATATATATCATTTCGACTAAAATTTTCATCAATTTAGAATTGGCAATAGCTTGAACTAACACTTCAACAATAACCGCGTATATAGGATACTATTGATACGACACGAGATATAGAGAGTGAGAGTGGACGTGAATAGAAACGACGGCACCGCGCACGGCTAACGAATTAATTGGGTTTGCCCTTTATCTTAAGCTTATTGATCATCCCGCCGCCTGTGTGTGTGTGCCAGGGCTTCTTCCTGGAGAAGGAGCCGCGGCTGGAGTAAGTGGATATATAGAGAAGGAAGAGGAGGAGAAATATTGAGTCAGCAGGGTGTGATAAGGGTTTTCGTATATTTATAGGTATAGAGAGGTGTGTGCTAATGCAATTGACGGGATGAGGAAGTGTTTATTAATTTGTGGCATACAATGGTGGCTCGTTGGGTTTGGTATAAGTGAATGTATAAACATTGCTGGATGGCCATTTTCCTTTGTGGATGGATGGTAGATCAGATGGTATTTTTCGGAATTATTATATCTTTGCTATAGTATCGTTAATCTGGCGTAATAGGAAATATAAGCATATTTGTTGTTATTGCGAAAGTATATGTATTGATATTACTACTAATTATAAGCAAATATACCATAATCGTTATACTGATAGCAATTTCCTTTGCAATTACTACCGCGCACGGCAGTACAGTATAATTTTTTCTCTATTTTTATCTCTTTGTACCCAAGTTATATATGAGATAAAAAAAAAGTTTTATATAACAGTAGCTCATTGTCTTTTCTTGTTTCTGAATAGTATAAATACAAACTCAAACGTTGTACCTTACTATCCTCTTATCACCAGCGACATTACATCACGCACAACAAATACACTACCTCGCAGTTCTTTAACAAACCACATACCTATATACTTGCATAACACACTCCTCTCCTCAACCTCCTCGACGTGAAACAATACAACTCTAAGTGCATTTCCTATATACACCATTATCAGTGACTTCGCGACAAGTTGTCGTAGTCGTCGTCGTCGTTTCCGTATGATCAGAAAGCGTTAAATCGCTACTATATATATATATACACACATAATATATGCGTTGGGAGTTATATATACATACATATACGCACGCACGTTGCAACAGCAACAGCAGCTTCTGCCACCTCATCTGAATAGCGCAGTTACATTTGAAATGTACATGAGCCTAATCTGGTATTCCCTACGCTGCCCCCCGCAGTGTGAATTTAATGTTAACGCGAGAAGGGAACACGCGTGGGTGGGTGGGTGGCTTTGCATCGCTAAGAGGTTGGGTATATGAGGGGGGGGGGGGGGGGGTTGACGATGGTTTCGGTGTAATGAAGTTAGTCAGCTGAGTAAAATTGGGTGTAAAGGATTTTTTGAGGAAAACGTTGTAAGTGTGTACGGTTTTATAACAATTTTCATATGCACGCATATATATTTGATTTTATTAGGCTGTTTGAAATGTGTGTATGATGAATGTTGTGGCTCCGAGAAGTAACCACAGAACTTCACTTTTTTTTTTTTTTAAATCGAGAAACTTTTAGATTTTGTATCTTTAAATATAGGTATTTTTCATTAATAGGAGCAAACTATTGTCCTAAAAATACGATATTCGCAAAACGTAACCACACAAGTCTATTTTTCAGATTTTATGCACGATATAACAATATACAAGTTGATATCATTTTATTTGTAGTTGTGTTGTATTTTATCTATTCTAATTGAATATGAACACGATTTCGTGTAAAATAGTTATTTTACAAATTACCCGCGCTGTTTAACATCTGCTCTATGCTAAAGAATCGCAAATTAAATAGGAATGATCACTACAATAATATAATTATAGGAATAGCTTAAACAATTGCTAATTTTTTAATTTATTGATCTGGTTCATAATTAAATTAGAGGAAATGCGCCAAAATAAACGAGAATAGCACTTTTAGATTAAGTCTATACAGTTTCCGATATAACGATGTAATTCCATACTTTTCTGAGTTTTTAACACATCAGAAAATGTATAAGCGACTCATATATCACCGCCGTGTAAATATGAGTTTTGAATGTGTCAATTGATTATAGTATCAGCATTGTGATTCATTTCATTTTTCTGATCTTACATAATACGTTTAAATATATTAAAACTCTTTTTTTTTCAGAAATTTGTTAAGTGGACTTATGTGTCATAATGCCTACAGAATGTTAATAATAAAAATATTTTTCAGAAAAAAACTTTTTTACTTTCACAAAAATAGCAACTATTTATACTATTATATGTTATATGTATGAGAACATCGAACGACAGAGTGCGGTATATACTTTTTTGGAAATATTTTCGGATTTGCATATTAAACCTGAGAAGTTTAATTTTTTAGTTGTGGTAGTTCGACGTTCAGGCAAATCGGATGAACGACATGGCGCTACGAGACTAGAAAAAACTTGGAGATTATGCATCGCTTTCATCTTTTATGTTTCGCATCGTGTCTTTCTCTCTCTCCCTCTCTGAATATAGGATCGTTTTAAATGTACAAAGGCAAAAAATAATGGTAAAAAATTATACCTGTGTACGTGCAGTATGTATAAAATTAAAAAATATACGGTCTCAATGTATCTCACATAATTTTTATATAGATTTTTAATTTTCTATCGTCCCTTGTAAAATTAATATTTATTACAAAAGATATATACATATGGTACATATAAACATTGATACTATAATAAGATATTTACATGCGCATTATTTATCCTAAACTTCACCTATGAACTAAATTCTTTTGAACTTTACATTCAATCAAACATATATTTCTCAATACTAAAGCCACTATCTTCTATCTCTAAATTTATCGACACGCTCATTGATTCATTTGCAATGCCTACCATAAATTAATAAATCTTATGACTTATCTGATAATTTATGCGGTACCGGGGGCTCCTCCGTCCGAGACCTAATCGTCACCTCGTCTCTTATCCAAAAGAAACCGTGTATCCAGATGATGTTCCGGGCGATGGATATTATTAGATCTTCTAGTTGGATGTGGAGTCGATGGTCTCTTGTGGATAATTATCTTTGATGAATTTCTTCAGATGGGTCGAGAGCTGTTGCTTCGTTGATGGTCTCGAACGGAAAGAGGACGAAATTCCTTGTGACTGCGTACTTATACCTGTCTACGCAGCAACATATAACCCTATACTTATATGTACGGCCGCGTATAGTTGCCATTGTGCGCGCGAGAATTTTAAGATACGCAAATTGACACGTTACACCCTGTGTGCGATTGAAACACCCCGATTCTCGAATTACCGCGGCATTACGATACCCTCAAACGAAATAATCCGTGAAAGCAAATTTTCACGTACATCCATATATATACTAGTTTATATTTCATCGTTCCAGCTGAAAAATTCCTACCACAAAGCCTCTCTTTTTCTCTCTCGTATACCCACGCACGCATGTCCCACATCCGTATATATACATTAAAAATGCACAAACCTCTCTCCCACAGCGTAATATCCAAAACGAGCGCATCGTCCATCACTTCTCTCGAATTTCCATAATGCTTTTGTAATATTACACATACACGCGTGTGTATTATACGCTTGTAGTGTCAATGCGCGTGAATTACCTGCAAGTGCCGTGCACGCCACGCACGAATTTCAATTCCCCGTCGAAATCTAACCCTCGTGTTTCCGGTTTCATTCATTTACACACATATGCGTGAGGCTTCAATCTATCAAGTTATATAATACTGTTACGTATGAAAGGACAGACTGAATAAGTCGCGTAAAAAATATGCGACGAGCGGGATTCGAACACACGATCTC
>JAWWEQ010000001.1:32447728-32502566 GCA_035583055.1 Torymus tubicola
ATATATATTTCAACCATGGCGAGTAAATAAACTCTCGTCCGTCCGAAAATGCAAATGGCAAAGTTTCGCGTGGCCGATCCTCTCTAATGAAAGTTCTATAGCGGCTAATGAAATAACGCGCGTCTATACAATACGCTAGCATTGATGAATATGCAAGTCGACTTTATATAGATATATATGTATACATATATACACGGCAGAAAAAGTAAAGTTTTGCGCGCGATCTTTCGTTCTCTTGCAACAGGTTATTTGAATGTAAATGAACGAAGAGGAGGATTCAATGTGACGTTGAATATAAGAATCTTTAGCCGATGTCGTCGTGATTGATGACGTGACAAGTGATGGATGATGGTGCGAAAATCTCTGACCAATCGCGATGTCGCTTATCGGCCACATACATATACAGACGGGGGGGGGGGGGTAGTAATCACAAACTGACTCTCTCGCTATCACACACGTATGCGCACGAGATAACGCGCATGGATGAAGAAACAATGTGGGAAACGTCGACTCGATGCTGAGTTATCTGTTGTGGATAGAATTAATGATCCTATGTGTATACACAAGCACGCAGAGTTAATGTTTCGGTAGCCACGATTGAATTGCCGTATAGGTAGGTTGGTTATCGTTGGTGCGAAGAAGAAAGTTTAATGGTCATGGAGGGGAGACGATTGTGCGAGGATTAATTAGATGAAGTTTCGGGGCTCGTCGTGTTGTTGTTGTTGTTGCTTGGTTGTTTTTTTTTTGTTGCATAGAAGGGCGAGCGAAGTTTGCAACTGGCAATTATTTTTAATTAACCGAGGGGGTAGCGTATTTGAATTAATTGTTAATTTCTGTAATGCTCGCGACGATAGTTAAGTAATTAAAGTTGAATGCGCGCGGAGAATGGTAAAGTGAAAGGAGTCAAAGGTGTATTTGTATATACACACGTCGGGGGTTTTTGTTAGTTATGTTGCAAAAAAAAAGATGAAGGAGTGCAGTGTAATTAATTTTACGTAAACGTTGGTCTCTATGCTGTCATAAAAAGGGTAGAGAGAGAGATAGAAAGAGAGAGAGAGAGGTAAGGAGAATTTTAATGAAATTTCTGTAACGTGAAAACATTAGAAACAGTGAATTTTAACTCTTAATTAGATTGTAATAAATTCTAGTTGGAAATGTATTTTCAACAAAACTATTTCAACATTCATTGTTTCTTTTTGATTAAATTGAAATTTGTTTGTATTCCTAACGAAAAGAGAATCATGACAACAATAACTTTTATTATTATCATATGAAATATGAAATTGAAATTTGTTTGTATTCCTAACGAAAAGAGAATCATTACAACAATAACTTTTATTATTATCATATGAAATATATTATTTAAATTAATATTAAAAACAATCTGAATTCTTGGAAATACGTTTTCTATGCAAGACTTTGGTACAGTGAAACAGTGAAATTACGAATAACAAAAGACAAAATAGATTAAAATGGAATTGGACTGCGAACAATGAATACAGATAAGCACTTTGTACAAATTCAAAATTATCAGCTTTCATCAAAGTAGTAATTGCAATTGCTCAACTGAATAACTGATGTAGGCAGTAACAAGCTTTCGTACTTAAATTTACTTGAGATTTTCGATATACGGATGATAATATGCATCAACATTTTAAAGTCGTGTACTTTCTATACTAAACTCGTAATAAAATAAAACTTATCGATTTACATAATTCCAATATTGTAATGTATAATGACTATTTTAGCTCAGTGATGAAGGGACGATTTAATGAAAAAGTCTGAGTTAGCATATAATCGCGTAATGTGCACTTTGAAAAACATACGATACACGTATAACGCGTGCTACTTCCCCCTAATAAGACCACGAAATTTCGAAAGCGCTTTGCCACCACGAAGCTCAAGAAATACGTAGTTACAGTTCATTAATTAGCGCACGGTGTATCCACACGAATTAAGTTGAGTATGTATATATACTAGAGAGAACGCGAACTCGGACCACTTTATATACACAGACATATACGCATGCGTATACGCACGATACTCACGTTCACTCGCTCCCCCCCCCCCCCCCTAATTAATATATCCTGGCAAATTTCTGAAATTTCCCCGGGGACGCGCATGCACGGCGCACGGTCAAGCGATTTTTAAATTTAATTATTTTCCCACGGACGCGCGCGCGCTGTGTGGTATAATACGACTGTCTTCAATTTTACGCACGTATGCGCTCTGTGTTATTTACATGTCGTTATCTTAATTCCCCCTGTGGTCGTATTGCGTGAAATTTTACGACTATATACGCGTACCTCTATACATATGCGTATATATAGGTACGCAATCGAACGACGCGTTTATCGCTCTTATAGTTTTCTGTGTGTGTGCGTGTGTATGTGTGTATATGGTTAAAATTCGTATTGGAAGCTTAACGATGGAAATCCAATGCGCCATTCGGTTTTCGCACCTGAGGATTAAGCGTTCGAACAATCGAGCTCTCTTGATTATTCCCCTTATGGAAAATGAATTCGGCGGATTGCGAAATTGGATATTTTGTCCGAGCCTTTGGCGGTATATGAAGCATTGTTTGGTCGAAAAATAAATGGTTTCGTTAGGCGCATTAGACTCCTTGTGATCGAAAATTTGAATTTCGAACGGTTAATCATCGTTGTAATCTAAATTCATACATACATATATATATAACATTTCAAAGAAAAGTGATAATTCTAATTGTAAATGTTAAATATAAATGCATAAATTGATTGAATTCTTAACAACAAAATCAAAAACTCATATCCAATGAGATATACTTAATAAAATTCTTAATTAAAGACTCAATCTAATCCACAAAAAATGTCACATTCTAATATATATATATATATATATACCCAGCCAAGCAAACCAAATATATACAATTAATGCGACGCTACATCTTCGCGGAAAAATATTTACCCAATTATCTCAACTCATTTGGTCCCCTTACTTCCTTTTCGACTCTATACATCCAACATTCCCCTCCAACCCTTTCCTCTCTCTCTCTCTCTCTCTCCCTCCCTTTCATTCTATTCAATAAAAACACAGGCAGCCAACAACTCTGTCCCCTTATCTCGACCTCACGGAAAAAAGCGCCGCTGAGTCGGAACAATATAATTCTCCTTTTCTCCATTTCTCGTTCTCTGTTATCACGCGAAATTTCCTCCAAAAAAAAAAGAAAGAAAACAACAGCGACGTGCAAAAATCGTGGACGAGAGATCGGCTAGCGGCGATAAAACGTATCCGCCTACGTATATATATATATACATAGAGTGTAGCACTAGGGTGGTGGGGTGGTACCTGTTGCTCGCTCTGCGATCTTTTCCCGGTGAGCGAGTGAGAACGAAAATGGATGGTTGATTGGATATATAGCACAGCCTAAAATCGGTTGCGAGTAAAACTGGCGTAATTTCGTTAGATATTTTCAAGCTTGACAATTACCGTACCGAACGATATTAACACGTTTATTTGATTACCACATAAACTGATCGTATAGAGAGTAGCGTACGTATACTTTGACTAAAAATATCGATTAGCTGGGTTACACAGTCTATAATTAACCTAACCCCACGGTCTTCTATACCCGAAAGCTTTATCGAAAACTACTTACGATAAATATAAAGAAAAAAAAATCCTCACACACATATACATCGAGTTCTACGTATATAAGCTATAACAGCGCATATAGAAGCCGAAACCCACACAGCAACCGGATTTTTAATCAATATATACCCTCGGCGCAAGCTTGTATATAGAAGCGTTAAGTAGTGGTACGACCTGAATTTAGTCATCCACGAACGAAAAAAAAAATATATATACTCCGCAGCAAATAAGTATTCCACTCAAAATCGCATCGCGCACCAACGAATAATATCTAAAAATCTCCTCTCCTATACTACCCCACCGTTCGTATATAACTCATCCCTATCAATATCACCATCGTATGCTAATTTATGCTAACAATAAACGCTCCGAAAATACTCGGGGCACACAACAATTCACCCTCCTCCCTCTATATACACACATTTATATTCGAAACAACTCCTACACACAACATCTCTCTCTCTCTCTCCTTTCCCTTTCTCTCTAAAAATAAACGAGCACTGATCACGCTGTGTAGTATATAGCACACACGCACCCGCGGCAGTGGCCTAGAAAAAACACCTGGGTATAGCGTTTAAATTTTAATTTAAACTCTTGCGCCTCTTGTGGTTATTAAAACGCTTCTTGCTTGGGTATTACTATTTCGTAGACTAGGTAGAGTATAAGATCCTTTCACGACATCTAATGACTCGAAAAGCGTCTGTCGAGTGTCTGTCTCAGAAGCTACGTCGTGGCGCCAAAAGTCAAAAGGACTTCCTCCGGCTCTATCTACCCTTGTCTATTGACGTCGAGTGTGTAAGAGGGAAAAGTGAGAGAGAGAGAGAGAGAGATAGTTGACTTCTTCTTCTTCTTCTTCTGCTGCTTTCCGCTTATGTCGAGGGAACAGTTTCCTATCTTTTCAATATCTTCGTGTGTATATAGCGAAGGCTCGTTCGTGTGAGTAAATACAAACACGTATATATATACATAGAAGTGAGGCTTGGGACGCTCATGCATAAATATGAATAAAAATAGAACTATAAATACCGAGAGGGAAATGAACGTCGACGAAAAACGTAAATCTGTGGGGGGAAAGTTTGAAAATTTATCCCTTTTGATTTAACCGAATAGTTATTATTTGTTCGACATATATAATATCTTCTACTTGTACTCAATAATATTCCTATATTTATTACACGCATATATTGTTCAGTCCTCTTTACGAAATAAATTAACACTTTAACGTCAAAAGAACACGCACGTACCAATATCTCTTCCACAATACTAAAAGTTCACGATCCTACGAAATATAATATGCAAATAAACGAAAGGGCCAAAGAACGTAAAAAAAAAAGTGAAAAGCATAAAAGTGTGAGAATCATTTTCTCTCTCTTTCTCGTTTAAGTAGCATCGCATAAGAAGGGTGAGAGAGAGAGAGAGCATATATATAGGCAGCAGCTCTTCCAGACGCTCGAGTATATATAACGACAGTCGGTCACGACGACGACGAGATCGCGTGGGAAAAAAAGGTTAGCCACAAGCTGCGTCGTATACGAGCGCGAGGGTGTCGACAATAGCCGCACGCGCGGTCTTTTGTCCGCGGGATAAGTCACGACTTTGGTTCTCTGCGCGCTACCTCGTTCCATATACTCCTAGACGACGACGGTGGTGGTAAGTGAGAACAATAGAATGAGGGGGTATATAGTAGTAGGCACGACTCGTACTCTCTCACTTGAGTTTCCCTCTCTCTCTCTCTCTCTCTCTCTCTCTCTCTCTCTCTCTAGCACCTGTATAATATCGGGAAAAGTTTTTCCCATCCACGAGACAGAGAGCGTTGCGATCAAGGACGTGCCGCCCCTAAGTTTCTCAACTATCCATCCGGAGAATCTCTCGACATTCTCGGGCACTTCTTCTTCTTCTTCTTCTTCTTCTTCTTCGTACTTGTGGAGTTTCTCCGGCTGTCTCTTCTAGGTGAGGTTTTTGCGAGAGGAAACGCGTGGTAGCGGTGTTCTGGTATGCTACACACTATACGCTATATAGTTGACGTTCTTGCTGCGCGCTTGCGTTTTCGATCTGTCACAGATGAGATTCGCCGGTTGTTTAAAGTTTCATTACATTCGTAATGTAGTTTCTTCCTCTTTATACGTATACTCACATATCCCTGCATTATCCTCAACCACTTCAAACCTCTCCTCTCGTTGTCTTTTTATTCCTCATCCTCTCTCTCTCTCTCTCTTTCACCACAACTGCTCTTTCCGCACCCATCCATCGATCGAGAGGCTCCACCCTTCCTCCCTACCCTTCTTCTATAATTTTTAAATACCCTCTTGCGGGCTCTTTTTCCTGTATTTCCCGTGCAACCCTATCTCTCTCTCTCTCTCTCCCCTATACACTTTCATCTCCTCATCCTACACACATACACATAGAAAGAGAGAACTTTCCTATCTCTCTTCTCTTTTTCCGCTACTAGCATTTTTCCACCGCCTCCTTTCTCTCCCACCACTGCTGCCGCACGCGCGCATCCTCGCGCCTGCCTCTCTCTCTCTCTCTCTCTCACGCCGTCGTCGTTTTTCATCCAGCGGATAGCCTCCTCCCACCGCTCCTGTCTATCAGGAGCGCGAGAGACAGAGAGAGCACTGCAAGCTTCATAATAAGCCTACGACGCGCGCACCGACCGGCAGAGCCACAAGTGCTCCCGCTGCAGCAGCTGCAACGCACGTATACGCGCGTTCTGTGCGTACACGTGCGGATCTATATAACTGAGGTTTTTTCGGTTATCGTTCGTTGTCATCATTGTTTTATTTTTTACTTTGTTGGTTTGGCTTGTTGAAGAGGAGGAGGTGGAGGAGGAGTGGTATAGTGTTGGTAGTGCGTGTAGGGTATAAGTTGTGTGCGCCCTGTGGTGCGCGCGTGAGACGCAAGTCTGTGCTCGTTTCCGGGGGTTGCTGCGATTTTCGGTGGCGAGGGCGCTTGCTGTATGGATCTCACGCGGAGTATTGTCTTCTGCACGAATTTTCTCATGTGAGTAAGGAACATTATGCTGGTGGCTGAGAAAAGTTAATTTATTTGTAATCGATTTCTTTTCTTATAAATGAAAAGTCTATAATTGAACATTTATAATATAGGGTCAGTATAATTTTTTTTTTAAATTGTCTTTCTTGTCCTCATTATCTTTATTAATTTTGTTCTGTATTAGCGAGTATTAATTTTATCATGAGAATGCTTCTGATCAATATTTTTTTCTAAAATAATATTCCGCATTTTTTTTTTCATTATTTTTGTTAACTTTATTCCTTTTACTCATTGTTTTTTAAAATATTCATGTACTTCGTTACATTCACTATTCATCGGGCAATAATAATAACTGCTGGAATCAATACGACCTGATTAACGTATCGACAGGAACTCGGACATAATTAATAATTATAATGATGGCGAATTAATTATACTGGTGATTTTATTTCTTTTTTTTAATATATCAATTTCATCTTTTGAGTAATAATGTATTTTCTGTTGAACATTGATAAATAAACATATCATAATACAATTGGAGTTAAATATAATTACTCACGAGAAATAAAATCAAACATTTGCACAATTAATGAGGAAAAAAGAAAATTAAATGAGCAACAATCTATACATAATTCTAGTGTTAATTTCAATCTGATATTCACAATAGCACTTGATGCTATTTATACATATTTACTATAAGCAGTTAACGTTGCGCAATCAATAAAGGCTATAATTTTCATGGATTATAATTTATTATTGTGCGCATCCGAATTAGTTATTGAACAATAATAATTGCAATTATTAGTAAATTTCGAAACGTAATTTATGATTTAAATACCTCAAACGTTTCAATATTTATTTAGAAAACCTTCTAAAAATATTAAAAGAATTTCTATACCATCGTGTTTTTGTAATACAATCTGTTTTACAAATTTTTTTAGTTAAATAAAAAATTACACGTGAGGTCACGCAGTGTTCCTCGTCGCTTCATAAAATAAAACAAAAAATAAAAAAATAAAAAAATATACACGAAAAATCGAGGAAATTCAATAATAACAAGAGCTTTCCCGATATTTCGATAACCTGCTGCTCTTCCCGCAAAACCAAACAATTTCCAAAGTGTGTTATGAAACCTCGGCAATCAATAACACGGGTAACAATGCAGCAGCCCAAACTCCCCAGGGAACTTCATCGCTCTTTCTCTCCTTGAAAAATCTTCCCTCGCGTGTCGGCGACTCATTACTCGCATCCCACTGCTGCGCGTCCAAGGAAGATCAGGGTCACTATATATACGAATTCTCACCCTCCCCCAGCCACCAATACAACTTAAACCAACGATAAATATAATTCGCTCTGAGCTAACGATATATACGTAAAAAGAAAAAAAAAGATAGAAAGAAAAATCCTCCCTACTCGTAAATCAGACTGCGACGCGCGCTTGTTTGCTATATACCATAAAGTGGATTGATGCAGCCAAGAGCTGCTGGTAATAAAAAGCTCGCTTGCCATAAGACCGAGAAGGTGAAATACGGGAAGCTTGGCAAGCAGGGGAAAGTGGGGAGGTTGGGTTAGATTAACAGAGTTCCATTAATCTTTAATTGGATGAAGACGTAGTGCAGCGAGCGCGCGCGCGCGTCGCTTTCATTACCGGACTGAATAATGCAGTCGGTCCTCGAAAAAAAAGAAGCACTGTAAGAAAGAGAGAGAGAGAGGGAGGAAATTTTCTTATAGCTATAGAGGTGAACTGTCTTGTGCTGAAATAACATACATTCTTGATTAGGGAGGAATTATTAATTCGAGCGTGGGTAGGTATAGAATGAAGCGAAGTTTCTTAACGCGTCATTTTACGAGGCTCCTATGGGTGCAGAGGAGAAAACGGTGTAATACGTTGTACGAGAGTTTGATATTGTGGTATAATCAAAACGAGTGATTTATTTGTCTCTGTATACCGAAATTATGTCTATATCTATAATACGGTTCGTTCTGATAAGCAAGAAATTTATGTTCATTGTGATTTAAGTTCCACCTACGTGAGAAAATACTAAACGTATTATATATATAATATTATGTGAATTTAAAAAGCAAAGTTTAAAAACATTATTTCAACGCTGAATACACGTGTGTGGAAGTTGAATAAAGTGCGGAAATTACCTTATCTCAACCGTGGGC
The DNA here is from genome assembly GCA_035583055.1 of Torymus tubicola. Taxonomy (NCBI): domain Eukaryota; kingdom Metazoa; phylum Arthropoda; class Insecta; order Hymenoptera; family Torymidae; genus Torymus; species Torymus tubicola. The sequence continues at coordinate 32,456,519 of JAWWEQ010000001.1, forward strand.
TCGTGTTTTTGTTTCGAGCTTTACATTGTTCTGCATTTCAGCTGACTTTGTCCTCTGTCTATCATAATGTAAAAGTTTTGATTATTTTTCTATGTAGATTACAGCCTCTTTATGCAAATGTAGGTGAAAAGACGCTTTAATTACTAAATGAAATTTATTGAACAACTCGCGCGACGCGATACGATGAGAAATAATAATAAAAAATAAAAAAAAAAAATAAAAAATGGGAACAAAATTTCGCTAAAAAAGTGACGATAATTCTTGGTAATGGCGACAGCGCAGAAATAACCTTCCATTATTTCCCATCTAATAAATAAATAGCGCTGAAAATCCGCGCGCGCGACTCCATAATTATAAATAACGCGCCGATAACATCGTCGTAAAAATTTTCACATCCTCCCGCGGCAAAAAAAAAAGAACGCAGACTCGACATCAACCTCGACCCCTCGTACGATTTTATTAATAAAACACTAAGAAAACGTTGCTAAAACAAAACTTATAGTGAAAAAACTCATCGTCGGTTTGAAAATGAAGTTTTTTATTCCCTTGCGATCGCTGTAAGATAGAGGAAAATTCCCTCCTGCCTGTGCTCGTTGCGTGCACAAGACGCATAAACGTGAGTCGTTGGTCGAAGTGTTTTATGAAGAGATCGAGGTAGACTGACCGGGGGGGGGGGGGGAGGTAGATTAATAAATCGAGTGGACGGAGATTAAAAATGCAAAAAGGAAAGGAGAGGAAAGAAAGAGAAAGAGAGAGATAAGACGTAGAGGTTGAGGATTGTGAAAACAAGTTTATTTTCGAGGGGTAAATAGTGTGACGAAAGAAATGCCTCTTTTATAAGGATAGCCAAGATCCGGAGGCTTTTGTAAATAAATCTAAGCCAAGAGCGTTTGATTCTTCAATTATGGAATGGAATGATCGGCGATAAGCCATACGTTAGGTGCGCGGAGTTCGATCAAGGATTTCTGGATTTCTGAAATAATAGAATTGTATACCTTTCGAGATCAGAAATAAATAAATAAGTGTTGTGAAAAATTCCAAGAATTGTATAATTTTAAAATTTAAATCATTGTTTTGATGAATAAAATGTTATTAATTTATCTCTTTGAATCGATGTAACATTTCAATTTAACTAATTGATATTTTCAATTTATACAGCTTTAAAATTACTATAAAACGAGTAACTGTTTGATCTGTTAATAATTGAATCGAAAGAAAATGAAATGTTTAATTACTTATTGGAAACTTAAAAAAAAAATCATATCTTTATCTTGAATAATGGAAAAATTACAATCACTTACTGGAAGTATTTACATTAAGAGTGAGTCTTTTTACGTAAGTTTTATTATTACCTATGTATTTGCCTCCAATAACAACTAATTACTAGTAATGAAGCGATTGTTAATTAGGAAATACTTTTCTTTTCATTAAACTTGAGCACAACTAAAATGAAAACGCGAGTACAGATACGAAGATGAATAATAAAGCAAAAATAAGGAGAGGGGGAGCGCCGGAAAATAAAAGTTTTAGATGAAAAGGAATAATGAGAGTAAAAAAGGAGCTATCGCGTGGAACTAGAAAAATAAGAAATTTAAGCCAGCCAGTGTAATAAAACGAAAAGAATCGCGAGTGAAACAAGTATGTATGATACCAACGCGTATAAAAAAAAAGTGAGTATAGGGGATTTACCTTGTTATGACTAAAATTATTCAACGCGAATTGTATATACTTATATACGTTTAGTCACTCTCGTCCCTTTCACATAAAGCAGCCAAAGCTCTCCTCATTTATTATTACGTTTGTCACGGTCGATTAAACATCCTCCGAGCGCGCGTAACGAGAGGCAAGAACAAAAAAAAAGGAAAGGAGACGCGTGCGCGTTCTCACTCGCGCAGCGATAAAACGTGTCCTCTGTGCCCGTATAAATTTTCCCCGGCGTGTCGAGAAGCGCCTACGTATATGGGTAGGTGTATATATATACTTGTATATAAAAGCGCGCTAGACTAACTTAACGAGCTGAAAAAGTGAAAGTGTGTGGATGTATATACGAGGCATTTAAAGAGAACGTATAAAACTGACCGCACGCGATGCTGTGGAGAAAAATGATGAGTCGATGCGAGAGAGAGAGAGAAGATGTATTTATATGTAGCGAAGGTGCGGAGAAAATCTAAACAGTGTAATAATATTTGTAAAAGATAAACGGAGTATGTTAGATTTTATTCTTTAGAAATCTGCTGGAATGGAAGTTTATTGTATTCGGGTATTACAGTAAAATAAAATCAGCCAAAAATGTAAAATAACGATTTTACGAGCTTTCAACCCTTCGGTTTTATCGACTATTTACTCGAGACTCTTTATAGCTCATCTGAGTTAGCAATAAAATAGATTGATGAAATAAATCAACAAATTTTTTGTATTACACAGCTATAAAATCATCCTGAGATAAGCTTTATAATATAATCCGTTTTTTTTTTGCTATAACTTTTTACGGCTTAAAAGTTTTCCCAGTTGGAGCTTAAATTTAGTTTTTTTTTCTCTCTCGGCTATTATGTAGAAATTTTGTGTTACAAAGTTATACGGTATCATCATCATATGGAAAAGAAACTTAGTAAATCACACAAGTACATCTGGGATTCATACGTTATAATTATGGTTTGCTTAGGTACTGCAAACAGTAATAACATCGGATCAATTTCAGCGAATACATACACAAGAAGAATTACATAAGCTAATAACGCATTTGATGCTATACTAACAATATACTATATTACAAGACAAAATGTTAATATTCACATACACGTCTATATATAATAACATCGACGTAAATGGGCGAATTTTTCGCTATTTTAAAATCTCAAACGGGGTATAGTAAATTTAGAACGCAACGCATATTTAACGAACCGAGCCGCACTAAATTTTAAATAACTAAAAAAATCTATAAAATTATTTGTTAAATAATTAACAGCTATAACGTTTACTTTGTAAATACCCCCACTATCTACCATCTACCTCAATATTTACATCGAAACGCAGGAAAACAAAGGCCTAATATAAACCGAAATACCTTTCAACGAAAAGACGCGGAAGTCAATATGTATACGTATGTACGTGAGGGCCACCCTTAGAGCACCGCGTTGTACGTTGTACCTACACATAACCACACGCTCGCTGCCGCTCCGGGCTCCGGCAGCTCTGCTACGATCGATCCATGCTCTCTCTCTCTCTCTTTCTCTCTCCCGTAAATTTCCCTCTCTCTCTCTCTCTCTCTTGCGTGGCCTTCTAGCCACTCGGAGCTCCGCGATGGTGTGTCCGCGAGCTTTTTCCCTCCCGGACAAGGTGCGCGCGCGCGCGCTCGTCTACGACCGTTCCGAGATTGATATACCGAGATGTGAAGGGAATTTTAACAGTGTGTGTGTGTTGATGTGTATGTATTTATGTTGTAGGTTTACGATGGTTGGTTGGGATGTTGATTATTTAGGGGCTAGGTTTTAGAAGATTTACGGGTGTGATCGTTAGGTGTGTTGGGTTGTTATTGGGAAGGTTGTATAGTGATTAGTCGTGAGATGCGCTGCAGGAGAACGTTTTATTTAGATAGAGAGAAGAGAATTGTGAGCGGAGGGTTTGTTTAACTGCGTATACAAGGTTTTAAGAAGAGGAGTCATATATATATTTGATGTTTTTTATATAATATTGTTTAATTTGCTGGAAATAAAGTATATAAGAGCTATTGATAAAAGCTAATAAAAGGCTGCGCGCTCACTCCTTCCCATGAGTATTATCGAGACGAGAGCGCACGTTTCATCAGAGAAAATTTATGTTTCAGTTAAGTTTAATTAACACGTCGAGAGGTATATATAAGATATCCGAAAATTTAAAGCAACTGATCGATGGGGTGTTTCTTTGAGCCTCGAGTTTATCGGTGTTGAAGTAATTGATCAAACGAGCTGGAGAGCTCAGCGATTGAAATAAGAGGTGCTTTGCGCTACTGATAATTTATATATCATTTATTTTTCTCTTTGAGACGTATATTAATCAATTCTCTCTCACTCTCTCTCGTGTATACGCGATATTAATAACGACACGAGCCATAGCATAACGCCAAGAGACAATATTTTTAACTGTTCGATATATAATTCATTGCGCAAGTGATTTTCATCAGTAGATATCAAAGCAACGCAGCGGTAATACAGTATTATACGAGCCACTCAATTCATATATACAGCTAAATCAGCGTTTCTAATGTATCAAAATAGTTATTGCTTTGGTTATATATACTTGTTGCCTGCATAATTGACCGCACTATTACAACTATACGCACAAGGGGGATAAGTAATATTCGCTCGCGAGTTTAATTGCAAATGCGTTTGTGCTTACAAGTTCAGAAGCGCCGTTTTAATAATAGCTTACGGCAGTTTGGAACACGCCGCCTAGCGGCGACGCAGGAAGAGAGAGAGAGAGCGAGAGAGAGAGAGCGTACGCGTGCGTTACTAACTTCAGGCTCTATAATTACATGTATGTAAATACTCGCCTCTATTTCGTTTCAAAGGTTTCAAAATATATTTACAGAAATTATTCGTACGAAATTTCTCGAACCCTTATGAATATTACGGAATTCCTCCTTACGAATATTACGTATTCATCAGTTATGGTGCTTATATGAATATATTCGCGTTATTAGAACATGTACATAAGTAAACAAAGTACATTAGTTCTTCCTTATATCAACTAATAAAAATTGGCAATAGTATTGTCACAATAACCACCAGGAATATGCAATAACTGCAGCTCTTATACTTTATTGTATATTGTAATATTCGAAAAGAGGAAATATCTCGCGTAATATCCTGGCGTTCTTCAACATCCAATACATCCAAGCCTATCGTTTCTCTACTCTCACGATACAGTTACGCATTAAACCGAAAACTCCAAGGCTCTCTTAGCTATACTCCATCGATAAGCTATATACCTTGAGAGCTCTGCCGCATCAGCAGCACGCTCAAACTTCCATTTTTCATCACGCACAAAAGTGTACTAAGTAACCTCTCTTCTATACACTACATATCTTTCCTCGCTTCCCAACAAGACCGAATTATTCAAATAACTCCGCCCCCCCCCCCCCATCTTCCGAAATTTCGCGTCGCTCCCTTTACATCGAAGATCTCTCTATCTGCAAGTTTACCTGAATTCTCTTGCGCGTGAAACTCTCGTGAGCGTATACACAGCTGCTCGGTTCTTCAATATTTCAGCAAGCTGTATATGCTTTACTACGCCGTCGATCTGCGCTTCTATCTCTCTACGTGTAGGATATATATATATATATATATATATATATATGGTATATACTATACGCATGAACCTCTTTCGTTCGCTCGCTCTCGCTTTTTTTCACGATGAATGGTTGATCGACTGGCGCGTCCCTGATATAGGTATATTGTGTGTGCGTGTTGCGCGTGTTACTGACAGTTTTTACGAGGAGCTTCTTCCAACGACTGACAGAGAGAGAGAGAGAGAGAGAGACGCAAGGTTTTCGAGGCTTTTCTTGAGGCTTCTGCGGGGTATAAATGCGTGCCTGATTTGCATGGATTTTGACGCGCTTTGAAAAGGGTTTTCGTATAGAGGGTAGAAGATGGGCTTGGGAAACGATGATGGGCAGTGATATTGTGTATTTCAGGGTGAATTTTCCAAAAGTTGAGTGGGGATACAGCGAGGACATGGTGAAGAAAAGAATATTCGCGAGAGCGGAAATATATATATGGTATAGCATTGTGTCGGAATAATTTATTGAAATTTCGAAGGTTTGATGCGGTCTGCTGAATTATCATATTTTCATCAGATTGAAATTTCAACGTGTTAATACAATGTTTATGTATGTAAGTGACATTATTAATTTAATTTAAAGTAAAATTTGTATACTTAAAGTTTATACGGGAATTCGTTTTCTTTAAAAGATGATTGATATATTAAAACTGAAGGAATTTCAATATTTCTAATATGCCAGTTGTGGGTGTAACTTAATTCTCTTACTCCAATAACGCATAAAATGCTAAAGTTGTGTGCCGAGCAGAATTCAAATCGACGACACAGCGTTTTCAATATTCATTCTTTGTAAGAGAAAAAAAAATCGATATTGCGTACGGGTTGAGAGGGAGAAAAAACAATCTATGCTTTAATGAGAAAACAATATTATACTCTTGTAGAATGATTCGATACAGTACATGTTTTGAAATAGCAATGCTTGTTTGAAATAAAATGATTATTATTTTCATGTAAAATGCCTAGAACATAAACAAATCCTTTTATGAAATTTTAACATTGCTAATTTATACAGCTCATCGTAACTAAATTAGAGCTTTTATATATTATATGAAAATCTTTCATAACTCTAAGGACGTTCCAATTCGCTGAAGGATCTTCTAAAATATACGTCGCGTACTTCTAACTTTTATTATAAAAAAAAATTAATTTAAAACTGTCCGCGACCACAAATCCCGAGACATCAAACTTCCTCAAAACTTCTTTTCGCTTCGTTCACGACGAGGAGGATCTTCGCGCTAACTAACGCACGCTACACTCATCTTTTAATTACATTTTTAATGCAATTTCGCTTTAATTAACCGACGCCACGCGCGTGTGTCTGCCAACAAGAAAATCTCCATCCAACAAGGCGAGAAATGTGCAAGAGAATTAACACATCTATATCCATCGAGTCCCGGATATACATGTTGCGTGCATATGATTCCGAAGGACGAGCGTGTGCGCGAGCCAGCGGAAAACCAATATGCGATTTGAATGATTTTCCATCACAATGTGGCTGTGGTATACGAAAGCGCGTGAAACTTCCGCGAAAACGAATGTGTGTTGGATTTCGTAAAGAACGAATCGCTTAATGAGGAATCGATTGCGGGTTTCACGAAAGGTCTGAAGAATTCTCGGAATTCAGTAGCTCGAATGAGGATTTTTAAAAAAAAAGTAAGAAAAAAAAAGATGAAACGTGCTTTTAAATTACATCGGGGTTGGTAGCGATGGTAATTTGGAGGTTGGGAATAAAATAGAATGAATTTTTGTATTTGTTTATATTTTTGAAGGAATTTTGAAATTCTAGAAAGAAATGGGATTAACTGCAGTAACGGATAAATGTAAAATTCATATTTTAAATAATAGACTTAAATTTTAATATTTATAATATTTTTTAAAATGAAGTACTTATAAAATGTAACTATATAGATTGTGGTACAAAAGTGAATTAAAAGCAGTGAAAAATTCAATCATCGAGTGAATAAAATAAAAAAAGTAGTGAAAATAAAACTAAATAATAAAATATAAGAATTATTCAAGCATTTAACATCTTTTTATCTCTTATTTGCACTATGAATAGCCTACTTCATAAAAGTAGTTCCACTCTGAAAAATTCAAATAAGTCATGCATAGTATAGCATTTTTGCTATTTGCCGGGTTTCTTCCCCAGCTTTGTGCGAGGGAAAAAAATTTATTTGCATCTGGGGAGAAAAACTGCGTATACAACCTGAAGAATCGTAAAAAAACGCTTATATATACTACACGTATATAACTGCGTATAAATACTTGGAATCTCAAATTCAAATCAAACGTATACGAATATTAAATTCTTACTAAATAAATTCATATTCAAATTTCGATTCAATTTGAATTCAAATGAAATTCGAACAAATGCCTTGTCTGGAAAGCAGTTGAAGTGAGAAACTTCAGAGAAGAAGAAAAATTTCTTTCTCAGTTAAGTAATGTATCGTTAACGTGTACGCTGCACTTGCAAGGGGAGATTGGTTTTTTGTGTGAATAAAATACTAAAGCTTGGTGTACAATTCTATATCGCAAAGAAGTTTTTCAATTTATAATGAGTGTAAATTGTTTATCATTATCGTATCGATCTTAACCGGAGAACCTCAATAATTACTCTGATAGTGCTTCCATTAAAATGTCGTTATTAACAAACAGTGTAAACAAATGAGCTAATGCATAAGTATTTTCTCGAAAATTCTGTACGCACACTTTGTCGCGTATAATTATATCTCAATGTGCTGAAGTTTGCACTTTCATGTGGGTTTCGTTAGAACCGTTGGCGAGACAAAGAGACGAAGTTTTGACTTTGTGTTTGACTTTGATTTTATTATGTAGCTCTGAATAACATTTCTCATAACTAACAAAACTTGTTACTTCGTCATTTTAATAAGCATCGACCGCAATACAAAAATTTCGCCGACGATTTATTTATACATAAAATTTTCATCTTACCACTAGGTTATTTATTTCAACGTGACACTCGATGATAAAAAAATTACGAAAGCTTGAAAATTTATTACTTTTATAAAATTCTCTAATTGTTTTTCACTTTACGGTTGCAGTTTCGCTAAAATGTTTACCGCGCTTCAAATGAAATTCCTCTCCCTAAGTGAAGTTAATTTCAATTTCAACCCGAAGAGTCAATCATTGGCTTTTCATATTAGAATAAAAATGCACTTGTATGAAATTGGTAATTCACCTTGAGCCAAGCTTTCAATTTTCTCTCTTTCAGCGGTAAATTTGCCTGCGGAAAATTATTCGAAAGTTATCGTAGCCGATTACCCAAAAGTGTCCCGTTTAAGCTCGTAAAGCTTTGCATTGAAAATACTGTCATCTAACTTTAGTGAGTTACGTAACCGCTTTGGTAATCCCGATCTCAACTCACGTTACGTATAGTTCGATACTTTCAGCGCATATTCCAGAGGCTAGAATATAAAAATAAATTTCATCTTCTATTTATTTTTAAGAAAAGAAAAAGTGTCTCACAACGGTTTTTACATTACCTAACAAAATTTACGTGCTATCACAAGTGCTAACCTCAGCCCTAACAATGACTCGGCCTTCTCTCTCTCTCTCTCTCTCAAAAAATTCACCAAAACCTCCATTACTCCCCGCACAAAACACAAACAACCCAACACCTGCTCCTGAACCCACAGTGTTCCCTACGCACGCTTGTGCTCTTGCATCCACTTTCCACTCACGAATCGATGTAGCGCAGCTGCGCTCTTCTCTCTCTCTCTCGGCTCGTGGCGCGCGAAATACGATTGAGCCGCCTAATTGCGTAATGTACGCACGCTGGTAGCGACGGTGTGTACGTGCTCGAAATGCGCGACGAGGCCCCTGGAGAAATTCGCAGCAAGCGGAGGCTTTTCGGGCGCGAGGCCAATCGAGCGACCCTCTTCTCTCTCTCTCTCTCTCTCCCGCACAGCCACAGCTGTCGACAGCGCGTGCAACAGGAGGAGGAAGAGGTCGTGTATATATACGAAGCGTAGCTTGTGTCATTTCTCTCGCTCACTCGAGTGTTGCTGTTTTCTTTTTCTGGGTTACGTGGTTTTTCAAGAGAGTTTCGAGGGTATGCGGGTCGGAGACTAGGGACTTGTGGAAAGGTTTGTGGAAGATATATAGGATTTTTGACGAGTGACGATATCTGCGCGTTATGTAGGTTTGTTTGCTGGAATAATGACGAGAGACGTATGAAATTGTTTTTTAGCTTGAAAAATTATTCGAATAGATTTTTTTTTTCGAAAGGTTATATAATTGTAGAATTTTTATTTATTTTTTTCCTTTGAAATAGGAAAATAATGATATTACATTGTTCTTCTATGTAGTGCTAAAGTTTTCGGTATGAAATTTTCAACCGAACGAATTTGGGAAGTGTCTAGACGATCATGGCATCCATTTTGAATAAATTCTCACTTTTTGGAAAACACGAGCTTATGCAACTTCTGGGAATATACAAAAATTCAATATGCAATCTCATTTTTCATCACATTATTTACAAAAAGCTATGGTTTACTTGAACTTTCTTTTTAAAAATGTATTGCAAAAAGGAACCATGACGTATATGCCAGTAGATATATACTGAACATACTCAGACATTTTCATTTCTGAGAAATATATGAGAGATTTTTTTCGCTACTACGTTTTACTCTTTCTTGTATAAAGGCAATTTTGGTTTTACAATCCTACTCATTTCAAACATGAAAAAAATCCATATGTAGACAGTGAAGAATATATACATAATTTTTATCGCAACGGAGTATCAAGAGATACGTTCACATACGGGTTTTAGTATTCACAAAGCCAGTGCGTTTTAACAATATGGAAGCTCTATTCGCAAAAGTATCGATTTCTTCCCTTAATACTGTTTATTTGCTATATACACTCTGTTCATTTTATAGGTATTTTGATGGTTCAATATTTTACAGCAATAATCTCGGTCAGCCTTTACTCTTTCGAAATTAAATTTAATGGTCACTGGTATTCGATTTTTGCCCAAAATCTATTAGATTATCGCACATCGTTAAAATAACATAATTTCAATCACCAAATTCGTTAACGATAAATTAGCAAAACGATTTTAATTCAATATAAAGTATAAATTCTATAATTTAATTTGTAAAACGATTGAGATATGATTGCTCATTATATATTTCTAACATACGCATGAAATCTCTTCAAATCTAATCCGAAAATTAGATCAAAATTCAACTATCCATCGCCCGAGTATGCCTCTTTCATTAACTCTAGGCCGATTGCGAGCCAGTAGTGGTAGTAGTCGTCGTCGCGGCTCGATTCTCTCTCTCTCTCTCTCTCTCTCTCTCTCCATTCACCTATATATCCCTAATTTCCGGCCATTCTACTCGGTCGCGTCAAATCGGATTTTGGACTGCCGCGACTCGTTTTGCAGCTAACCGATGATTGGTCATTCCTCCTCTTCCTCCTACTTCTCCACTTCGTTTTATTGACTGGAAGATAATGTTTATCAAGGCACAGAGAAATTAGTATCAACGACAATTGATTTTTTTTTTTCATAATTCTTGAAATCGAGTAGGATGTCTTGTTGATTCGACGATAGAATTCGAAGGGGAGAGGGAAGGATGAAGATTAATTGGAATATTTTCTTTCGAATGAGTGTGCATGGAAAATTAAATATCGCGAAATATTTCATTTTACGTATTAATAATATGCTTTATCGAACAACAGAATGACTTTGCTTAATCGCGCGGAATGCAATAAAGTTGCATTGTGAAATTCATAATTTATTTATAAACGTATGTGTTAGGTGGCCGAATTAAAATATTCCGAAGAATTTAATTTCCTTTCTGCTGAGACTTTATTTGATTAAAGTAATCTCAATTCAATTGAAAAGCATTTTGTTAGCCACAAATAATTGGCGTTTCTTTTAAAGCAATGCCATTGTTACAAGTGAATTATTGCTATATTAGGTAATAATGTATTTTAAAGTTTTTTTTCACCATTCTAATAAAAATTACCACGTACATTTTAATTCTACCGTAAATGGCTTTATAGTATTATTGTAAAAAAAAATGGAAAACATATTCGAACCGTAAAATAATTGTACTTACCCCTCTGTTGATTCCCTGAAAAGTGTTAAAAACCAGACCAAGCAGCAAATTCGTACCAATTTTAATAACATCCGAGCGCACATACATTCAGATTTCCCTCGCAATTAAAACCGCAAAAACTGCCATTCCCTCGCCCAACATTCACACTTCAACTAAAAAATAAAAGAGAATAAGAAAGATAGTATAGTAGTACGCAGAACGTAGCGTAACGAGGTGACTTATTCCAGAACCTTTTCCGCCCACATCGCGTGCACACGTGTGTTTCTATATACCCAGAGCCTCTCAACCCTTATATGGCCGGTGACCATTAAAGACCAGCACAGTGGCAAGGTATATATCTATATATACACACATACACACCACTAACCCCTACCAACGTATAGTTCCGAGTCTCCATGCTACTACTCCACGCAACTTGTTGAGCGTGCGGTTCATCGAGACCTCGAGACTATACACATTGGAGAAAGGGAGTATATATATACATATATATACTGTGAGGATGTTATAAACCGAGACTAGACTCTCATGTATAATGCGTGCTTGTGTGTCGTCGTCTCTCTCTATGTACGCAGGATCTTGGTCGGGAGAGCGCGCGAAATATGTGGGCCGCAGTCACTCGATCCTTGGAGATACTGGTTGCCTTCTTCGAGTACTACACCGTCAGGTATGTAAGATACATAATGTAGAGGGTAAACTGAGAAGAAGGGGGGGGGGGCAGGGGAATAATAAAAGCTGTCATTAGCGTTTGTTATATAGTGTATATACGATGAGATTGCGTTATACTGCTTTTCTAAGGAAGCGAGATGCTAGAGTTTCGAGCTAATTGTTTTCTCCGCGTCTAGAGAAGTTTCCGACCGGGTTCTGTTTTGTGCTGTAATATTGGATTTAAGGCAGGAGTGAGGGGAGAGGGGGGGAGCATTTATCTCGGAAAAGGGAAGTTGATGGGAGAGAGATAAGGTACGTTTTCTACGGTTGGAGTGGAGTCATTATTCGGAAAGAAGTTATACTGAAAGTTTCTCGAGGGTTAGAAAAACTTGGGTATTTAGTGCAGAGTAATTGGTGTTAATTAGGTATGGGGTGGGATATATTGGGTTACGAAAATTGGAGTCTTGGATTAATGTGGTTACTATGGATTTGACAATATATAGAAGTATTTTGCAGGGTGGGAAAAATAGTTTTGTATCAGTAAAAACGGTAAATCTTAAATGCTTCATTATTTTCAACATTAAACATTATCACAAAATTATATATTTCAATCCCGCTTTTATGGTCTACGTTATATAACAATATTATAAAGTTACGTTCTGCTATCAAACTTTTATCCTTCTCTTTTTACACAATTACCGATAAAATTTCAAAACTCTCGACTAAAATTGTCACGGAATTTCATCTAAAAGGAGAATCGAAACTTCCTACTAAACACCGATGCTCTTCAATAATTCGAAACTATTCGATAAATCGTTCGGTTAAATTAATATCTCGATTTCTCGCGCAAATCTCTTCACATTGTACAAAAAAAACCCCCAGCCCATCCAACAAAGTTTCAATTTCGTTTGTACGCGATATCCTCAATTATCCATTATATATCCTTTTAAAACAAGTTAATGGGAGTACGCGCGAGAGGGAAACTCTACACGCATCCGCGAGCACGCGTTCCTCAATCTCCATACAAATGCCGAATCTATATATATATATTTCCTTTCTCTACGAACGCTTACGGTGCGCAATGAGATGCTTAAAAATTTCCCTCTTCACTGTGAGTTTACCGTATACCGAAAGGAAGACATCGATACGCCGGAATAAAGTTACAATAGCTTATTTCGCAGAGTTGGTTGTGGGGCAGTTAACGGTGGAAGTATATTATTCAGTTTTATGGAAATTTATATGAAAGGATTTGTAAAAAATATATTAAAATATTTTTCATTATTCCAAGTGTAACATTTTATAAAGTATAAATGTAATTTTACTTGTATATCATGTTTCATATATCTGTGTTTATTCTGTCATTTTAATCCACACGGTTCCAGAAATTTTTAATTAAAGGAATAAATAGATGTGTACACGCGTTCAATAACAGAAGTGTAAATCTGGTAATCCGGTTATTCGTATAAAAGTAACAGACTTCACTCACATAAAACTGTCAACTTTGCACCTAATTGAGTTCAAACATCGTTTAAACGTACTACTATGATTCTTTACAAACTAGTGAAACGTCGGAAGTATATTCGTTATGAAAGATTTACAAGGAATAAGATCTCGTTAAATCATAAATATAAATAATAGTATCCGATAAAAAAGACATATAATATCTTCAACTGAACTTTTACACAAACGTAAAAACACTCTCTTTTTTTGCTCAAAGCTCGTATCGCATTTATTTATTCTTTCATAAAAAAAAGGAAATACGCTGGAATAAATTTACCTATAACTATTTATAACCATTAACCTCATATTTCATCTCGCCACTATATATATTTTCTACACCATTAATATATCGATTAACCAGCATAATAAACAATTTACCACCACTATAACGATTCTTCACGCCCACAAGAAGAAACCACCGAGTTCCGCAAACTTTCTCAAGTCTTTGCACTTAATTGAGTTCAAACACCGACTGCACACATACACGCGCGCTTACTCAACAGTTCAAATCGAATCTCATACACCCTCTCATTCACACCACGTGCTAGTATAACAAAAAAAAAATGCACAACCGACGAACCGAACCCCTTATCTCTTTTCCAACGTTAAAAAAAAAGATAGAGAAAAACTGGCGCTCGTCACGTCACCGTATTTTTAATGCACCGTCTGTGCGATAAAAATATACGCGAACGTGCGCGCGCGCGCGCGCGCATGTAACTTCCACCTCTGCGCTGTATATATACGCGCGGTCGATATTCACGCGCCTGCCTCGTTATATACCTACCCGTATACACGCGCGTATGGCGCGCAATATAATCTAACGACCTCTTCTTCTCTCTCTCTCTTTTACCAGCCATTTTTCTCTTTCTCTTTCTCATGCGAAGGTAGTAGTAGTAGCAAAGCTCTCGATGGGCGTTGTATTGTTATTGTTACGGCGTCGTTCAGGCCCAGCTGCCGCACGCTTTTTCTTGTTTTTCGCGCTGACTTGTATTACTACGCGCAGCTATAGAGATATATATAGATAGGAATTCGGCAGCTATTAATTGGCCGTGAAGTAGGATAGAAAAGGTGTGTGTTTGAGATTACGTGGGGTTGACCGATTACGATGCGTGATGGCATCAGGGAAATGAGAGTTCGTAATTGTTTAATGTGTTCTTGATTGTGTTTGATGGGGAATTTGGATGAATTGAATTCACAGGGTAAAATTTTTGGGTCGTGTTAATCAAAATTAATTGGAAATTGTTGTTCTCAACAAAATTCAACCTGCAGGTGAAAGTATTTTGGAATTCGTGGCAAAGATTAGCGATAAAATTTCTGGTATTCGTTTGAAATTGACAGAAAAACAAGGGAATTCTGGCAGAAAAAGTACAACATTTAAACGTTTATTTTATCGAATAAAAGGGACATTCTACGAAAAACCTGAAGGTTGTAACTTCTCAGTTCATTTTGAAACCGCGAATTTTATCCTTTTATATTTTTTATTCGTGGAAAACTCATAAATTCTAACTATCCCAGTAGTTTTCCTTTTCCTACTCCATACCGTAGAACGCTATTATCCAAATGGACTGTAAATCATTGAAAATTTTCTCGGTATTTTCGCGTAATCCTTTCATTTTGTTTACGAATGGCGTTTTCTTACATCACGCGTTTCTCACCACAAATCTAATCTTTTACTTTTCGCATTGAACCTCGTACCTCTTTTGTTATATCCGACTAAAGAAGTAATTAATCGCTACGCTTAATCCATAAAATCTTCCAAAATATTTCTACAACCCTTATAAAATTCCAACCACTCTACAACTGCATCCAAAACATTCCTTAACCCCCAAATCCCTTCACGAATACCACCAATATAACCCAACCCCAGCATCGAAACAATCCAGCGTCGTTAATTCAGCCCATAGCATCTGCGCCTTCGCGCGGAAATATAATAACAATGATCCTCGCACGCGACAGCGACCGGCGCTTAGAACCCCTCCTCAATACCTTCCCGCTCGTAAACCTCCTCCCCTCCTCGTATATATACTTATATACGCGACCGCCCAACTCGTTAAGAGCGCGTACACGTGCGGCTGCACGCTGCAGTATAGCGCAGAGCAAGCTATACACGTCTATATACGCGCGAATCGTCGCGCTTGCACGTCTATAGCTTCCCAACGCGCGCACCTGTCGGATTTCGCGCACGCGCCGACGACGGTTGACCTTTATCCCTCCCGGCGAGCGAGCGAGCGTACGCTTTGACCGGCCGACCGAGAAAGCTCGTCGTTATGCTGCGTAGAGAGACAGAGAGAGAGGAAGGATTCGCTTACTCTCTGTCTATCCTTTTTCGTTCGTACACGCGAGCAGCGGAGAGTTGCCAGACCGACAAAGGTGGCAGGACGATGTTCCGTTTGTTAATTAAAATAACGCGGGCTTAGTCGACAATTTTCCAGTCCCGGATTGGTAAAAGAGAGAGAGAAAGAGAGAGAGAGTTGCTGGAATGCACGGTAATGCGTCGTTTGTACGGTGGTGGGTCAGGGAAAGAGGGGTTTTGTTTGAACTGGTGATTCTCGATTTGAGGTGGTTACATGTTGGGTGGGTAACGACTGAATTTTAAAATAGAAATGTAGTGATTTTGGTTTATATTAGGATTATGGTACTATGGTATGTTAGGTGAACTAGATTTTAGAAATGAAGAACAATATTTTGTAAAACGTGAAATATTTTTGTTGTTAAAAAACAATGCAATTCTTGAATTTTGCAAATATTTTTGCTCTGAACAATTGACTTTAATTGTTTGAAAATCTTTAGCCGCCAGAATTTTTCGGACAAAAATATTTTGGGGATATTCCTATAAATATTTTAAATTCATCACAGAATATTTTCAGTAGTGATGAACAGCAAAGACATAGTTGTAAAAATACACCTTGTAAATAATTCACCTTCATATAACTGAAATTTAAATATACATGCATTGTGATAATTGATAAGTAGGGCACACGCTCGCAATATTTGAAGATAATTTTCTTCATTTCATTTTATACGTTAATTTTAATTACTGCTTGGCCACTTTACTCTACATCATTTTAATAAAAAATTTTTTTAAGCGAGCAGTATGCACTTTTGAAATAAGGTTTTTTATATTTAACACTCGACAGCTTTTATCTAATAAAGCTTTAATGTATATGAGTAGCTACTTTATGCTCTATTAACTTTTCGTAGTTACTGATAAGACATAACATACTTTTTTAAATTATCTATTATAATAAGACATTTAAAGTGAATTATGATATATTTTATTAATTGTACATAATTCACTTGCCAATTTGTTTTTTTTCCTATATTTTTAAAGTTGAAAAATCCTTCACATTTTTAATATTTCCGCTTACTTAGGCATTAACAAGCTTTTGAATTAGCACCCGACGAAATCGCTAGCTTATATTTTGCTAAGCTATTGAATAAAATATCAAAACTGTTATATTATTCAAACATCATCGCACTTCACCATTTTCAGATTATCAAAAAATATAAAGAAAAATCGATAATATATCAACGACGAAGGATATTTTAATCAATTTTCCAGCAACATAGTCGAAAGACGTAAAACTGCAAAAATGCAAAAATATACAGTTTTGAGGAAAGATCCATAAAACTTGCAGCTTCTAGGAAAAAAATAATCGGATTTTTCCCAAACATTGCCACGTTTATGTGAATTATTTTTTATCTTCTTGTGAAAAGAGTCATCAACTCTTTTTCTTAAGATATGCATCTACGACACGGACAATTTACGCGAGCCTTAATTGGAAAAGCTCGAATAAACATATATGATTCGCAGAAAGAGAAGAGAATTCGTCAATGAAACACGTATCACCGCAGGTTTCAATACCGGTTACAAATACAAGACAATTTGCGCTTGTACACAAAAACTCTCAGCGCACATCGAGAGAAATAATTTTTCACAATAGAGCGATACGTGAGAATGAAGAATAAAAAATTGAGAAATGGAACAAACTTGTTTCTCATGACAAACATACCAGCCGCGTACTGGTCACAGAAGAGAAACAAAATAAAAAGCAACGCAGTGTCTATGTACGCGTATGCGAGAGCGCACAAGTCGCGCATACGCATTTATAAACACGAATCTGGAGAACGACACCGAACATGAAAACGAGATTGTTCTTGATATGAGTAAATCCTGCAGGATACCGGATGTAAAGACTATTATTATCGCTATAGCTGCCAGTCACGTTCCTAGTGAAAACGTTGGAAACAAATTCGGCTGTATTTTCAATAAATTTGGAAATTTGAACTTTAGCCAAATTCTTATCCACAATTTGTACAACATTCAAGAAAACGACAATTCGTACAAATATCTCAAAAAACTTAGCAGAGTGAAGTACACAGAAATTTGTGATAATCATAGAATTACCAGGAACAGTTTTTGCATTAAAATAACAGAATGCAAAAACTGTAAAATAGAATTAAGGTGTGACAATATAATCATCATAAGTAAATGCAAAAGACTGATTGGGTACACAAAAATATTGAACATTGAAATATTAAATAACCCCTAACACCACTTAGAGGTACTTTCGCGGTAGAGGAAGGTTGTTGAAGTTTCTTTAATAATACTTCGGTTACAAAGGAACTTTCGGATCCAGGATCTATCATACCTCGAGCAGTATGCATTCTACCATCCGCACCACGGAGTTTCACCAACACGGTAACCAATAAAGTGGGTTCTAAGCTGCAACTTTGAACTACTAAGTTGAGTTGCAATTCAGAATTAACCGCGAAAGAAGGATCAGTAAAAGCAACGTGATTATGAATAGCTCCAGCGGTAGCCACATGGGCACTGGTACTTGTATCTTCGTGAAGGAGCGTATGGTGCTGTTGGTTACATATGATGCACCTCCTTTCAGATCGGCAGTTACTGATCGAGTGAAACCCTAGATAATTGAAACATAGTTTTTTTTATTATTTACAAAGGCTTTCCGCTCCCTAGAAGTTTTATCTTTGAAGGCATTGCAGTGGGCGATGAAATGTGTGTTAGCACAAAAGGCACACTTGTCAGTAGAAGTGGCATGGATATGAATTGGTCTGTTTTGTTGAGTTTTGAATTTATTTAAGTTAGACCCGGACGTGGTTTCTAAAAAGTCAATACGTGAGTGATGAACTGAATAAGCTGGGCGAAAGTGGGAGAGTCGGCACTCCTGCTGACTTGTTTTTCCCACTCGCTTGAAGTTTTAAAATCAAGCTTACGCGCAATAAGTAGCACGAGATGGTCATCCCATTGATTTGTCGGTCTATTGAGTTGCTCTAAGGCAGAGATTGCATTTGTCGATGAGTTAAGAAGAGATTGTAATTGAGATGGAGAATCGGAACATACGGCAGGCAGTATTGTATAGTTATTTGTATAGTGATCTTCTAGCTTTTTCCAGCAATGGGGAAGTTTAGATCAGTAATTTGAATTGTTTTGAGCATGTCGGCTGCTTCTCCTTGAACATGTGTTTTCAATTGTTGTAGTTTCTCTGAATTAGAGAGTCGATCATCTTTGATGATGGTAGCTTTAAAAAGATCCTTAAAATCTAGCCAAAAGGTCTAGCCAGTCGTTAAATTTACCGGAAAATGTAGGAACTTCAATGTTGGGTAACTTTCTTGTAGAGACTGGTTGCTGCACAATAAGTATATTATCTTGTTGAGGGAATTGTTTAAGAGATTGGGCTATATAGACAGTTGAATTGATATACGCGTCTTCTGTTACACCATAGCAATCATTGACGAAATAATCACTGTCGCTAGTGCTTTCAAATTTCTCAGATAGGACAATAGTGTGATTTTCTTGGAATTCTTTCCCGATTTTCTCTAATATCTGTAGCTTAGCTTCGAGAAGCTCACAAGTAATATTGTCCTTGCCCACTTTCTTGATATTGGTACTTGAATTGCAGATTCGATTAAATAATTCGAGCTGGCGCTCGATGGCTTGCGTAAGTGAAAGTTGGCACTTTGAGAATACGTTGGATATTAAAAGATTCTTGACTGTTATGAGTTGATGTGATGACTCCGCCCGTCGTGCAGGGTGCGGAGGCTGAAGATCAATCACACGATAGGTCTCGTTAGGAGGTCATAAATCTCCAACGAAATCTCTTATTTGTCAGAGGCCGTCTCTGGCAATTAAAACAGAATTTATCCGATCGCTTTTTAAGTATTTCTTTCGGTTGACAACTCTATCCGGCTCGAAGGACCAAAAATGTGCACGAATGAACATACACGGATTATTTACATTTTTAGGGTTTGTCAACGGGAAGAAATAAGTTGGAATGACTCTTAGAGTCTCTGCTCCAACCCACTCGAGAGTGAAATTGGAGGCAGGAAAATGTTAAACGTGTGACAAGTTCTAACAAATTAGATAAAGTATAGGCAATGTGTATGGGTACAACGACCCAAGCAATAGGCAAGCTATAACGGTTGACGAAATAGGCTGAGTGTGTGGCGCAAGCCTTTATATGTACTCTCTGATCGATATTTCTTCTTGTGTAAGTTGTCATGCGTCATCTAAAGACACAGTCGGGTACTAGAATCCCGAACACGAACATGCCGACGAGATCCTTAACTCACGCCACATGTATACGCGCCTTTATCTCTCATATTGTATACCATATTTTTTTTATTATTATTATTCTCTCCTCTCATTACTGTCTCCGCCATTACTCGCTTGCACGCGCGCCGCGCAGTATACTGCCTTATACTCTTATATATTTATAGCGCACGCACGGCACGGTTTTTTAATATAGCGCACGCACGATAATTCTTATATATATATTTATCTATATATTATTTATAAATATATATTATACATAATACATATATTATATGATTAATATTAATATATATATGTACCCATATGTACGCACGAGGTAAAGAGATTCGACACCGTATATATATATTATATGTGTAAGTGTCGAGGAAGAAGTTTAGTATATAGTGTGTCTTTCTACCTACTTTTTATCAGTGTACAGATACGTATTTTTTTACCGTAGGGGTGCATTTCACGCGAAAACTTTATTATACCTGGCGCTGGGTTAATAGTTCGCAAAGTCATTATTAGTATATATGGTCTAATTTTTGTTACTCTATTATTATCATAAAAAAAGAAGAAGAAAAAATACCGCAGTCACACATTACGTGGTTCTAACGAAGACGAACTTTTTGTGGGTAAGTGTGGCTCTTACAAGTATATTATTTATACGTAATTGTTCGGACTTCTAACTTATCCGTGACTAGTCTGCACTTAATTTATTAAATAGCGGTACCTGTTAATTACATTAACCCCGAAAAAATACGTGTAAGAGACGTTAAAAAAAACAAAAGCTAGGACGACTTAAACATTTACAGACGACGACTGCAAAGTATACACATTACGGTAAATGCCAGATCAGCAGGATCAAGTAAGTAAAACTCGCTCGGGGAAAAGGCAAGTGGTGAGAGACGCGCGCGCGGCGTGTGTACGCAATAAAAGCAACCGAGCGATATGCAAATAAAACGGGCGAAAGTCGGCCAAGCTCGTGGCGATTCCTGGAAATTAAGTTAGATCGATGCTAAGCGCGTATGCGAAAAAACGAGCGAAATGCACCCCTCGTGAAAAGAAGAGAAACAAAACAGAAGTAAAAAAAGAAAAAGATATAAGCGAGTCTTATGGGCGATGGGTGTGTATTACTGGGGAAAATGGTTTGATGGTGAGTTCATATATAGTTGTGCAGGATGTAAATTTACGAATAGGTTGTTTCTTTTAGGTTGCTGATGCATTATTGAGAATTTTCGGTTGTTATTTATTGTTGTAAATAAAGTATTGTAATAATTATAGCGCGAATCGGGGTAATTTTTCTATGTCACGTATAAATAATAATAGAATATATGGATTTTTATAAAGTATATATACGGAAGAAAGGAGAGTTGTTAATTTATGTGGAAAATCTAGACTTCGAGACCAAAGAAATATCAAACTTTATAAGAATAAGAATAAACTTATTACGAATTCTTGTCTAATGTTTATAACCAATTATTATGAATCTAGACCAAGTTAAATTATTAAGCATCACTGATTTCTTGAAATATTACATACTCAAAAGTTCATAAAATACTTTTTTACCTAGTTCCAACGAATTCACCATCAAACCCTTTCCGCAGCAGATCCCCAAAGGACATCCTCAAAAAAGTTTACGA
Source organism: Torymus tubicola (assembly GCA_035583055.1). Classification (NCBI taxonomy): domain Eukaryota; kingdom Metazoa; phylum Arthropoda; class Insecta; order Hymenoptera; family Torymidae; genus Torymus; species Torymus tubicola. Next base: position 32,478,271 of record JAWWEQ010000001.1, read on the forward strand.
AAAAATTCACCAAAAAAAAAAGAAAGAGAAATACGGTAAACAAGGGTCGCAAGAGGTGGAATAATAACAACAACAACATAAAACCTCATGTGCGCCACATATATATGCACCCATAAACTCGACTTTTCCCCAGCTCTTTTGAAAAAAGGCCACAAAAATAAGAATACAGAGAGCGTATTCTCTTACTATGTATAAAACAACATATATATAAACGCAACAAGCGCAGCACCAGCATCATCATCAACAGCAGCAGCAGCAGTATTTATATATAACAGCAGCAGTATTAGCAACTGCAGCGTATACCACAGCTAATATAACATCCTTATAACCCTCCCGTATAGAATATATATATACCACCATCCCTCGAATTCCCTTCATATTCTCTATCCTCCACCGATCCTCTTCCCCCCTTCCATTCACATCAGTGTAACCGACGAGTCTAAACCATATATATAGAGAGCTAACGTTGCTTCCTCCTCTTTTATGTTCCATGTACCCCGCGTACGCGCGTGCGCCTCGCTTGTGGATCTTCCTTCTCGCTCTGTTACTCTCGTACACACACATACATCTCATATGTACGTGCGTGTGTGTATGTGTGTATATTATGCGCGCGCTCACGATCTCTGTAATGAACCTACAACAACAACAACTACAACAACTACAACTACTACTACTACTACTACTACTACTACAACCGCGTGCGCGCGTGTGACGACTGACACTCTCACACACACGAATACATCTTGTTCTGTAAACGCAGAGCGCAGCTAGAGTGAGTATATGTGTATAGTGTTCGATGTGTATGCGCGCTTGCACTCGATGTTTCTCTATCTCTCTCTCACTCTCTTTTACATATTCATTTTTTTCTCTATATATATGTGTGTGTATTGTACGTTAATATATTCTATATATCTATATATATTAATACATGTCGGTGTGTGGGTGTATACGTCTATATGTTACTATAATATATCTCTGTCGCATTATATTTATCTCTTTGCACACTTTGTTTTACTCTCACTCTATCTCTCTCTCTCTCTTTCTCTCTATATTTCTTGTTTCGCAGCAACGCGCTAGCGTGCACAAAAGTGAGACGGAAGACAACCCAGAGACAAAGAAACTTCCAGTCTTTTTGTCACTCCGTCCCACTCACATGCGAACGCGCCAAGCGTGCTATATACTGTACGCCGCAACAGCAGCAGCAGCAGCAGCTCTGTATCTCTTTTTTTTTTGCTTCCTGCTACATACACTATATGCGCGCGATGATAAAAACTGATGCGCGCGCTCTCGAGTCTGCGTATATACTTATACGTGCTACACGTGTGTCTAAGCATGTATATATATGGACGCGTGCGCGTGAAATGGACTCGACAGCGCGGTGTGCAACTTCTCAGCGCTGTGTCATTATCGTAAGCGCTTCGATGTCTGTGCTTCTGTATGTATATATAGTAGCGACGGTTCGCTGTATATATATATATATAAATATATGGCTTTTAAGGGGGATGGTCACAACGATACTCGCGAAGCATATAAGTGCGCCGGTTGGTATAGATTAAGTTATTACCCTGATTGAGAAACTAGAGACGGCTTTGTTTTTGTTTGTAATTGAAGTACAGTATCGAGGTTTTTTTTTCGTTGTTTATTTTGCTTGGAAAATTATAAAACGAGGTATTGGTTCAATTTTGCAAAGTGTTTGGGTCGAATGCTATACACGCAACAGTTTGCCGGCAGATAAATTGCGTATTTTCTTTTATTTCCACTTGTTGCCCACTGTCCAACATACGTATATATATATAACCAATGCTTGGTCATGGTAAATGATGAGCTTCCGTATTTGAAGTCTACATTAAAGTTACTTATATCAACAATACCTCGCGAAAGTTAAATATATTTTAAAATTTTAAAGAATTACAGAAAAGTACGCGTGCGAACGTATATAAAAAATTTTACGCCGCGCATGCCTATATATCATCGCTGACATTGTGAAATTCCCCCTTAAAACGAAGAGACCAACCGCTGGCCTATGAGTAGACCATTCGTATGCTCAAGTTTACTGCTCCTCGCGCTGTTGTAACCCTGTAAGTAACGCAAAAAGCTCAGCTAGCAACAGCAGCAGCAGCTATCCAACAACGCAGAGCCAGAGACGATAAAATGAATTTTCGCGCTTTTCCACTACCGCGCGGCCATATAGCAAGCGACAGCGAATTATCTCTACTCCACGGGGACGCGAACGAATTTTTTGTTTCTTTTCTCGTTGTTCACTCTCTAGAGTTTATCGTCGTCGTAATGAATACCTCGCCCTCTGCTATATATACGAGCTTGTATTGGCGCGAGTTGAAAAATCGCGTGCGACGCGCGGCTTTCCTTTTTTTTCCCGTGTATATAGCTTCTATCTCGTCTGTTTCTTTTTTTTTCCTTACGAATGCAAAAGACGCGACTTTGACACTCTTTTTTTACGAGTAACAGACAGATAGGATCGAAGAGATTCTTTCCGGACGTTTCTTGCTCTGTGGCTTACCGCAATCTCATATAACGCAGCTATATGTACCATTATACCTTCTCTCTCTATCTCTTTCGCCGCACTCGCTTTCCTTTTTTTCTGTGTCTCTATATATATCTCTCTCTTTCTCTCTCATTTCTTGTATATTTATTTCGCACACGACGCGAGCATTCCTCTCGATATTTCATTATTACTCTGTTGCACTTCATTTATCGTTCTGACACAAGACGTTACTATTACTATTATTATTATTATCCTCATGTACTTTACTATACACCTTTGGAATAATATTATTATTCGACTATATCTATATATTTACTATATTATTATTATTATTATTATATATTATATATATTTATTATATTTATATATATTGTATTTATACTATATGTGTATACGAGGTTCGAAATCATTTCGGAGCGACATTGAAATATGTATGAGTCACGATTTATCGCGCGCGAGATTTTTATCAACATTATGTCAAAGGCATAAAAATATATAAGCAAAAGACAAACACTGATAAGCATGACACATCGAACGTCTGACTGAACTCGATCCTTTTCTACTGACGCATCGTACGTGAAGTTTTCTTCGAATTGCAGGTGACTGTATTCCATTCTCGTTACTCATATATACCGACCATGCCGTTTGAACTTTTGCTGATAAAGATAAATAAAAGAACAATTTGTTTGAAAATAAATAAATCATTTTAATTACGACCATTAATAACGTTGAAACGTTTACGAGAAAAGCGCATCCAGGCGCTTTATATCATCCAAACGCTGACGTCGCTCCGAAAATATTTCGAAATGCAAATCGAACGCACATCTGTGTTTACGCACCCGATCTCCCCCTCTATATTCTTCTATAAAATAGGACAATGTGAATACACACACATGATCTAACACTGCCAAAGCACACGTATACTATAACTCACACGAGGTGTCCACCCAGCACAGTGTTGAGGGAAGAATAATGAAAATTTGGAAAAAGCTTCGAGAGAGACACACGATCAAAGTCGATGTGGTATATCTACGATCTCTGGGGTTATGCAAAATTTTTAGTTTCACGTATAATATAAGGGAGATGAAGTTTACATAGTCCTTAAATATACACGAAATCGGTCTTTTTTTCCCCACGAGGTTCATCAGAAATTCCGAGGTTACGGATACTGGAGTGTATAAAAGTATATAACGGGGCCTTTTTAAACAAGATTTTTTTTCCGCTCGTGAAAGGGTAATTTTTGAAGTTAATCCAATTTCATCTACAAGAATAACGTTTAATATTTTCTTAGGGTATAAAAGTTTAGCCGAGTGTCGATTACTTTTAACGGTTTGACGTAAAGTCGCGCTTTACTTTAGCAGTATTTAAGAATATACGGTTATACGCTCGTTTGAAAATATTAAAAAAAAAACAAAATTTTACACAGTTAAATCGTTACGTGAGCATGACTTAAGTTCTTATTTGATTTTATTTCAAACAATATTCACTCGCGATAATGTAAAACTCGTTGTATCCCATATTTTTGCTTGCAGTCCGTTTAATAAACCATCAGTCTGACAACCCTAATAAGCGAAAAAACGACGAGATACAACACTACGAGTTACAATAAATTGAAATTAAATTAATTAACCGTGGATCAAAGGCGATATCGTGGATTTACATAAGTGCATATAATTGTAGCAATCAGTCGTATGATAATTAATGGTCGACGAGAGACGTGAGGTAATTGGAGGCGCGCGCGTAGTGGTGGACACTTTTTACTTGATTATTTTTAAAAAGCAAATAGGTTCGTTTGACAAAACACGTCGACAGGCGAGGGCTGTACACACGGTATTTCATTTCATTATAAACGTTGTATAACAGCGAGTGATTGGGAAACGTAACCGTTCTCTGCATATAGTATACGAATTTAATGATGATCTAATAAAAGAAGCTTTCCCTCCCCCTCTGACTAATTATGAGTTTATTTTAATTACTCAAATATAACGTGATCGGAGGTTAATTAGAAACACGCCCGCGAGTAAATATAAAATGACTTTTCATTTGACACGTGCGCGCACGTTAAATGAAATTCCAGTATCCGCTTTGCTATATTACGAACTTTGAACAACACCTTGTTGTTCTGTATTTTGGTTGACTCTGGTTTTCGTTATACACTCCCGCGCGCCAGTCTTTTTCCAAATTCTTATTCCGGAACAAGAGAAAAGCACTTTGGAGCTGCACAAAAGACGTTCCCGCAACACTTATTTGCAAGACAGCTCCCAAGCACTCGTGAGCTCTTTTGTGCGAACATTTTGTTATTTCTTTCGCATACCGGGAAAATGCAAAAAGAACTGTTTTTGCTAACAGAGCTTCCACTTTGTATTATTATCTTGTATTCTACGTCTCCTGTCTTTTATTAAACTTGTTCATAGGTACTTGGATTTTCTATTACATATTTAGTGTTGCTGCCAGTGTCTCGATTCTGGAATACTCTTATAAACGGGATTCTCCTTAAATAGAAAGAAAGCGGATAATTGTTAACGGAAATTTCTGTTTGAAATAATCAATGCTGATTGTCTAACTTGAAGTATAAAATATGCGAGATGGAAATAAGATTAATTTGAAGATAAAAATGATGAAAAATTGGGACATTGGCAATTTAGAATCTTACTCATATGTTAGTTGTAGTGAATGATCAATTTTTGAAGAATTATTTTAAAATGTAAAAAACTTACTTTTTTTCTAATATTATCATTGAAAAATGGTACTTTGATTTCTCAACAATGCAACAGTCTATGAAAATGTCACGAGAAAAATTGGTCATTCATTTATTTAGAACTTTTTATTACACCTTCTTACTGTAATATTAACTATACGACAATAGAATTGTTTAAATTAATATTTGATATATGCTCTTCTAATCTTTCTCGCTATCACAATTAGAACCCACAGTCGCTATTTCTCAAACCATAAGCTCTGTTAGCAAAAAAGTCTTTCCCTCATTATCCCAGAACCGCGAAGCAATTGCGAACTAACGATTCCCTCCAGAACTCATCGAACTATATTACGCGAAGAAGGAAATGTCGCACAAAGGAGCACGTGTCGCCTTGCACAATCACCTAGCACCGCAATTGACATATATATCTATATACCCCACACCCACGTACACGTGCACAAACAACACAAAACAGTTGCCTTCAGACGTGAGAATATTACGACTTGTGTCCTTTGTTTCCGCTCGCGCGTCATGCAGAACGACAGGCAGCCCCGGGAGCAAATCGCCAGCGGGGGTAAGCGGTGGTCCGGCCTCGGCTGCTGGAAGCGGCGGAGCGTCCGGCAATGCCAGCGGTACAGGAGCGGGCCCGGGCGGTGATCCAAGGACGCCGACAACCGGGCCCCAAAATAAACAGCTGGCAAACGTCAAGGGCGAGCATCCCTCGGTAAGTTAACAATGTATTTTTTTTCTTTTTTGGTTTTGTTTTGTTGTTGTTCTTGTTGTAGTGGAGGATAGCGTCGGAGTAAAGATTAATTAAAAATAATTGATTTTTTTCTCAAAAAAGTGAAAATACTTAAAAAGTAAATAAAGGTTATATCTTTTTAATAGAGGTATAAATGAAGATAGCTTTTCAAATGTATACAATATAACTGTTAACGTATACTATTTAAAAAATGATGAGTCCTTTTGCTATAGTTTTTTTTGAGAATTTTTTTATCGTCTTTGTGTTTCATCTAAATCGGCTTGCAAGGATAAGTCTGTCGCTTTATTCTTCTGTGCACTTATTTAAATTTTTGTTTTGACAGTAATGAAAAAAATAATAGTTAAATTGGCTCCGACTTTTTCTCCAAAGATTTTGATGATACTTGTGATGAAAGAATTATATAGACTTTATCAAAATTGTATTTTGCCAAAGTTATACTAATAAGTAATAGATATTGAGATTAAAATAATATGTGAAAAACTTGTTGACAATTGAAATTCTTTAAGAAAGTTCTAAACTACAAATATTTTATCACCTTGAAATGAAAATTTAAAATGAATTTATGAAGTATAAACTAATTAACGTTTCTATCCTATTGTGAAAATAAGTCGTGCCATTTTTCAACCCATATTATAATCAAAAGTATATAAAAGATGCTTTTAGCAAACACTGAAATTTCTTTAGTTAAAGCTAGAAAACTTTATAAGTATATATGACGTTGAAATAGTCGATTTATAAAACTAAAAAATTCCTTGGTTGACTCGGTTTATTCTAATCCCCATAAACACGAGTACTTGCATCGTAAAGTGAGAGATGATTCTTAACTTTTACGGTCATAGTTATGGACTAAACTATAACAGATAAAAACATAAATTCCCTGAGAAAGTAAAATATTTTGAAAGTTATTTTTATTGCTGTTCAAACTTCCGTTTAAAAATTTCAATTATTAATGTCATTTATATTTAAATTGTAAAAGCATATGATACAGCTTTTAAACGTAAAAGTAATTTTATGATTATTTCCCGCTTATTTGTCTCATTTTCAAACTAACTTTATTACTTTCATAAATATTCGGCGAATTATTTTCAGAAATTATCATTCAAGCAAGAAAAGAATTTCTAATGAAAAAGAATAGAGCGGGTATAAGCGATGATAATAGGAACGCGTTAACTAGACCGGATATTTCTAGTGGTTCGTAAATATCCTCGTATTTTCCCCGTTGTGTTTCGTTAGTCACCAGGAATCTGTTTGTCTGTTATAATGAAACGAAAATCTTTACGGTCTCGGTGCTTGTAATCCCTATTCAAGTTGACGAATAATTAACGTCACTTAACGTTATTTATTATCACTTTTTACATTATTTCTATAAATTGTTGGATAAAGTTAAATAATTTTTATAATATAAACACGTCAATAGCATTTTGAATGAAGTATTTTTGTATTACAATCACTTCAAATGACTTTAATACATTGGCACTTACAGTCAAGAATCTATTCATATCGCTATGATTGCATTTAATACAAAAGACGAAGTATATAAATCATATCGACATCTGCTATTAGGACAAGGTAAAATAATTTACTTCATTGTCTGCAACCTTGACGTCACATCTTTTAGTAAATGCTTTAAATTTAACGATAATTTACAATTTTTCTCTCAGTATTCTCTTTAGCGTGCTAAGTTGTTAATCAAGACATTATTATGCAAATGTTTGTAAATAATATAATGCAATAATGAATGTTCTGCTTTATATTCTAATGACTTTGATACAATTAAAATGGAATAATTTAAATATTAAAATGTAACAGAATTTCGAACTAAATAATACATCTTTAATGTGTAATTAAAAATTTCACAGAATTTAAGTTTAAGTATAACCAATATTCTTTACTTGTTTACGAAATTATATACATCATTCCTTGAAATCAAAGTGATATACCTATTTTATAAGAAAAACAATTCTTGTTAGAATAACCAGTGACCTACTTTTTTGTACCACGTGTCACATCTATATAACACATCTATAGAATGTGTACAACGTGTTGATCATTAATAATCTCTTTGATCTGTCAAATCTGGAATTTTTCTGATAAAAACTGAAAAATGTAACTTTTTATTCAAAAATATCAATAGGAATTTTAAAATCTAATTTTTAAAAATTTATCTTACAGTAATCGGATTTATGATTTGTTATATTGCATTTTGTTATATTTTCATTGTTATTAAATAAATTAATCATTTTAAAGATTGAAAAATTCGCGGAATAAGATAACTGAAAAATAATCATTTTATAATAAAATAATTTTACACAAATGCTATTCATATTTACATCTAAAAGATTAAAAATTAACCATTATTTCTACTGCAAATTTAATAAACAATTAATCTCTCTTAATTACTGCACCATTTAAAATTTAATATTGCATCGCCATATTTTAACAACAGGGCATCGTACAAAAAGAGGAATACCATACAGTGGAAAAATCCCTTATACACCACATAACCGCGCTATCTCGCTATGCGCACGAAAGATCACGCGACGCGCAAAGCACATCCTCGCGCAAGCAAGCACGATAATTCACACGTGAAATTACGAGCCGGCGACGGCTAATCCATGGCGTTGAGGGGGTGAAAAACTTTAAAGACTCTCCCACGCGCATACAACTTCGCGATATACGCGCATATATAATCCCGGTGTATAACACGAATGTCGCCATGGTGAAAGGGGATTAGAGCTTGCGCTTGCGCCGAGCGTTCATTTGCAAGGATTTTACTTCTTTATTTCGCATAGTATCAAAACCAGGAATATCTCTTCACCCTCTCTTCATACTCTCGCTTAAATCCGCACAAAGGAGCTCGTCGTTTTTTTTCCTGTCATCTTTTTCCTTTATTCTGTCTTTCTCTCTCTTGCTCTCTTGGACTCGTCAATTTTTTTCCGCGGGTCGGATATGAGGGGAGCGAGGGTCTTTGTCAAAATCAATGAGTGATTACCCCGCGCATCGACGGGCTGAGACTGTGGAAAGAGAAAGAGAGAGAGAGAGAGACTCGAGGGGGAACGGTTTGAAAGATATAAAGAGGAAAATCGAGGACAAAGCGAGGAATTGACAGAAATGTATAGAAAGATAGAGTGAGAAAAAGAGCGGAGAATTGATGAGAGGCGAAGAGAGAAAGAGAGAGGGAAATTAGACAGCGACACCAATTTTTTTTCTTTCTTCGCGCTCGTCTTTTTTCTTCATTTCACGGTACGCTACGTTATCGTGGTAAGGGGCAAAAAAAAAGTTATTGTTAATCAGAAGGTCGAAGTCATTATTTTAAAAAAAAAAGTGAGAATTTTATCGCGATCGTTAATTTAAAGAAATGTATGAAACCTTCTTATTTAAGTAGGCAATCACTCGCATTATTAATTAATACTTACACGTGATAATTACATTGATTAAGAAGCAGTATGATTCTCGTTTATTATGAAATAGAAAATCCATGAATGCAATCAAAATTATTTTATGTAACAAGATAGCGATGGATAATTGGCTTAGCGTTGATTAAATAACAAAAGAGAATATTTTTACGTAGTTGAGTAGGTTAAGCCCTTTGCGGTCTGATCTTTAGAGACGAAAACGTTTCAACGTTAATTCCTACTTAATCCTACGTTTCTTTTTCCCACAACTGCCAAAGTTAAAGTTTTATTCGTTCTCTTTTTATGATTCAACTTTGAACAGTATGAACTATTATTTTACTTTTAAAATAAGAAGGTTTTTATTTTTATAAAAGTTGAATACAGGCAAGGCATTTTAATAAACTTTAATTAAAATGCTATACACTGAGTATTCGACAATTTTTTTTTTTTTATTTTTTTTTTTAGTATTCCATCAAACTATTTACATGTATTTACAACGCGTAACATAAAACTTTTATTATAATAAAACTTTTATATAAATATAAAAATATAAATTTACCACACGAAAAGTTTTACATAAAAAAAGGCGTATACATCATGCGGTGTGTATACCTACAGTTAAGTACCTCATTGTGAGATATAGCTAAACTTTAAAAAAATGCTAACTAGGGTAGCTGAAAATTCTTTATGAAACATTTTTTTCTCTAATATTTCTGAAATGAACTAAATAAACTTTTTACCTCTGCAGAATTTTTACATATAAACAAGTTTTTCATATAATAAATCATAAAAAAAAGATTTTCTCCAAACTTCAATAAACAAGTATCACAACATTATCTTCTCATTTTTCTATTTCACAACAAAGCGAAAAATCTCGTATAACCTCTATTTTTCTCATATTTTTGTCTCCCTCGACCACTGTAGAAGGCCTTCCTGCAGAGCAGATCCATCTCGTTGGTGGACATGTACATCGACAACGCGGAGCCCACCGAGAACGTCGGCCAGATCCACTTCAGCCTCGAGTACGACTTCCAGAGCACCACGCTCATTTTGCGCATTATACAGGTGAGAGTAAAAAAAAAAAATAAAACGAGGCACTATTTCCATTTCTTTTTTCCTCTTTTTTTTTTCCTTTTATATTCTCGGGGCCGAAATTTTTTTCATAATACACACGAGCGCGACATTAGGACGTCGCGTATAATCAGCGACGGTATAGCAGTTGCAACGCGCGCGAAAGTGGGTGAAGTGTCGGTTATAAGGCGGATCGTTTATATTTAGATGCGGCCGGCTGGACGTGTCGGAAAGTAGTTTCTCGGAGTTTTGCCGAGTAAGTGCATAGTAGTGTGCGAGACCAGAGCAAGAAACATTTTCGCGGACGCTCGTTGGGGATTTATATGTGGAACCGAGAGATTATGTCATATATATATACACGTTGGACGGTTTAAGATGTAATCGTTATTATCTCGAATTTAATTGCGAGATATTAAAGCGTTTTAAAACTTTCATAAGAATTATATTCAAATATTTGTCGTCGCTAATGTTGATTTAAAAAAATTTTTTCAGTACATACGTGGTTTTTTTGTGATGAATTTTCATTACTTTCGAAACTTTGTATAGAAAGAAATATTACATTTTCCTACGAAGTTTGGTTTAAAACCTTTATACCAGTATATCGGTGTAAGCTAGTTCTATACCTCAAACTTTAGAAAGATAAGGGAAATTTATTCTCTTTTCGATAACATATAGAAAGTTTCCTAAAAACCCCATTTTCGAAAGTTGAATATTTTAAATTTATTAAATACCTAAAATTATCCAAAAGATCTGTGAACCTTATAGCAAATAAATTCATAAATCTTCAAAACGATTTCTTTGAACTCCGTAAAACGGCCAACTACTACTTCTACACCGATATTTCAGGCATTTTTCAAATACGTTTCAGCTGCGAAAGAATAATACTTTATCCAGCATTTATATATATATATATATATATCCAATCCGGTCATCACAGAATATCGAAATGCATCAGCGCGCGTTACGGAATGTCTTTTGTATGCACGCAGAGACTTTCCTATACCGAGGATTCCGAACTTTTTCCTATCGGTACGCCACGTATAATGCGATTCCAAAGTTTTCAATCGGCTCTCGCGCGTCCATCCCCTTTCCCCTACCTTTTTTCTTTTTCATTAAAAAGCACTATAAATCCATACGGTTTCGTGACGTGCGGCTACCGTACGACGAAGAAAAAAGGAAACCGAAGCGGAAAGGCGAATTTCGCCCTCTGGAATTTTTTTCGTGCCGCGCATACTACACAACGTTCAGGGTGAGGAAAAGTATGTGCTCGTGAACCGCGTGGCAGGGGGAGGAGGGGTATGAACGAGTTTTGCGGACGTCGCGACGAGATGGGTATAAGAAGAGGGAGAAATTCTGTATGTATAAGGTAGTGTTTGAAAGTTTGGGTGTATCAACTTTACGAAAAAAAGCAACGAACTGAAAAGACAAATGATTCAATCTGGAGGAATCGAGAGAAGAAAGTTGTCGGGAACGAAAGGTTTTCATGTTGTGGTTTAATTTTACGCTTATTTCGTGGATTATTTTTAAGTCGTTGAATTGTGAAAAGGTAAGGAATGGTAACTTTGTTATATACTTCGGGAGGAAAAGTTGCTAAGCGTATTTTTAAACTATTAACTTTGACATGCAAATTTTTTTTCGCGATTGTAGCAAAGTTAACGTTTGTAACTTTATCACTGAAATGAAAAAACGTTAGTAAAAAAATACGACTAGTTTCCGCAACGTAAAAAATTATTGAATTAATTAAAAGTTGATACATAGCTTGCTATTTTTAAATCCACAGAATTCCATCCCTTTTCACGTATAGCGTATAATATTTTCAAAACGATTTTCCCTTACAAAAAAGCATCTTTTCAAAAACTCCCACGTAACCTACGTTTTCATTTTCTCTTTTACCACAGAAAAATCCAAGCATGACCGATTGTTCACATTCTACCCCCACGATTTTTGCTCAATTCAAAAAACCATTTCGCCTATCGTCGTCGAACTTTCTAGTATACAATCCACACACGTTATACACATACATGTATACACACCTACTCAGTCGTTCCCTCTCGCGTGAGGGTTGAAAATCCCATCGTCGAAAACGCGGTGTGCATTTTTAAAATGTTCCTCCCATATATATATATATATACACACAGGGTTATCCTATATAACGGTCATTCGCTTCCGCAGGGTAAGGACTTGCCAGCGAAGGATCTGTCCGGCACGTCCGATCCTTATGTGAGAGTCACCCTGCTGCCCGACAAGAAGCACCGACTCGAGACGAAGATCAAGAGGAGAACCCTCAATCCACGGTGGAACGAGACATTTTATTTCGAAGGTGATTTTTTTCCTCTTCCTCTACTTTTTTTCTTCTTACTTTTATTATACTGTGCGATGATTTTTTTTCATGTGGTAATAACCCGGTATTTGACTGCCTGCGTAGCTGCAAATGGTATACTGATTACTTATTCACGTCAAGATTTGTTTTCGGCGAGTGTTTAACGTGTTTGCATTTGAATTTTTGATTAAAAAATTTTTTCCTACTTTACTTGTTCTGTCGGCTTGATTTGAATACAAATGTAAGAATGGTTTAAATGTATAGAGAATAGAAGGGAAAAAATGTAGGCAAGATTAAAATTTCAAATCCCCTTTTTTAAACTGTGCTAAGACCGTATTACAATGTAATTTATTCAGTAAAAATTTTAGTATGGTATATATGTCAAGCGCTGTACATTGAGATGACTCCATTACAGTGTTCTTTGCCTACTCGCGTTGTAGCTTTTAGCATATAAAATGTGAATTTTCACGGATATTTTAATAACCAAATGAATGCATAGTATATATAATAATAAATATGACTGTAGTCTGTATTATATTCAGGTAAAGCCATTTTGCGATATTGAGGTAACAGAACGTAGCTGAAAAGAGGTCATAAAAACTTCAGTTTGGTTACGAGAGAAAACCCGATAAGTTTTAACGATGTTGGTAAAGTATTTTATTGTTGGAAGACAGCTAAGCATAGGGACTAATGTAATGGCCTGCAATATACGATTTCGAATTGTCAAACTACCCGACTCCAATTCTAAATCGTTCCTAACAAATTCTATCGGGGTGCATAACTTTCTCTCTTTTAAAATATGCTTTGATTTTAGTTTCCATGAATTTTGAAAAATGGTGCCTGTAGTTATTTATTAATAAAAGTTTATCTTTATTCCGAACAAATAAATACTCTAACACGTAAAAATTTACATTCGCATTTAAAATGACGTAACTACCATTCCTTTAACAACGGTATTTCGTCGAAATTTCATCCAGCAATCGAAATAAAAATCCTATTAACCTATTCAATACCCGCAATCAGCATTGAACTACTTAAGCATTAATCACCAATTAATTCTACGCTCCCATGAGATCATCCGACGTTATACATACCCTTTGTATGAATGAACCTGTCGATCGTATACGGCTAATTAAGCTCCATCCGCCCTTTCTTATCGTTCTCCGGGTAAGGGCTATCGGTCTTGTATGAGACGATAGGGCGGGTCAACGAAAGCTTGCTCGCTGTTGTATAGCGGTAGCAAAGCGGTGTTCCATTGAGGTTTTCCAATTGATCTGTGGAATCAGCAGTTGAGGATTATGTAGCTTGATTGTAACTAATTCCTGTCAATTTTGATTTATTACTTTAGTTTTGTGAATTTTAAGGAGTTTTGTAAATTATTCAAATGCGTTGAATTATAGAGATATGTAAAATAAAATGGAATAACTTTAGAGGAGGTGAATACAAATTTTGATAAAGTATAATCCTTGAGCTTCTCAAAATATCTAGAAGACTTTGCCAACGTGTAGTATAACTTACGTGACACTTTAATTTTACAAAATTTTGCTTAAAATCGATTTTAAACAGCTTTATTAAAAGAAAAAATTTGCCAATTCTGATATACTTTCAATAACTTCATGACTAGTTTGAATGTTTAAAATTAAATTGGGACGATACTTAAAAGAAAATAAAGTGCATGTTTTAACGAATGAAAAAGGCCAACCTCAAAGAGTTAATTGAGTTTCTTCCGTGACTTTATGGCGGCCGTTCGTTGTAATTTCTATTTTATCGCCGAATTGATTTATTCACGTCCTTCATTATGTAATGCGTATTGGGTAATCAAATTGTGGTGTGGCGTACCGCTTACACACTACGGAGATTTCGTCTTTAAATAATCGATAGGCAAAAGCCAAATTGCGGTCAGTTAATGTTCGTCCTACCGTTATTTAAAGAAATTTAACCATGAAAATAAATTCGTCCAATCTTATACTTAATTCTAAATGTAAAATCTTAATAAAAAAAATGTTACAATAAAATTAAAAAAAAATTATCATTTTTACGTACATCCTAAATATACGCAATTTAAAAGCAACAAGATAAAATTTCATAAACGCCCTCAACTCCTTGGCCCGACATTTTATTTTTAACTCAACTCAAGCCCGGTTCATTAATTCAAATGTATTCAGAAAAATCGCATCGGTTATCCTCTCTCTCTCCTTCTTTCTTCCATCTCACTCTACGTGAATACACCCCGAGAAACAAAAGGCAGCTTACGTGCAAAACAAAAAAAAACGGCGCTCTCCCTCTCTTTCTCTCAGAATAAAAAGCCGCTGAGGGAGAGACCGAAACTCACCCTCTGTCTCTCTCTCTCTTCTGCGCGTATAAGCGCGCAAAAAACGAGAAAACCGTTAAGGAAAATACCAGCAGTAATTAGTTAACTATTTGAGCGCTGCTAGCTGTTGAAATAAGCCCAGGCTATACTCTTCTTCCCCGAAAGAGTCTCAAAAGAAAATTAGAAAGGAGACTCTCTCTCTCTTTCCTTCTTCTTGTATACACGCGCAGAGAAAAGACAGCACCCCACCTCCTTTCCTTTATCATCGTCCACGCGCGCGCGCGCGCGCGAAGGAACCTTCAAGAGTCAGAGATTACGGCGTACACAGCTCGGAAGAGAGAGAGAGAGAGAGGGAGAGGGAGACAAGAGACGTGTATAAACGCTGCGGCCTTGACACCTTGTGCGCTTGCTCGCTCGCATTCACCGGCCGTCTGACCGTGCGCAGACATCGACTACTACGACTATAACTGCGTCCTCTCTCTCTCTCTCTCTCTGGTTTGCTCGAGCACCGCAGCTTTTGAAAAAAAGAAGAGAGTCTCACGTCGGTTAGTAGGAGGGAGAAAAAAAAACAAAAAGCGTCGCTAACCTAGTTTGCAAGTTATGCGAATATACGCAAGTAGTTAATATGTATATACACGTACGCGCATGCACGGCAGTGAGTAATTTGTTTACGAAAAAATTTTGTTAAACGCGAACGGTTGAGAATTGCCAATGGTTTTGACGAGCGCGAGTTTGTCAGGGTTGACGGTAAGGTCGAAACGAGGGTTTTGGAAAATTTGTAAATGGTACAACTGTCGGTTAGTTTGTAAAACAATTTTATTTTTTACGGTTTTTTTTGTTTGAGCACGTGTAATGTTTGTTCTAGCTGTGTTATTGATTTTGTGATCAAATATCGACAGAATTGAGGTACATTGAGAGGTTGCCCTTAATTAGATTGCAATACAGTTTTCGAATAATCTGACAATGCATTTTCTGAGTTTAATTAGAAATTTCAGATTCCTCGTGTAATTAGAAAGCTGAAATATTCCAGAGGATGTTACTTAATGTACATTTCCTTCGAACGTATAATCTCGTTATTAAGTAATATGATGTAATAATTTAACCCGAAGAAAAAAAATCTAATTATATACTCTTCGTTTAAAAAAACATTATTTTCGGTAGCACAATATTAAATAACAATAATTAACAATTTCTAATCCGACTAAAATTTAATCTATCAATAAAACTCTTTACCAACCCATTTCTACTGTTTACCAAACTGACCAATCAAAAAAAAACCTTTCCTGAGAAAAAAAGGGAATCACTACCGCCTCAATATTGCAAATTGGCTAACGACCTCCGGAAAACAAAACAAAAAAAAAAGAACGAGCCAGCGCACCCTCGTCCCGAAATCCACTTCGTCTGATAAACAACGAGCTGAATCCTATATACGATCATTTCGAGCCTTTAACACTCCTCGTTTTTGTTATCTCTCTCTCGCTCTCTGTGTTCACAGGCTTCCCCATACAGAAGCTACAGAGCCGTGTGCTCCACCTCCACGTCTTTGACTACGATCGATTCTCGAGGGACGACTCCATAGGGGAGATGTTCCTACCGCTCTGTCAGGTAAGTTAACCATATACCGCACCTCAAGCCACCAAAGTAATTTCATAATCGTTGGTCGGTGACGAACAGCTTCGACGCGTCTGGTTTTATTGCTCGAATTCTACCGAGGGAATTGCGGAGCGGGGGGAGGATGAACGGTTACGAGTGCGACGTGCCGCAGCTGAATAATTTTTTTGCTTGTTAGCGTGTGGAAGCTTTTGTTGCTTGATGCGAGTAGTTATAACGCGAAAAAAAAGAGGAGGCAATGGTTCACGATGAAGTTTTTAATGGGATTTTACAAAGATGAAGTGGGAGAGTTTCGAATGTGTTTCAAGTATTGAGTTATGGTATTTTTTTTAAATAAATGACAAAGAAGCCATTGAAATGTTCGCGTTTCGAATTGTATTATAGAATCTGGAGATTCAATTACGAGTGTTGATTGTTACAATAGACACTTATAATGATAATAATATCACTGTAATCCGATCAACGATGTATCACGTGTATTAAAGCTTGATTAAGCATTCTTTGTGAATCCGTATATATTTACGCATGGTGTAATTTAAAGTAATTCAGAATCCATTCACAATTCTCTGATACTATTAGCAATGTGCAATGTTAATATTCACTCGATTAACATATTTCAATAGGATAGAATTAAAATAGAAGTAATAACGAAATCTCAGTAAATTACGTGAGAGAATTAAAAGTTACATTATAGCTGTCTGTTTACCCTTGATCGCGTTATACGATTCATGTCTCTGCGCGTCAACCAACCGTAAATATACGCGCACGGTCCAACTACACTACTACCAACAACTACATATAGAGCACATGCGCACGTTTTTTCCATTATTAAAGCTCACAGAGACGACGAATCTCGCGTCATCGATTTTTATACGAATATATATATATACACACAGCAGTATGCTCGCTTTAAAAAATTCAATTTTCCATCCCCCAGTGAGCGCGTAAAAATCGTTCCGCTCAACTGCCTCCAGACGCGCGTGTATGTGTGTGTATGTACGTACGGTGTATTTCAATAAATCCGCAAGAGAACGCGACACGGTCCAAGAAGCCGTTGGAATAAAAGAGAATTGCGAGATGGGGAGAGAAACGAAGAGGGAAACGAGAGTATGTGTATAGGTATATATATATGTGTGTACCGCGGGATATTCGTTTTTAACGGGCGACTGATGGAATTGGTATAAGTATATAGAACGGAGGGTGCTTAGAAATGTGACGTACTGCGGTGTGAGAACCGCGACCTTGGGATTTCAGGGGAGTGAAGAAATGTGATGATTATTGGATGAAATATGATCTGAATGTTTCATGAAAGTAAGACGTTTCTGTAAATTTATAGGAAGCGTTATGATTTGCATTAGGAAGTGGTTCTCACTTTTATTTTTTTTTCTGTTAAATTTCGAGCTGTGTGTTTGGTAATGATAAACGTGAATGTCTTGAAAGTAGAAGTAATTCTATTTGAATTGTGACTCAAAATTTCGTTTCAGTGATAATCTTCAACGTATGTCGAATTTTATTCAATTTTACGCAACGTTTTTATTTAAAACATCAATATTCATTTTTGTTATTACATTTCCATATTCTATATCTGTTATTTTGGTTCAATTTTATAGAAAAAGCACATCGAGTCGTTAGTCAACAGCAATATTAAAATTGTTCTCTATGCAAAGATTTTCATTTAATTATTAAACAATAAACTAATATTCCATACAATAATTATATTTTAATTCTAAAAAGAATAGAGATTCATAGAAATTGATGATACAAATTCTTTCAAAATTAATACTAAAATGTAAATAATATAGTTAACATTATTTAGGATTACAAGATAGAGTTCCAAACCATAAACAGATAAATTGTTTCATTTCAAGCTTCTAAGTCCATTTGTACAGTAGCAATGTATACATCGCAAAAAAAACGCACGACAACGAAACCTAAAATTCACAAAATTACGTCGGGAAACCACGTTTTCTCAAAAGAAAAACGAATATAGAATGTGAACTGAAAAAAAAGACGTAAAGCAAACAGGAGCATCTATATATCATATACCCATCAGTCCGTCACTCATGTGTCACCCGTGTCGAGACGCGCGTGTGCGTGCACGTATACATATAAACATGTAATTGGATCTGTCTCAGGTCGATCTCTCGGAGAAGCCGTCGTTCTGGAAGGCCCTGAAGCCACCAGCGAAGGACAAGTGCGGCGAGCTTCTATGCTCGTTGTGCTACCATCCGAGCAATTCCAAGCTCACGCTGACGCTGCTCAAGGCGCGGAACCTCAAGGCCAAGGACATCAACGGCAAGTCAGGTGAGTGTGTGTCACTTTGTCTCTCTCCATACATGTATATATATACATCCGTATACGTCTATGCCGGAAGAAGAGACGTAGAAACAAAGGGGACTCGAGGTGGGAGCAAAAAGAAAAAAAAATAATAATAACGTACCGACGGTCGATAGCTTCCGCAATGGATGCCTATAGTCTAGGTATCGAGATTAAAAAGCCTCGCGGGAGGAAAAGCGCTGTTTTTTTTACTCTCAGAGTTGTGCCTTTGTTTTCGAGCCGCGAGGAAGAGAGGATGAATCGAGAATGCGCGCACTCGCGCGCGTGAGAAAAGTTTTACTAGAGAGAGAGAGAGAGAGAGAGAGAGAGCTGCATAATGGTTGCGAGAGAGGTTTGATTAAATTGCGTTAGCGCCGCGTGGCAACGCGCTAAAAATGGCGATCGATCCTGGTAGAGCCGAGGGAGAAAGCTTCTCTTCCATACAAGTGGGAGGGGAGTATTGAGAGAATAAGGGGGGTTGGGTTTGCATTTGCTTGTTTTTTTCGAGAGGTGAATTGCAGGACGTTGATGGAAAAATGCGGATTTATTCGGGAAATAATGAAGTTGGTTAATAAAAGCAGCTCGTCAGGGGGAATAAGGTATTTGTAAATTGGCAGGTAGCTGCGGGATGGTTGAAATTCGATTGGAAATGGGGTAGAGTACGAAGGTTGTATTTGATTTAATTTTATTTATTGGACTTTGGTTATTAGCTACATTTCTTTTTTCATTGAGGGACTTTGATATGATTTTATTAATTGAATGGATTGATATAGACGTGGTGTTTAGTCTTTTAAAATTTTGGTAGTTTTATTAAAAAATATATGTTTGCATAAACTATTATTTTTTATCATATTTCATAGAATGATGAAACTGCAAGTTTCCTTCTCAGAAATAAGACGTACATATTTTGTTAAATAAGCAGTTATCGCGTGATTTTAGTGATTTCAATTACATGTAAAAGTATCTCGGTTGCGGTAAAATTCTGTTACAGATAAAAACATTCCAGTAAGTAAAAGCAAGCAAACTTTCCCAACAATTTTTCTTTTTTTTTTTGCTGTTCTCGCGTTTGAAATTGCAAGATACGTTTTCCCGACAAGATTTTCGCAGCAACGTCGTATAATAATCAGAGCTTCTTATCTTTCAGTATAATGATAAACTGTTGATGCTCACACCCGCGTGATTGCGCAATAAATTCGCTGAATAAATTTACATTATCTACATGCCGATAAACTAAACTTCATTATACACGTGGATTAAGTTCGCATACACTTGACACGCGTGCGCACAAGATTCCGTCGTTCGCTCGTCCTCGCTTTATTACTATCTTCGAAATCTCCTTGCACTATTTGGGGAGGAAAAATTTATACACCGTGTGCTGGTGATTTTCTCGAATTACACAATATTTTCCCCTCTCCTGTTGGCCGTTCTTCCTTCGAAGAAGAGGAAGATTTCTACGATAGGAAGATACGATATTATAAGAAGGGAACATCATACCGCTTCATTCAAAATTTCCCTTCACTTCTTGCTGGCATGTGTAATATAGGGGAACGGAAATTGAGGTGATTTCTCTTAATCTGGAAATTTCAGTGGTCTGCGTATCTATTAAATTCATGCATATGCTTCAAGATCTTTATTATATATTGCCAGAGGATAAACGAGTCAAATAGAATTTTCGAAAAATAAAGTACAATATATAACATACCTAATTTAAAAGTAAAATATGGTATACAGTTTTTAAAGTTAAAATCTTTATAGTGTAACATGGTTCTATTTTACTTTAAATTTACGATTCAGTTTCACGAACCTACGAAAATAAGAATTTTATAAATTCAAAATTTAATAAATAAATTGAGAAAAATGATGTATTAAAAATTACTATAATACATAGTAACGTCGAGACATACTTGCAATTACTTACTATATGTATTATAGTAATTTTTAATACATCATTTTTTTCACTGTAATAAAGCAGTCGTTGATCTGTGATGTTTGCATTCCCAATACGGAAAAAAAATTCTTTCCCATAAATTTTAAGCTCCATCCTCGCGTGATACACACGTGCACATCTTGAATAAACACGATTTACTATAGCTCAAACGCAACCAAACCCCGATGGTTATATATACGATCGAAGGAAAAAAGTTATCTCGTCTTCAAATCACGTATCCTATATACCCTGCAGCCTATATAACCCGTGTCCGACTATAAAAAAAAAAAAAAAATTTCCGGAACCTATTTCCTTTCATACATATGACGAACGAATTTTCACCTTATTAATAACTTTCGTCCATACTCGCAGATCCATATGTGAAGGTCTGGCTGCAATTCGGCGACAAGAGGCACGCAAAACGCAAGACGCCGATCTTCAAGTGCACTCTCAACCCTATCTTCAACGAGGCGTTCGAGTTCGATGTCCCTTGGGAAAGGATAAGGGAATGCTCGCTCGACGTCATGGTCATGGACTTCGATAATATCGGCCGGAACGAGCTCATCGGACGCATTCTCCTAGCAGGTATGTACACACACATATAAGCTATTGTTATCAGGATCACTCTTAGTATCGACTGTTTGGGAAGGGAATGGATATTGGAAAAAGATGGGTGGAGATGTTCGGAGGGTATATAGTAAGGGAAAAATTAAGTTCACGAGGAAGCTGATTTCGGAGAGTTGGCTTGGTCGAACGGTGGATCGAGCAGTTGATGAGATTGCGATTGATGAAGTAAGAAGGGCATAAAAACAAAGGGGATTGTTGTATGACAAGATTTTGCTCTATTGCGTTACAGCTCTTTCAATATTGGGAGAAAATGTGTTTTCGTATTTACAGAAAGTTAATGGAAAATCGGAATGGAATAAAAAGCTTTCAAGAATTAAAATGTAAAAATTATAATTAAGATACTTGTAAAAATGTATATTTTAAATTTTCTTTGCATAATTTTGGAATTTTTAATTTATTTTATCATACTTTAGTTCGCTGAATACAATTGTCATCGATTGGACAAAGTTTGAAATATTTATCACATACAATGGAAAATTCATGACTAGAAAGCCCACATATTTAAATAAAGGACATCTGAATTTCCTGGCCAAAAAAGTTTGTTGATGCAGTAAATTAAAAGTTCGGAACTTTGTTTTCACAAAAAATTATAGAAAATTATTCAATTAATAAAAAAGTATTATTTATTCTTGACAAGTACAATTAATTTAAGACTGAGCAAAATAAAGCAGGTAAAAATATAAATATGCTTTTTTTTATCCTATTGAAGTCTTTGTAACAAAGCGAGTTGAAAGATAAACTAGGGCAACAGTGATTTTCTGTTACGAAATACGACGGCTCACTTTAATCCAAATGAAATAACATTAATGATTATTTGCTGTATAAAGGGAATCGTAAGAATAAAACGTCAGTCATTTAGTCAGAGATGTTAATTTGTTTTAATTTTTTTTTTATTACCCCAAGACATTTGAATTTTTATCGTTCTTTAAACAATTTTTCTTAGCAAATTTCTTCGTTACCATTCAAGCCCATATACATTAATAAAAGCATCTTCAAAATCTGAAAATCGATTCCGATTGCCGTGCGGAGTTTTACTCCTATATATTTCTTCGACGCGTTTTACTTCAGTCGAAAGGGGAAAGAGAAGGGAAAACAAAAGGCGTCGCTCTCCGTGTCCGGCGCGCGAGTTTCATCATTCACGTCAGGCCGAAGTTAAAATTTATGGCGAGCAACAGTGTTTCCCCCGATACTTACTCTCGGGAACACGAAACTCGCAACTTTTTCCTTCGCTTGAGCGGAAGAAAGAGAGAAAGATGAAAAAAAAAGAAGAAACTCGCGTGAAATGAATTATTCCATGATAAATCATCGTACACACGGTGGAATAATTGGAAAATCGGACTGTAAAAAGGGGGGCAAAAATGTTTTTCATTTGTATGTTCGCGGAAGTAATTTCACGCGTTATCAGACTACGTGTTGAAAGAGGGAGAAAGAGCGAGCTCATATCCGAAATTTCATTTCTAAGTAGATTTTTCTGCTTTTAATATAAGAAAGATATTCGAACGTTTTCCAACATCAGCATCTACTCGAAATTCTCAAGAGTTTGCTAGGTTTTCGATTCGATTTTTGCGAATTTAAATATATGTGTCTATAGCTTTCAGTTGAAAAATCCAATATCTTTTTGAATATATTAAATTCCTGGATAAAAGGGACAGTAAAGATGGATATCTAAAATTAAATCTTCTCTTATGTAATATCACTTGACCCTGCTCAACGATCTAACAAGCATAATCAGAAAGTGTTTTACTTGTTGAAACTGAAGTTCTCGACTTGAACCTCTTTTTTTTATTTGAAGTTGCAAACAAGCCATTTGAGCGTACATCGTAACAGGAAGTAAATTATCTTGAAGAAATCCAATGTTTAATATCGTAAAGCTATCAATTTTACTGCAATATGAAAAATACTCATAAAACCTTTTATAGACATTTGAAAATTGTCAGATTATTTCTTGCCAATAAATAGAAGTTCGCAATGAAGTTTTCCGTGAAATCCGTAATAAAAGATTTCATTGATTTTTACGCCAGATTACTATTATTACGCTGTTTTTACAGTAATAATAAAAGTATTATACTATTGTACACTGCACACAAAGATAAGAAAAGAAATGAGTTCCCTCGCAATTAAATTCCTTATAAAATCACGACGTATACCTAAAAATGTATCTATATATATATACACGTATAAAGCACACGAGCTTTTATTCTATGAACCCTTATAGAGCCCGCACTAAAATGTCTCCTCCCGATTAACGAGGTCACGATATAATTTTCCGATAATTTTCCGCGAGAGCACGACAATTTAGCCTCCTGCAAAGGAAGAGCTCGAAGCTGAATACACGCGCCAGGCGTGAGAGAAGTTTAAACGCGAGAGATAAAAAAACCCAAGACGTACCGGCACGCTTCGCGAGCGAGATGCGATGAGCGAGAAGAGAAAGAAAGAGAAGAAGAAAAAAAGAAGAAAAAAAACGCGTGAGAGATTTTTTCCAGGGCATTTCGTCATTTACGTCCTCGAGGAGGAAGCGTGAGGTAAAAAAGAAAGAGAAGAAGTCTAGAATGAGAAGCACGAGAGTTCAAACTTACGGCGAGTGTCCCCTTGATAGCGGCGAAAGCACAAACAAAGCTTGGCCACAGCAGCGACGGTTGTGTCATCCTTCGTCATCCTCATTACGTGGCCGACCGAGTGAGACTCCCCCCCCCCCCGCCGGGGGCACAGCCCCCCTAGTTTTACAATACTTACACAGCTAGCTTAGCTACGATC
>JAWWEQ010000001.1:32502666-32515995 GCA_035583055.1 Torymus tubicola
GTGGGCGACCGAGTGAGACTCCCCCCCCCCCCCGACGCGAGAGGAAGACGAACTGAAAAGAGCGCGAGAAAGTGGAACTCGAGAGAAAATGTATATATATATATATGTGTATATGTGCGAAATAAAGGAGAAGAAGAGGAGAACGAACGCTACTGGAGGATGTGTGCGTGAGCACAAGACCGAGAAAGAGTGAAATTAAATGTGAGTGGGAGGAAGAGAAAGAGAGAGAGAGTGAACAAGGAGAAAGGGGTGAAAGAGCGAAAATAGAGAAAAATGTGCGATAAAGTGACAGAAAGTGGAATGGAAGGTAGAGAGGGGTGAGCGAGAAAAAGTGACTGTAAGTGGAACAAAGAAATCGTGGAGATATGTGTGTGCGTCTGTCTCCACATATATGCAGAGGAACGCGTATTTACTCTACAAGTGCCTCTCTCTCTCTCTCTCTCTCTCTCTCTCTCTCTCTCTCTCTCTCTCTACTCCACATAGATACATACGCATACATACATACATACATACACCTATACATACGTTGAGAGTTTGAGGGCCAGTAGAGCGCGTGCGCGTCTCCGCGTCATTTCGGTTCGCGGGACACGCAAAGAGCGCGAGACTAGGGCGAGAGGGAAAGGCGAAGAGGAGAGGGTAAGGATAGTATAGAGAAAAAAAAGTAAGAGCCAGAGCTCGAGCAGCTTCTACCCGGGGTTATTTACAGGAGAGAGAGAGAGAGAGAGCAAGCGAGAAGGAGAGAAGATTTTCAGCTCGAAAGAACGCGCCTTAGAAAACCGCCCCGTTTTCGCGTCACGCAGCCTTGACGAAGGCGCGCTAGTGAAAAATGCGCTTTTACGCGAGCACCTGACTATATAGTATAGCTATATACAGAGGGATAATTTTCGGCTCGTGTATATAATGAATCGGATTTTGGGGGTATGTGCTGGCCTCTGTCGGATAAACGTGGAAGGAGAGGGTGCGACGACGCGCGCGACGGTATGTGGTATATAAAGCTCTGAAGGGAAGGTTATTTTTGACGTTGCCGTCGATCGTTAGTAGAAGGGATTAACTTTTCCCGAAAAACTGTCGATGTGCGTACTTTTTTTTTTTTGCTCGACTATGGGACAAGGACATGAAGACTCGCTGGTTTGACGGTTTTCTGGGGATTCGTTAGGAGAAGGGATTAAGTACGTTTTTTATTGGAGGACGTACACACATATATATATATTACCCACACGTAGATATATTGAAGTAGATGATTTTATACGAAGAAAAAATAGAAGTTTACAAAGTTCTGAAGGGCGTGTGGTTATGCTGGGAAGTTTCGCGAATATGTTTAGGATAAAAAATTGAGGACGTTGGATTAGTGAAGTTCAGTATTACGAATATAGTTTACAAAAATAGCTGGAATTTTCATGTTGCTATTTTGCAGAGCAAAATTTCGCGACAAATGTTTTATTTATTTTCTATTAATCTATATACAGGGCGATATAAATTTTTTAATAAAGTTTAATACAGCTTTTTAATCTCGTGATAAAACGCTCTCTTTTAATATTTTCCACCCGCGTTCACGAGAGATGATTTCATCAGATTAATCGTAGCGAATAAATATATATTAAAATGCGACTCAATTATACTGATTGCAGCAACAGTAACAAAACACAGAGAGAGAGAGAGAGGGGGGAGAAAGCAAAACGACAACGAGATAGCACAATTTGCAATTTTCAAATTAGGTCGTCATTATGTGAATTTCCGCGAATTTCCCGTGTCAACATTCCTTTCGCCTGTTCATTCTGTTGTTATCGGTATACGTATATCCTTGTTAACGTAAATATAACGTCGTATGCAACTGCTCTTCATACGATAATATATACCCAAAACATTTTAATTATCGTACGTTACGAAACACTCTTCACCCTCCATAAAAAAATATAGCAACGAGATTCATCCTAGCGTGAAAATGCGCGTTATTCAGTAACTGCACATAACACAAACTATTTAATCCCAAGACAGCGGCAGGCCAATTTCGATTTTGATTTTCTAATAAGCTACTGCTGTGGCTACGCTGAGGCTAGAATATATATAGCGTGTGATAGTAACGTCTATAATCAATAGGGGAAAGGGCAGTCGATAATTAGATTCAATTAGAGCTTATATACATACCGATAAGACTGAACGCTCTAATCGTGTAGTTTTTTTATATCTATTACATGCTCGAGCTATTGTATAAGGTGACATACGGAATAATAGGGACATTTATTGCGGATCAGTAAAGCGATAGAGGTTTGAGATGCGTGTAATGTACGTTGTGACCTTGATGATGACAATTATTATTTGCCATTGCCATAATAATGAAGATTAATGATGTTTATAAGGGAGATAATCGTGACAATAAGAGATTATATCGGTCTATTGTTGAGTTCAACGCTGTTCAGGTCATCATAAAAGATATTGTTTAGATACTTGAATTAGTTTTCGGTAGAATGACTAAATTTTATTCAGTAATTCTCTGTGAAACATTCTAAACATTTGATTCAATAACTTATCTTTTACTCCTAGCAATTAACAGTTACGATCTAGATTCAGCCTTTCCTTCATTTTCCACTTGTACATAAACATTCTTAAATGATACTACCACTTTATTGCAACCTTCACTTCCTCCTCGATTCCAAAGACAAACTTAAACATTCCACTACCCCGATTACACCTCGTAACAACAATGTGTCAAAAGATAACGTGGCATAACAACGACCGTGACGATAATGAAAACAGCCACAATAATCATAAAACCGATCATATAACCGTACCTTTCCATCCCTCTCAAAACAAAAAATCCTTTCTTTCGTCCAACTCCGATAACGTAACTTGGCTTCTATACCCCATTCAGCTCTCCCATACGTATATATATATATAAACTCTTAACTAACCGCTACGTGTTAAACTTTCCAGGTAAAAACGGCAGCGGGGCAAGCGAGACGAAGCACTGGCAGGATATGATAACGAAGCCAAGGCAGACGATCGTCCAGTGGCACCGTCTCAAGCCTGAATAAGGCGTCTTCTCTACCCCTTCGGTCTCGACGATAATGGAGAGAAAGAGAGATAGATAGAGAGGAAGAAGAAGAAGAGAGAAAGGGTGAAGAACAGTTCTCGCTATACGCGGCGGACGATGATTGAAGATAAGGATACGTCTGCCTCTCCGTGCAGGAGAGAGAAATTGAGAAGAAGAAAAAGAAGAAGAGACCGGTCATACTTCCCGGTGCACCCTATATGATGATGTTGATAATGATGATTATGATGATGATGATGAGAAAAAAAAATTACAGCCCCCCCCCCTCCCCCACTGTCGCGATCTCACCCCCCTCCCCTGCCCGAGGAGTCCGAAGTATTATTATTACTATTATTATTATTATTATTGTATCATGTTGTTACCTAGTTTCTTTAGTTCTGCGTGATATTGTGATGATATGATGATGATTATGATATAAATATATCGTGCGGTTAGCGTGATGATATGGGCTGGTTGATGCTAAATTCTTATAGAGCTGACGATGACACCTAGTTTATGTTAAATTTATGTACATTGTAATGTCAAAGCGATGGACATAAAGAACCGTGGATTATGTCGTTTCTATTTTTTTTTGCTTTTCGTTTCGAAAATTAAAATAAAAAAATGAACCGTTTTTCCCGTGTCATCGATTTTACGTTTTTGAAAATTATTGTCAATTATCTAATCTCTGTTTAGTGTAACAGACGTACGACATTAAAGAAAAAAAAAGAATAAACATGATATAAATGAATATATAATTACCAAAAAAAAAACAACCTTGTTTCTATAACGTGCAATGTTACATAGATACTTGACTGTTCGTACAATAAGTAGCTTTCGTAAAAAACGAGTTACGAGAAAACTTAAAAAGCAGAAGAGAGATTTAAAAAAAAATAAAATAAAAGAACCATCGACTTTTCATAGCTGTTTAGCATTGGCCATCCCATGGTGACACACGTTACATAACATACAAAACAAATAACAAAAAAAAAAAAGAAAAAATAACAAATGATAATATAATATATATATTATAAACGAGACGCAAGCGTGATATACGTTGTAATCCAGAATTTGTTGCGCTGACATACATGAAAAAAAAAATAATCTAATTATTAAGGGTAAACCATTAAATGAAATAAAAAAAAAAATAAGCGATCAGAGCCGGCTAATTGTATAAGAGTTTGCGCCTACTGTGGGTAGTGTACCGAGGCTTCGTTAATATAATATATATATATCCCCCCCCCCCCCTCTTTTGCGTTATTTTTCCCATAATTGTAACCGTTTATATATGATACATAATAATATATATATATATATAAATATATATATTATTTGTCGTACAGCTGCTAACAGCGCTGTTAACCGTCGATTCATTCTTATATTACTGTTATTATTAAATACGATCCTTTACACTTAGACAAAAACAAAAAAAAAACATTTAAGAAAAAACCGTTGTTAAGTAATGAGAAGTAATACAGAGAAGCGAAGAAAAAAAATGATCGATTATTTTTTTAAAAAGCGAGCGACGATTAGCTCGCCCTTGGGCATCTTAACTCGGGGATGATCGCGGATTTATCATTATTATTATAAAAAAAAAAGATGTCTCGACGGGTATGATGAAATTATAATAGTCGTTTGTAAAACTCGTTGTGGCGGTAAAAGCAGTGAGTGTGCTGGATATGCGGCGGTCACATGGTGATTACTTTTGCTATAACATACATACATATGTATACAGATATGTACACGTATACATACATATATTACATACACACACAAAGACAGACATATGTACACATGAACCACACACATAGTAGTAATTATACTTTTGTAAATTAGCGACTGTAGCGTGTAACGAGACAACACAAAAAAAACGAGGCGATATATTATATGCGGTTTCGAAGGAGACGATCAGTGATCATCAAGTGCAGGATATATATGTATCCTGATGTCGCGTACGTGCTGTTAAGTGTATATATATATTATATATATACGGATTGACTTTGACAGTCTGGCAGGTCGGACTTTAATTGCGCCGAGAAATCGGGTGAATAAACGCGTATTATGATGTGGATCGAGAGCGAAAGAGAGAGAGAGAGAGAGAAAGAATGGAAGATGCGTCAACGTGTGAGGTACCGAGATGATTTTTTCGACAAATTGCGCAATACGACGCACAACTCACCGTCAATTTAACCTTGACTTTTCTAACGTCATCGTCACGCCGGTCTATACATTGATTGTGAAAGCGTTTTCTCGGTGATAAATAATAAGTGTATACAAGCCTCGTTTTACGGCGTCGCGACACGATGCGAGACGATAAGATGATGAAGAAGTATATTAACTTTTGTTTGGTGTTTTAGCTCGATAAAATGAATGAAAATAATGTATTTTTAGTCGAGTAAATATTATTGCTCTCGTGTTTATTGAAAATTCTGCTTAACAATAAAGATGACACTTATTGGTGCCAAATGGTTATAAATATATTTTATTTTTTTAAAAGCAAGCTAATTTTTTTTTTCTTCTTATTCTCGAAACGAAATATCATTTCTATTTTAAATAGAATGAGGAATTTAATTCGTCAAACTTGTGGAATACTCGCACTAGGTGGAGAGAGAAAGAGAGAGAGAGAGAGAGAGAAAGAGGGAGAGAGAAAGAAAACCGTAATGAAACCCATCACAACAAAAGGTGTTCGAGAGCGAGAAAAGTCATTTGGTGACAATGGAAAACTGTTTTCAACGAGCTGCGCAGATGTCCTATTGTCTCGCATTGTGTAACGAGCTTCAAAGGCGTTTGTTTATTTGCGCTTCCACGACACCGTCGATGACGACGATGACGACGACGGCGGTAGCGTCACGTCCTCCTACTCCCTCATTTCATTTTCACCTGCGTTCGTTTCATTTAACGATCGGTGAACAACCACCTATTTGAACAAAAGCAACCGTTTTACAAGTGAAGTATATTACGTTATATACGACAAAGAAAAAAAAACTGATGAAAAAAAATTCATAAAAAAAAACACAAACAAGTATAAAAAATTATACAAGTATATATATATACATGAAAATATATACGATCGAGGCCAATTATATATGGAAAAGACGAAAAAAAAAACTGTCACACCGCGGGTTGGCGGAGCTTAATGATGAGTCGTAGAAAAAGCGAGAAACAGACGATAAGGGAAGAGAAATTCGAGGATGCCTCTAAATACACGCGAAACTTACGTATATAGAATCGTTGTGTCTGAGTGTGTGATCGGTGCGAGTTGGGAGACGCGAATACGACGAGAAATGCGAGGAGAATAAATATAATGACAAACGAACTAAACGAACAAGAAATAAAAAAAAACGGATTAACTTATTCCACGTACGAATATAATTGCAGGCGGAACGACTATTTTCGACGGAACTCTTTTTATATACCACAGAAAAGAACGAAGAAAATACTACAAAAAATCGATATGCAAAAAAAAGGAGGAGGAGAGTGTAGAGAAAGAGGAGCTGAGTTTTCAACGGGACGCTGTTTTTGCACTTTCCTGCTAGAATATATAAGGTTCGATGCAGAGGCGACGTACCTTGAACGACGAAAAGTTGAAGCAAAAAAAAAAAGAAAGACATTACATACACATACGCGCAAAAAACTAACGTATCTTCTAATATCGATTGTGATCGGTGTACCTTATTAAACAAACTAACACACACCCATACATTATAATAATAATAAACGACGCTTGCTGAAATGAATAAAAAAAAACACTGTGAAACCCGTAGATAACGGTTATAATTGAAAAAAAATAAATCTATAGTAGTCGACTCGGTAGTTTGCTGTTGTTAACAATAAATGAATTATAACGAAGAATAATAAAACCTAATAAATAAATAAATGATAACGAGTGAGCGCGAGATAACGAGAGATAACTATACTATTCCCACACGCGAGGACCGTCCGATGCTTGCGCGCGGACAATGTACTTAAGTATATAATATCCGTAGACAACACATACACGATATACTCGTGGAGATCATGTGCCACGCGCGCGCTCGAATATTATTATCCAAAACAAGAAAGACAATGAAAGTGATTTCGTTCTATATAAGTATATAGTCGCCGCGTAAGTTATGTTGGTTGGCGAGGAACCGTATATATATACATTTTTATTTTCCTTATCCTTTGACAAAGTTTCAAAGGTTTTCATTGCCGGTTATTATAATCTATACATAGAAAAGTTATGTAAAGTACACGTCAAATAATATTTTTTTGTTTTTTTCTATAACGAAGGAAAGAAATAAAAAAACTCTGAACACACGCTCAACCACGATAACCAAAAAGCCATTGCCATAAATGCGAGTATAAAACGATAGAAGAAGAAAAAGAAGAAACGTATATAAGCGCGCCAATCAATCGCAAGTTCCATCCGCGTGTAACCGCATAGCTTCGTAGCTTTCCTCAATACAAAACCGATTCGAGCTACGAGCAAAATGATCCTATCAATTTTTATCGGGCTACTCCTCCAAGGTATTGACTCTCTGTTTCTCTCTCTCTCTCTCTCTCTTTACCTTCTTTTCCCAACTCCTCGTGGAATCGCCGCAGCGTGAAATTGAAAAGTTCCCTAGACACCGGCGTACGCTGCAACATCGACAACAATAAGGACGCCGATCAATCTCTAGTGTACAGTGCACGCGCGATCGATAATTCACTACGTATACACGCGGGTATACAATGGAGGGTTTAGCGCGATCGAACGGCTTGTATATTAAGAAATTAAATTACACGCTGAGGTAAAGGGAATGGAAGAAGGGGAAAGACTTTCTTCCGCGATGGTGTGTTTTTCTTTTTTATTTTTTTTGTTAAAGGAGTCGTTGATCCTTTGAGGGAAAGAGTAATCGGATTGAAAAGAGATGGATAGTGGAGGTAAAGGTTATTCTGACGGATGTAATTGAGGATTTGTTTGGATGATTAGTTTATTGAAATTTTCTTTTCTTGATCTAATCGATATCTTTTATCACTGCATTCTTTATTTTCGGAGGTAAATTGATATATATCGTATTTGGCGTCGTTTTAAATTGTATATTGATCCTTTATAATTAAAAAGAAATAAAATGATACATCTCACGCGTAGTACTTTCATTACCGTTTACATTCAATTATCGCGTTAATTCAGTTCCAACAAACAGAATCAGAATCAAAATCATGCGTTACGGTAGTTTCCTTCGTGTTTCCTTAGTTCTATGTATAATAACCAGGGCCCCAACGTCAACCCAACAAGCTTGCAACTTGAGGGCAAACCCGATTACATCGGGTCAAAGGGTTCACGTCCCTATTACCGTCTCTCATTACATCCACGTAGCTTCCAAATTTCATTTTTCACTCGCCTGTGCGTCCCTTTCTGTCAAAGGCTAAGTTTCAGTTACACAAAGGCGAAAACACGAGAGTTAGAGAGAGAGAGAGGGATACACACATATGCAATAGGGATACACACATCAAACGATGCAAATATAACATAGTCGGTGTACTCAAACACGTGTACACGCGTACGTATGTGCGAGTATAATGTTTGCGATCAAACAAGATGCTATAAGCGCGTATAGGGCTAATTAATCCTAGCGTTATTCTAGACGCGTGTATAAACCAACGTCGCGCATGCCTCGCTATACGGCTATACATATATAGTGATAGTGCGGTGGTACGAGCAAGCGTTATTGTTTAATGCTGTGTCTACAAGCTGCTGAGTGGGTTGTGAGTTATATAGATAGGTGGAAGGGGGATGAGCGAGGAGGTGGACGAAGACTGGGTAAATAGCGCGAAGCTCCTTGCAGATTTATGGAAATCATTAAGATTATTATACCGTTGGCCAATGTACTACAATTTGATTTCGATTATTGAAGGTGAATTTACATTTGATAAGATTTTTATGATAATATGGTTAAAATTTTACGATTATTAGCGATTATTGTATAGAGGAAAAATAAACGAAATATAGATAAAGTAGAAATTTATTTAATATATGGATTTCCAAAGAGAAACTTTTGCAAAAGAATGAGCAAAGCTAAACATGTACTTATATCGAGGAAAATTGCTTGCTCTTATATATAGTAATGTGTTAACTCAGCGGATGCAGGCAGCTTTGTGGACACAAGTTGAATGCTCGTATATAATCGGCAAATGTTTGCGCGTACGAAAATTACAATTTTCCGTTAAAGTCAATCCCCCCTTTCGAAAATTCAGGACACACGTGCACGATGCTTCGTTAAACTAATTTATACAGTAGAACGATAGTATATATAATTAAAAGCTGCTTATTGTTTGGTAAACTTGCTAAATCATTATTTGAACGAAAATTCCGAAAAAGGCCATCCCACCTGTTTCTCGATCGATATTAGTAGGGTAACCTAAAAAGATACTTATATGCCAAAAGTATATCATCTCACGTTTCTCCAGACGATTCGTCTGCTCATTACACGTAACGCGCGTGTGTCAAATATTGCCGAAATCTGTGTATAAACACCTGTTCAAACAGTGCGATGAGAGTGTGTCATAGAAATACACGCGGAGAAGGAAAACCGTGGGGAGTCTCGAGATAAATTCTGTTTTTCATATCTGCCCGAGCTTGAAATCGTTTTATTGAGGAATGCGCGGTGCGGTAATGATTACATGGTCGTTAAAAAAACAAAGAAACCTGTTTTCTACGCGAATTAATCCAAACAAAAAAAAAAAAAAAAAAAACAGAAGAAGTCCTATAAAAGAACATTCAACGTGCTTATCGAAGTGATTATGTAATAATCTTTTGTTAATATTGAATGTTACATAAATCAGACGAAAAAAACTGAGTTTAGCTATGTAAATAATTAATCGGGTAAACAATTTAGTGGAAAAAAAAACGATGAGAGCGCAGAAGATTAAACTAACAAATATGTTGCT
This sequence comes from Torymus tubicola, assembly GCA_035583055.1. NCBI lineage: Eukaryota > Metazoa > Arthropoda > Insecta > Hymenoptera > Torymidae > Torymus > Torymus tubicola. Next base: position 32,512,607 of record JAWWEQ010000001.1, read on the forward strand.
AACGTCGATCTTATCGGATGATTTCGGGCTTGAGAACAAAGCAAGCAATTAAACGTTATATATACACATAAGTTGACAGAAGTTCTAATTGAAATAATAAAATTTTGTAATAAATATCAAGATTTTCTTAATGACTAAGAAAATTAATCGATTACACCATTTGTTTCGTTTCATTGCCAAATAAAACAGTCACTTGCTGTTTGTACAACCAGCGGGAATAGAAGGAAAAATGAAGGAAAAAAACAAACTTTCTACGGTAGCACTCTTCCGATATAAGGAAACAAGACTTGTTGCGCTAGTCAAACTCGCGAATTTATCTTGCGTACAATTCGAGTCCGAAGTAGAAAAGTAGTAGAAAAAAATTAATTCTATAAAAGGTGCTTTAGTTAGTTCAAGGTTTCTCGCAATTGTTGATATTGTTTATATGAGAAAGTCTATAAAACAGAGTTTAAATTAATTCGTTTTTAAATTACCTAAATATTCTATTGACCGAGAAAGATATTTTAAAGTATGTTGTGACGGTAATTTTCTTTATTATGACAAGTTGACATATAAATATATATTGTATCTGTTTTAGACGACGTAGAAAAAAAAGCGAACGGAGAGAGTTTTATGCGAAGAATCATAAAAGTATAAATATAACTATGAATAATGTGTGTAATTATATTGCGGTTAACCTTTTATAATAACTTGTTGTAATAACTAATGACAAGTATAATTATGATAATACTTAGCGGATAAAATTAGGATAAAAAGTAAAACAGAACATCGGTGTAACATTCTCTCCGTGTAGAAGCGCGACACATCACGTATATAAACTGAAAACTCAAGCATATCCGATGAAACGAGAGAGAAAGAAGAAGAGGAAAAAGTCTCTCCTACGCGTCGATCACACAACTTTTAATGATAATAGGCTAAGCTCTGGACGGTCCCCACAATGTATAACTTTTTAATAAGGCGTCCGCGAATATGTCAAATCTCATATCACGCCGGCACTGCGTCCAAAAATTTGATGATAAATGATTTTTTAAATATGGTAGACGAGAATTTTTAATATTTCGTTGGGAATATATATGTACATTGTAGAACCTTTTTTTAAAGAAAAAAAAGAAGTATAGAAACGTTAAAATAACGTTGATTAACGGTCAGTTTTGACGCAGTGCACGACGAGACTACAAAAGAAAGACACAAATGTGGATGCGTTGTTTGTTGCTCGCAGATGATCGATGTTTAGACTTTTCGTATAAGAGAAAATATAAGTTTCGTTAAATTTCTCCTTAAATTCCTTTCAATGTTTCGCGCGATGATGAACGTGCGAATGGAAGGAACATGTAGCAAGTTTTTCACGACTCCTCGAGAGAGAGAAAACGCCGCTGCTGATGATACTATAACACAGAGCGAATGACACTCACCCATAGATCGCTTCATCTTTTTAAATGGCGATAAACAAAAAAAAACAAGGACTACGCAGAAAATTCTGTAAATCTACTTGTTAATGAGAAGAAATATAAGTAAAAAAGAAAACTAGTAAACTTGACGTAAAGTTTATGGATTTATATAATGCAGAAACAAATAATACAACACAATGTAACCGACGACAAAGTGAAGCCAATGTGGTTCTCAGCCCCGCCCAGCCAACCGATAATACTTACTTACTACCTATAGATATTGTAAACTTCTCTGTCGCTGTCATACCGCATATATGCTTATACGAACAAGAAATAAACAAATAAAACGATACGCTATAATGGCTCTCGTATGGTCACGGATAACTATTGAGTGCAAGAACAGAACAACAGAAAACTAATATATATATAAACATTATATACACGTGGAGAAGGTCGATGACGGCGCATATATAATAAATGTCGAGGAAGGATATGAGGCAGCAGGAGAGGAAAGAACCGATACACACGTATAGAAGTGAAAGTGAAGGATACTTATTCGCATGTTATATATAAATAAAGTTCACATAAATACATTGTGAAGTAAGAAGGAGAGATGAGAAGAGAAGGAAACGACGGTACACACGACGATAATATATTATTATACATGTACACATACATATATATATTATACTTGAAAACTCGCGGTTGATATACCATATAGTTATGTACACACCTACACAAGCGACGCATACATATGTCTGTATATACATATATATTATATATAAAGCAAGACCCTCTTGAGCGAGACTCGATAATATACATAATATATTGTGTAAAGGGTACGTGGGATTATAAAGAGGTATATGATGATGAACGAGAAATAAGAAAAAAATACAAGAAAATATATGATACACAAGTAAATATTATTAAAAATAAACATTAAAATAAAATAAATCGGCCCGATGCAAGGCCCCGCGCGGCTCTGATTATAATAGGGGGGACGGATGTTTGTTTAAACAAAAAGTAAATAAAAAATAAATAAATAAAAAAAGTGTCTCAGTCGGCGCGCGCCGGCATGGCTACGAGAGCCCTTTGTAAAGTATTTTTATATATATACCTATGTGTAAAATGTAACGACAAAAATGCTAAATAAACGCGTATACTGTGCTCCGATGAAACAAAAATGCAGAAAAAATAATAATTATATACTAAAAAGAGTTCAACACGATGGTAACAAACAAAAAATATATCAAGATGATGTAAAACAAGTGCACACCGTATATTGATATACGCAGAAGTACATATAAATATATTATACATACACACATGTACACACATCCACACATGACGTATAACACTTGCACGCGCACACGTCATTGATAATCACATCTCTGAATATTGTATACGTGTTACCGAACGAGACTAAGACGAGAAAATAATTGATTTATGTTATTCTTTGCTTTTTTTTGTTTCATGTACACACTATCGGTAATGTTTAATAATCTTAATGTTTTTTTTTGTAATATTTATGTTCAAATTAACGAAAAAGTGCAATATACATGCAATTAGTTTTTTCCTCCTGCGAAAAAAAGTGCGCGTTGTTATTATCGTTTTGAAAATAAGGAAATAAAATTTAAAAAAACGCGTTATCAAGAGCACTAAATTAAGTACACCGACAACTGATTCGCGACGGTTTTTCGTTATAACAATTATTTTCTCGCGGTTTCCGCTTGCGTATAAACGAAAAAAAAAGGAAAATTTTACTGCAAAAGTCCCCGTTCTTGTGTACTTCCCCTCTTCCCCCAAAAAATGCGACTTTTCGCCACAGATGAAAACGTATAGTGCGCATATTTCGCTCTTTATATATATATATGTGTCTGTCTTGAACGCGCGCGCGCGGCCTGTTACCTTCTCATTACTCGCATGTGCGTCCGTTGGGGGGGGGGGGGGGGGGGGGGGGGGGGGGGGGGGGGGGGGGGGGGGGGGGGGGGGGGGGGGGGG